>CM072699.1:4914617-5043467 GCA_036884735.1 Huso huso | reverse complement strand
CAGTGAGGGAGCAGTTCAGTCTCCATGCCTCAAGCCTGCCCTGGATTGCAGGGAGCACCCTTTCTCTTAGGGGGGGTGAGGGAGGAGGGAGCAGTTCAGTCTCCATGCCTCAAGCCTGCCCTGGACTGCAGGGAGCACCCTTTCTCTTAGGGGGTGAGGGAGGGAGGGAGCAGTTCAGTCTCCATGCCTCAAGCCTGCCCTGGACTGCAGGGAGCACCCTTTCTCTTAGGGAGGGAGGGAGGGAGTGGGGGAGAGAGCAGCTCATTCTAAATAAATCAATGTTGTGTAAAGATGGCTGATGGATGGTGTGCTGTTGTGGTCGGAGGGTCTGTGTTGATAGCCTTGTGAATGACGAATGTCAGTTCACATGGAGTGCTCAATAATAACTGCTCCAGTGTTTTCTTACCCTTCTCACAGTAATATAACCCAGCATGGCTGGATCACAAGGCTGTCAAAAACAAACATCTCTGTGTTTCAAGGCTGTGTTTCAACGCAGGACCTCAGAATAAAATATCTCCTGAATGACCCTGATGAAGTAACACTGCCTGCTGAGTTTAGGTATGAACAGTCACAGTGTAGCGCTGAGTTCAGGTCTGAACAGTCACAGTGTAGCGCTGAGTTCAGGTCTGAACAGTCACAGAGTAGCGCTGTGTTCAGGTCTGAACAGTCACAGTGTCAGGTCTGAGTTCAGGTCTGAACAGTCACAGTGTAGCGCGTTGAGTTCAGGTAGGAAACAGTCACAGTGAGTTCTGAGTTCAGGTAGGAACAGTCACAGTGTAGCGCTGAGTTCAGGTCTGAACAGTCACAGTGTAGCTTCTGAGTTCAGGTAGGAACAGTCACAGTGTAGCGCTGAGTTCAGGTCTGAACAGTCACAGTGTAGCGCTGAGTTCAGGTAGGAACAGTCACAGTGTAGCGCTGAGTTCAGGTCTGAACAGTCACAGTGTAGCACTGAGTTCAGGTCTGAACAGTCACAGTGTAGCGCTGAGTTCAGGTCTGAACAGTCACAGTGTAGCACTGAGTTCAGGTCTGAACAGTCACAGTGTAGCGCTGAGTTCAGGTCTGAACAGTCACAGAGTAGCGCTGAGTTCAGGTCTGAACAGTCACAGTGTGGCACTGAGTTCAGGTCTGAACAGTCACAGAGTAGCGCTGAGTTCAGGTCTGAACAGTCACAGTGTAGCGCTGAGTTCAGGTCTGAACAGTCACAGAGTAGCGCTGAGTTCAGGTCTGAACAGTCACAGTGTAGCGCTGAGTTCAGGTAGGAACAGTCACAGTGTAGTGCTGAGTTCAGGTAGGAACAGTCACAGTGTAGCGCTGAGTTCAGGTCTGAACAGTCACAGTGTAGCGCTGAGTTCAGGTCTGAACAGTCACAGTGTAGTGCTGAGTTCAGGTCTGAACAGTCACAGTCGTTGAGTTCAGGTCTGAACAGTCACAGTGTAGCGTTGAGTTCAGGTCTGAACAGTCACAGTGTAGCGCTGAGTTCAGGTCTGAACAGTCACAGTGTAGCGCTGAGTTCAGGTCTGAACAGTCACAGTGTAGCGCTGAGTTCAGGTAGGAACAGTCACAGTGTAGCGCTGAGTTCAGGTCTGAACAGTCACAGTGTAGCGCTGAGTTCAGGTAGGAACAGTCACAGTGTGGCGCTGAGTTCAGGTCTGAACAGTCACAGTGTGGCGCTGAGTTCAGGTAGCTGGAACAGTCACAGTGTGGCGCTGAGTTCAGGTCTGAACAGTCACAGTGTAGCGCTGAGTTCAGGTCTGAACAGTCACAGTGTAGTTCAGGTAGGAACAGCACTGAGTTCAGGTCTGAACAGTCACAGTGTAGCGCTGAGTTCAGGTAGGAACAGTCACAGTGTAGCGCTGAGTTCAGGTCTGAACAGTCACAGTGCAGCGCTGAGTTCAGGTCTGAACAGTCACAGTGTAGCGCTGAGTTCAGGTCTGAACAGTCACAGTAGCGCTGAGTTCAGGTCTGAACAGTCACAGTGTAGCGCTGAGTTCAGGTCTGAACAGTCACAGTGCAGCGCTGAGTTCAGGTCTGAACAGTCACAGTGTAGCGCTGAGTTCAGGTCTGAACAGTCACAGTGCAGCGCTGAGTTCAGGTCTGAATCAGTTTCTCAAATGCCCGAGTAAAGACACTGAACATAATGAAAGCAGTGGTACAAACAAGCACCCTCTCTCACTGAGGGATCAAAAACACAGGGGGGTCCTCATCAGGGTGCCTAATCTCAAAAAATGTTATGAACCCTGATAAAATATGTTATTTTTCTTTAGTCCTGGTATTTTGCTAATCAGTAAAAAAATAATATTTACTTTTTCCCCATAGTAAAAGCAAAGTAGTTGCTTAATTCCTAACACTGAAACATGTTTTATCATGTAATACATCGTGTCGGGTCTGTGTTCCCGGGAACGTCTGGTGATTTAAAGTAAACAATTTAGGATGGTCACGGAACGTTCCAGGAACAGAAACATTCTCAGGGTCGTGCAGCCGAGGAACGCCCCTCAAACACCAGCCTTTGAAAAGACGCACGCCCGTGTGGGAGGCTCCTCAGACCCGCTATAGGACCCATTAACACAGAGAGAAAAGAAGACTCCCACAGCAAACGCGTTTCTAGGAAGGTGCGTACAAAAACAGAACGGAATAACACCGGCAGGGTAGCTGAGGGACAGACTGACAGCAAGACACAATCTGCGACAGAGCTAGACAGCCACGCAGACAGACGCGTTTGCACAATCAGCAACAGACTGATAGACGCCCAGAAATACAGAGATAGACTGACAGACAGAGAGATAGACAGGCGCACAAGCAAACTTTAACACAAACCGTCCCAGCCGGTATTACACACACAGTCGCTCTCACTCTCCTCCCAGTCCCGCAGCGATGCTGGTGTCCCTCGCTCTCCTCGTCCTGGGCTCAGCGCTCTTTCTCAGCTTGGTTCTTCGGCGGGGTGTCGGGAAGACTCTGCGCATCCCCGGCGCCGCCCCTCCAGCAGCCCGCATGCCCGGACCGTGGGCTCTTCCGGGTCTCGGCAACCTGCTCGATCTGGGGCGAAGAGACCTGCCGGAGCATCTCAACAGACTGGCGCGGCGGTACGGCGACATCTACCGGCTGCGCAGCGGAAACACTGGTACATTATTATTATTATTATTATTATTATTATTATTATTATTATTATTGCATACGTTTACTTATAAATGAACATCGAATTGTATTACTACAGTTTATGGTACACTGCTGTCTCTCATTAAACTAACAAAATAAACTATAACACAGTTAGACATTTTCATTTGCTTTCACAGTTTGATTAGCACTAATCTTGGGCTGCCTGACCGGAGGTAACATTAGCCGTACAAGCCTAGTGCTGATCGGGGTCTGGTAGATAGATTTATTATTATTTATTTATTTATTTATTTATTTATTTATTTATTTATTAGCAGACGCCCTTATCCAGGGCGACTTACAATCGTAAGCAAATACATTTCAAGTGTTACAGTACAAGTAATAATACAATAAGAGCAAGGACAGATGAAAGGAGACACCTTCACACAGGGTATGGAATGGACTGCCTGGTCATGTTGTTGAGACAGAATCACTGGGATCTTCAAGACCCGACTTGACAAAGTTTTTAGATGAATCAGCTGCTGAGAACCGGACGAGCTCTAATGCGCCGAATGGCCTCTTCTCGTCCTAAACGTTGTTAAATTGTTATGTGCGTGTGGAGTGTGTGCGTGATGACATTGATCTGTGAAATCCTGACGCTCCCTCTAGTGGTACGCGGCCGGTACTGCAGCGTGTGTATTTCTGTGCAGATATCGTGGTGTTGAACAGCACTGAACTGATCCGTGAAGCTCTGCTCAAGAAATGGTCCGACTTCGCTGGACGCCCGCACTCTTATACAGGTAGGGAGGAGAGGGGATTCACACGAGAACTCACACTGAAACTGTTGTCCGTGGATTGTACACGTGCTATACTTTACTGCAGGGGTTTCAACCGGGGATACGTCTCAGGGTCATGCGGGTGCCAAGGTCGAAAATAAAAGTACAAGAAAATAATGATCTTGAATTGATTTTTTTTTCAAAAATTGATACATTTCCTACTTGCAAAAGAAAAACGAAGGAAGAAAACACAGAATGCTATACCGAGTCCCTTTGGGACATGTGTGTGTTGGCTTTAATAACAAGTTTATCATGTTAATAATTATTAGGGTTGTCACGAGGTTATTGTTTTGCTATTGTAAACATTTTAAGTTGGACATGTAATTAAGCTGAGATGGGAAGTAAATGGTAACGTGATAAACACTTACACTGCAGAAAGCGAATACGAGTATTTCTGAAGAGATTCCCCAATACTGTCTTTTGATTCTGTGCATCCAAACACTTGTAATTAAAAGTTTGAAGAATTACTGTTTGCTATTCTGTCCTAAACCAGCAGTTCTTCAGTCCCAAACGGTTGACATAAATGATATAATAAATAAACGGGGAGATGTATTTGTTAATCAGATTATTCTGACTTTTATTGCAACTGTGGTACCATTCAGTAGAATATTGTAAAGGGTACTAAAGCTGAAACATGCTGAAAATAAAGGCTGCTTTACTGAACAAGGGATTTGAACGAACTCCCTTTTTCACGATTTTTTTTTTAAATTACTAAAACAGTGAATTATCGAGGCATCACTGGACTGCGCATTTAATTAAAGAGGTTTTGGTGCTCCATGAGCTGTTTTACTACACTCGGCCAGAGTTTAGTTTCAGACAGACAGACAGAGTCCCACAGTCCTGCTCAGTTTGACGCTGCAGTATTAATATAGCGCTCGTGATCCAGACAATCACCAACACAAATTCAATCCGAAGTGTCAGAATGCACCCATAACGTATTCGTTGTGCTGCATTGTGACTGTACCTTCAGCAAAGACGATTGTTTCTTGTGGTCAAGTCCAGTAAATGATCCACACCGCCTGGAAATCAGCAGAGGTGTGTGTTCATGTTCGATGAGCCGCTGGTCACTACAGACAGACAGTGTTCCATACACTGTCCCTTATGAAAATGTCCCTTAATAAAAGCACAGCAAAGTGCAATGAAGCACAATGAGGTAAAGCATAGGCAAGCATTGTAAAGACCAGCGAGGTATGGTAAAGCATATTAATAAACAGGGAAAACTAGGGTTAACTCTGGTAATGCATCAGTGTAGGGTCTTGTGCATTGCTGTGTGTCTCAGTGTAGGGTCTGTGCATTGCTGTGTGTCTCAGTGTAGGGTCTGTGCATTGCTGTGTGTCTCAGTGTAGGGTCTGTGCATTGCTGTGTGTCTCAGTGTAGGGTCTGTGCATTGCTGTGTGTCTCAGTGTAGGGTCTGTGCATTGCTGTGTGTCTCAGTGTAGGGTCTTGTGCATTGCTGTGTGTCTCAGTGTAGGGTCTTGTGCATTGCTGTGTGCCTCAGTGTAGGGTCTGTGCATTGCTGTGTGCCTCAGGGTAGGGGCTGTGCATTGCTGTGTGCCTCAGTGTAGGGTCTGTGCATTGCTGTGTGTCTCAGTGTAGGGTCTTGTGCATTGCTGTGTGTCTCAGTGTAGGGTCTGTGCATTGCTGTGTGTCTCAGTGTAGGGTCTGTGCATTGCTGTGTGTCTCAGTGTAGGGTCTGTGCATTGCTGTGTGTCTCAGTGTAGGGTCTGTGCATTGCTGTGTGTCTCAGTGTAGGGTCTGTGCATTGCTGTGTGTCTCAGTGTAGGGCCTGTGCATTGCTGTGTGCCTCAGTGTAGGGTCTTGTGCATTGCTGTGTGCCTCAGTGTAGGGTCTGTGCATTGCTGTGTGTCTCAGTGTAGGGTCTGTGCATTGCTGTGTGTCTCAGTGTAGGGTCTGTGCATTGCTGTGTGTCTCAGTGTAGGGTCTTGTGCATTGCTGTGTTTCAGCGGAGTGCATCTCGTTCGGAGGGAAGGACCTGTCCCTGGGTGATTACTCCCCCTTGTGGCGAGCTCAGAGAAGGCTGGTCCACGGTGCACTGCAGCGCTGCCGAGCCACAAACCTGGAGAGTGTGGTGACCAGAGAAGCCAGACAACTGAGTCAGGTCAGAGTGAGGGAGACAGCAGAGTGTGAAAGAGGGAGAGTGAAGAGGGGGAGTGAAGAGGGAGAGAGTGTGAGGGAGAGAGCAGAGTGTGAAAGAGGGAGAGTGAAGAGTGAGAGAGTGTGAGGGAGAGAGCGAGCAGAGTGTGAAAGAGGGAGAGTGAAGAGGGGGAGTGAAGAGTGAGAGAGTGTGAGGGAGAGAGCAGAGTGTGAAAGAGGGAGAGTGAAGAGGGAGTGAGAGGAAGAGGGAGAGAGTGAGGGAGGAGAGGGAGAGAGTGAGGGGGAGAGTGAAGAGTGAGAGAGTGTGAAGAGGGACACAGTGAGAGAGAGGAGAGAGAGAGGGAGTGAAGAGTGAGAGTGTGAGGGAGAGAGCAGTGTGAAAGAGGGAGAGTGAAGAGGGAGAGAGGGGGAGAGAGTAGAGGCAGAGCGAGAGTGATAGAGAATGAAACTCTGTGTAGTCAGTTTATCTTAACCAGTGATCAGCAAAGTTTTTCAGTCTGTGGCCCATATTTATCATTATAATATAATATCAATAATACTAAAATAAACTCCCCCACCCCTTCCTCCCTCCTGTCCCTCTCCCTGTCTCCTCTTCCCCTTTCAATCCTTCTTGTCTCCCTTCCCTCCCTCTTGTCCCCCCTGTCTCCAGGAGTTGTCCCGCTATGCCGGCCGTGCAGTGGACCTGTCCTCTGATTTCTCCATGTGCTCCTGCAACATCATCTGTACCCTCACCTTCGGAACCCGGGTGAGAGTCGGAGAGAGGGAGAATGGAGAGGGGAGAGGGGAGAGGGAGAGGGAGAGGGGAGGGGGCCATGCTGACTGACTGTTGAGTAACGTCTGTGTGTATGATTGTGTCTCTGATTCTGATTGTGTCTGATTCTGATTGTGTCTCTGATTCTGACTGTATCTCTGTCGCTCCCTGTCAGTTTGAGAAGGAGGACAGTGAGTTTGTTGGTATCCACGCGTGTCTCAATGAGATTGTGGCGCTGTGGGGGTCTCCTCTGATCAACGCACTCGACTCCTTCCCTCTTCTCAGAGTAAGAGCCACTCCACTGCTACACACACACTCACTGAGAGGAAGAGTCACTCCATTGCTACACACACTGAGAGGAAGGGTTACTCCACCTCTACACACACACTCACTGAGAGGAAGAGTCACTCCATTGCTACACACACTGAGAGGAAGGGTCACTCCACTGCTACACACACTGAGAGGAAGAGTCACTCCACCTCTACACACACACTCACTGAGAGGAAGAGTCACTCCACTGCTACACACACTGAGAGGAAGAGTCACTCCACTGCTACACACACACTCACTGAGAGGAAGAGTCACTCCGCTGCTACACACACTGAGAGGAAGAGTCACTCCACTGCTACACACACTGAGAGGAAGAGTCACTGCACTGCTACACACACACTCACTGAGAGGAAGAGTCACTCCGCTGCTACACACACTGAGAGGAAGAGTCACTCCACTGCTACACACACACTCACTGAGAGGAAGAGTCACTCCGCTGCTACACACACTGAGAGGAAGAGTCACTCCACCTCTACACACACTGAGAGGAAGGGTCACTCCACCTCTACACACACTGAGAGGAACAGTCACTCCACCTCTACACACACTGAGAGGAAGGGTCACTCCACCTCTACACACACTGAGAGGAAGAGTCACTCCACCTCTACACACACACTCACTGAGAGGAAGAGTTACTCCACTGCTACACACACTGAGAGGAAGGGTCACTCCACTGCTACACACACTGAGAGGAAGGGTTACTCCACCTCTACACACACACACTCACTGGAGAGGAAGAGTCACCCACTGCTACACACACACTGAGAGGAAGAGTCACCCACTGCTACACACACTGAGAGGAAGAGTCACTCCACTGCTACACACACTGAGAGGAAGAGTCACTCCACCTCTACACACACACTGAGAGGAAGGGTTACCCCACCTCACACACACACTGAGAGGAAGGGTCACTCCAGCTCTACACACACTGAGAGGAAGAGTCACTCCACCTCTACACACACTGAGAGGAAGGGTTACTCCATCTGTACACACACACTCACTGAGAGGAAGAGTCACCCACTGCTACACACACTGAGAGGAAGGGTCACTCCACCTCTACACACACACACTGAGAGGAAGAGTCACCCACTGCTACACACACTGAGAGGAAGAGTCACTCCACCACACACACTGAGAGGAAGGGTCACTCCAGCTCTACACACACTGAGAGGAAGAGTCACTCCACCTCTACACACACTGAGAGGAAGGGTTACTCCACCTGTACACACACACTCACTGAGAGGAAGAGTCACTCCACTGCTACACACACCTCACTGCAGGACTACTGTTTTGTCTGGAAGTCATCAATTGATTTAAAATGAATTAAATATCATATGAAATAAATTATTATTATTATTATTATTAGTAGTAGTAGTAGTAGTAGTAGTAGTAGTCGTAGTAGTAATAGCAGTATCGTTCTCATTCATTTGCTCTTGTTGTTATTCATTTCCTCTTCCCCTGGTTGTTTAATCAGAAGCTTGTGAGAACCCTGCATTCTCCAGGCTGCTGCATGCTGTGAGCCGCAGAGACGAGATTGTGAGCAATCACGTCCAGCAGCACAAGGTGAGCAATCACACCCAGCAGCACAAGGTGAGCAATCACACCCAGCAGCACAAGGTGAGCAATCAAACCCAGCAGCACAAGGTGAGCAATCACATCCAGCAGCACAAGGTGAGCAATCACACCCAGCAGCACAAGGTGAGCAATCACATCCAGCAGCACAAGGTGAGCAATCACATCCAGCAGCACAGTGAGACACACACACACACACATAGAGCTGCTCTGCTACACACACACACTGCTGTGTTGTATTGTATGTGTTGTTGTACTGTGTTTTATCTCATTGTATCGTATTGTGTTGTGTTTATAGTATTCTATCTCACTGTATTGTGATTTAGGACAGGGCTGGGTATGACGATGCAGCTGACATCACCGATGCCCTGCTGCAGTCCCTGTCCCAGCCTGCGGAGGTGATGGAGAGCCAGGCGGAGTGACAGAGCAGCACATCCACATGAGCATCGTGGACCTGTTCATCGGAGGCACTGAGACCACCGCAGCCTGGCTGTGCTGGGCTATAGCCTTCCTGCTGCACCGCCAGAGGTGAGCCAAACACCCATCCCACCCTCCTCCCTCCTCCCTCTCACACCCCCACCCTCCTCCTCCTCCCTCCTCACACCCACCCTCCTCTCCTCCCTGTCACACACCCACCCTCCTCCCTCCTCTTCACACAACCTCCCTGTCACACCATCCCCACCTCCTCCCTCTCACACACCCACCTCCCTCCCCTCCTCCTCCTTCTCACACAACCTCCCTCACACCACCCTCCCTCCTCCCTCCCACACACACACACACACCCTCCTCCTCCTCTCACACACCATCCTACCCTCCTCCTCTCACACACCTCCTCCTCCTCCTCCCTCCCTCTCACACACCCATCCCACCACCCTCCTCCCTCTCACACACCCACACCCTCCCTCCTCCCTCTCACACACCATCCCACCCTCCTCCTCCCTCTCACACACCATCCCACCCTCCTCCCTCTCACACACCATCCCACCCTCCCACCCCACACACACCCACCCTCCTCCTCCTCTCACACACCCACCTCCCTCCTCCTCCTCTCACACACCCACCCTCCCTCCTCTCACACCATCCCACCCTCCTCCTCCCTCTCACACACACCATCCCACCCCTCCCTCCTCCCTCCCACACACACCCCCCTCCTCCCTCTCACACACCATCCCCCCTCCTCCTCCTCCCTCCTCCCTCTCACACACCCACCTCCCACCCTCCCTCCTCCCTCTCACACACCATCCCACCCCCTCCCTCCTCCCTCTCACACCATCCCACCCTCCCTCCACCCTCTCACACACACCCACCCCCTCCCTCACACACCATCCCACCCTCCCTCCCTCCTCCCCTCCTCCCTCACACACCTTCTCATACCCCTCCCTCCTCCCTCTCACACACCATCCCACCCCCTCCTCCTCCTTCACACCCCTCCCTCCTCCCTCTCACCACCCTCCCTCCTCCCTCTCACAAATCCCTCTCACACCCACCCTCCCTCCTCCTCCTCTACAACCTCCTCTCACACCATCCCACCCTCCTCCCTCTCACACACCCTCCCCTCCCTCCTCCTCCTCCTCTCACACAACCTCCTCACACACCCCCTCCCTCCTCCCTCCCACACACCCCCTCCCTCCTCCCTCCCACACACACACACACACACCCTCCCTCCTCCCTCTCACACACCATCCCACCCTCCTCCCTGTTTCAACACACCCACCTCTGTTTCAATGTCCTCCCTCCTCACCCATCCCTGTTTGCAAATCCTCCCTCTCACACACCCACCCTCCCTCCTCCTCTCACACACCATCCCACCCTCCCTCCTCCCTCTCACACACCCACCCTCCCTCCTCCCTCCTCTCCCACAATGTCACACACCCTCCCTCCTCCCTTTCACACACCATCCCACCCTCCTCCTCCCACACACTACACCCTCCCTCCCTCCCTCCTCCCTCCTCCCTCTCACCCACCCTCCAATCCTCCTCCCTCTCACACACCCACCCTCCTCCTCCCACACCCCCTCCAATGTCTCACACACCTGCTGTTTCCTCCTCTCACACACCCACCCTCCCTCCCTCCTCTCTCACACACCCACCCTCCTCCCTCCTGTGTGCCCTCCTCCCTCACACACCCACCAATGTCCCTCCCTCTCACACACCATCCCACCCTCCCTCCTCCCTGTCACACACACCATCCCACCCTCCCTCCTCCCTCTCACACACCATCCCACCCTCCTCCTCACACTGTGCTGTTCCCTCCCTCCTCCCCACACACACCATCCCACCCTCCCTCCTCCCTCACACACACACACCACCTCCCTCCCTCCCTCCCTCTCACACCCACCCTCCCTCCTGCCCTCACACACCCACCTCCCTCCCACCCTCTCACACACTGTGCCCTCCTCCTCCCTCTCACACACCCACCCTCCTCCTCCTCCCTCACACACCTACCCTCCTCCCTCCTCCCTCTCACACACCATCCCACCCTCCTCCCCTCTCACACACACCCACCCCTCCTCCTCTTCCCTCTTCCCTCCTCCCACACCCTCCCTCCTCCCTCCCACACACACACACACACACACACCCTCCCTCCTGCTGTTTCTCACACACCATCCACCCTCCTCCTCCCTCACACACACACCCACCTCCCTCCTCCCTCCTCCCACACCTCCCTCCTCCCTCCCCACACACACACACACCCTCCTCCTCCCTCTCACACACCATCCCACCCTCCTCTCTCACACACAACCTCTCACCCTCTTCCCTCCCACACACCCACCTTCTCACACACCCTCCCTCCTCCCTCCTTCTCACACACCTACCCTCTCAAACACCCCCTTCTCCCTCCTCCTTCGCACACACCCTCCCTCACTCCCTCCCTCACACCCTCCCTACTCCCTCTCACACACCCTCCTTCCTGCACACCCTCCCTCCCTCTCACACACCTTCCCACACACCCACCCTGCCACATACTTCCTCCCTCCTCCATACTCCTACTCACACAACCTCCCTCCTCCTCCCTCTCACACAACCTTCTCCCTACTCCCTCTCGCACCCTCCCTTCTCCAACCCTCTCACAGACCCTCCCTCCCTCCTCCCTCCCTCGCACCCTCTCATACACCCTCCCTCCCTCTAACCTCCTCCCTCTCACACACCCTCCATCCCTCCCTCCCTCCTCCCTCTCTACGCTGTGCTGTGCTGTTTGCAATGTCTCTATACTGTACTGTGCTGTTTGCAATGTCTCTACACTGTGCTGTGCTGTTTGCAATGTCTCTACGCTGTGCTGTGCTGTTTGCAATGTCTCTGCACTGTGCTGTTTGCAATGTCTCTACACTGCTGTGCTGTTTGCAATGTCTCAGCACTGTGCTGTGCTGTTTGCAATGTCTCAGCACTGTGCTGTGCTGTTTGCAATGTCTCTACGCTGTGCTGTGCTGTTTGCAATGTTTCAACACTGTGCTGTTTGCAATGTCTCTGCACTGTGCTGTTTGCAATGTCTCTACACTGCTGTGCTGTTTGCAATGTCTCTACGCTGTGCTGTGCTGTTTGCAATGTCTCAGCACTGTGCTGTGCTGTTTGCAATGTCTCAGCACTGTGCTGTGCTGTTTGCAATGTCTCTACGCTGTGCTGTGCTGTTTGCAATGTCTCAACACTGTGCTGTGCTGTTTGCAATGTCTCTGCACTGTGCTGTTTGCAATGTCTCTACACTGTGCTGTGCTGTTTGCAATGTCTCTACGCTGTGCTGTGCTGTTTGCAATGTCTCAACACTGTGCTGTGCTGTTTCCCAGGTGCAGGAGCAGGTGTACTCTGAGCTGTGTGATGTGCTGGGCTCCCAGCGCTACCCTCTGTACAGCGACCGAGACCGGCTGCCCTTCCTCACCGCCACCATCAACGGTGCTGAGACTCAGACCAGTGGCGCCTTGCAGTACCGCACAGGGCCACTAGGGACAGCAGGTGACGCACACAGCAATATTTACAAACAACATTTGAGAGAAATGTGCACTTTCTCATTGTAAAAAGCATTAACTTGGCAGTGAACATGCCCACTCAGTGTTGTTTCTGAATATGGCCCTTAGCTTGCAGTACCACACAGCGCCACCAGGCGACTAGCATGTGACAGAGATCATTTTATCCATAGCGTCAATCGAATTGTAAGGTTAAAACTATAAGAAACTGTCAGGTGGAGTGTGGGGGTGTTGCCCGCCTCTGGGTGTATTTTGGGTTATTTCATTATAGTTTGGGTTGTGCACGGGTGAGATAAAATGTATATTGTGTGTGGGCACGGGAAGTCACAAATAGTTCACATGCAGACTGTGCCTGGACTAATTGAATGATTGATTAGCAAGCGAGTCCGGCCCAGCTGCATAAAAAGAGTCACAGATTTCTGACTCTGGGTTGGGTGTTCAGTGGAACTAGAGAGATTAGATTGTAAGAACTTAAGAAATAAAGAAACATAACCGTTGCTACTCGTGCTGGGTTTAAACAGCACGATACTTGTTTGTTTGTGTGTCTCTGAGTATTTGTTTTGGCCATCATGCCGTTATGTTTTCTGTGCACCGTTTTGTTTGTTTAAACCTTTTATTTTCTTATTAAAACGTGCATCAGCGCTTCACTCGCAGTATTGTTGTCTGTCTCTTCCTGGCCTGACGTCACCACAAGCCATCCTTGTGACGAGACCTGTTTTTTTTTTGTCAAGTGCTGATGAAGTAAACAAAACAAACCCATTGCACCCTGCTGTTGTGAAGCTGGCCCTGGCTGCTCCTCTTGTTTTCTGCAGCATCGCCGGGTACTTCATCCCTAAAGACACAGTCGTGATCCCAAACCTGTACGCAGCACACCACCACCCCAGGGAATGGACTGATCCACACAGCTTCAGACCTGGTAAGACATGCAGTCATGATCTGTTCCAGTCAGTGCGCTGTACTTTCAAAACGTTTCCTCCAGTCTTTAATTAACGCCTATTTTTATAAGGAGGTAAAACGGCTATTAATTTTACAGAACTAGAACCAAACAGCCAGTTTTGTTCAGCCCTCTCTCTTCTCCTCTCAGAGCGCTTTGTGAGCAGTCTTGCCCCGCGGGTGCCCCTGCAGTGTCTGCTCCCCTTTGGCGTGGGAGCGAGGCTCTGCCTGGGCGAGGCTGTAGCCAGGATGGAGCTCTTCCTCTTCACCGCACACCTGCTGCGCGACTTCAAATTCCTTCCCCCGCACGGCCAGGGCCCCCCAGACCTCACTGGACAGGCCGGCATCGTGCTCAAGGCCCGCCCCTTCCTGGTCAGGGCCCTCCCTCGACCAGGACTTCCTGTCTAGAGAGGAGAATGGGGAGGGTTTATTGAAAATGACAGGGAAGGGGTGGCTTAGTATGCAGGATTGATTTTAAGATTTTAATGTAACATATAAAGCTCTAAATGGGACGGCTCCAGATTATTTGACAGAGATGTTGACTCCCTATGAGCCTCGACAGGTATTGAGGTCTGCTAGTTGTGCCCTTCTCTGTGTTCCAAGGGCGAGGCTAAAAAGAGGAAGGGAGCAGCAGCCTTGTGTGTTCAAGCCCCTCGACTCTGGAACCCCTGCTGAGTCAGTTAGAAGAGATCCTCCATGGGAATGTTCAAGTCCAGGCTCAAGACAAATCTGTATAACTTAGCCTTTTAATTCCCACTTTTTTAAGCTTATTTGTATTTGTATTTTATTCTAATTTTATTGTATTTTAAAATATACTCTCTGTTTTTAACTGTCTGTAAAGAGCTTTGAACCATTGTGTATGAAATGCACTCTATAAATAAAGATTATTATTATTATTATTATTATTATTATTATTATTAGTAGTAGTAGTAGTAGTAGTAGTAGTATGTGGGAGGTGTGGCTTCTAGTTTTTATGAGTTGTATTAAAAAATGACGAGCAAAGAGTTCTTTGAGGGTGTGGGGTTCTAGTTTAATGGGTGGGGCTTCTGTCTTAAAGTGACAGTGGTGTGGCTTATCATAAGAGGTGAGGCTTCAGAGGGTGAGGCTTGTATGTTAATGTGGTAGGACAAGAGGTTGGGCTTATTTGAGTGGAGAGGGTCTAGTTTAGTGGGCGTGGTTTGTTATTAAAGAGGGTGTGGTTCTGGTTTAGTAGGTGGTACTTTTTTAAATTTATAGACAATGGATGTGGCTTTGCTTCTTGGGAGTGGGGCTTATCTCTGAAAGCTGGTGGGTAAGGGTGTGGCTTGTTGTTTGAAAGGGTGGGGTTTCCAGTTAACTGGTCTCATAACGGACAGGCGTGTGTTCTTTTGTTAGTGGGAGCTGGAATTTAAAGAGTGTAGCATGTTTTTTATACAATAAACTGTGACTTCCTTGTATACTGTTGTAGTTTCTCTGAATGCAATCGAAGGCAAAACCACAAGGATTAAAATAACCAGTTTGACTCTGAAACTACAAACTGCGTGTGTGTATCTGTTGCTGTTCCAAATATGCAATTCAGCGTAGATACGATTGTGATGATAACTGGTGATACCAGCCGTGTCTCGTTGCATCTCTCCTGTTTAGTCTGAACAAAATGCAGTTCCAGATATCTTGTTCTAAAATGAAAATAGACGTGTGCTGTAGCATGTGTCTCTTTCAAAAGTGCACGTCTGAGACGGTGTAGTGAATGGAAGAGCACCACAGGGAGGATCATTCGAATGGTTCTGTTTGTTACAATCCCTTTATCTACACAACAAGCTCTTCAAATAGGGCACTCTGTGGTTAGCTCCCCGCTTCATTCTTCTCACCTCCTCTGCTTCTGCTTGGAAACACATTGACAATTATTAAAAACAATTCAAAACTACTGACCCCAATTTGCTGGCTCAGGGATCCAAGACACAGGAATCTCCCAGTGCCGGAAATATATAAACAAGTGACTGCTCCAGCCTCGCTGTGCGTCCGTCCCTCTGAGCCAATGACACGCCAGCTCGGAAGCTGAAGGCCCAATCGGATTCAATGTGTCGCAGAGTTTAAAAACGCTGGGAGTCTCTGTGCAAACAGAAGAAACACCAGTGTTCAACTCGCAAGAGACAAAGGTGAGGTGTGTGTGTGTGTGTGTGTGTGTGTCTGTCTATCTGCCTGTGTATCTGATAGTGAGTTTATCTTTATGAATGTCTGTCTGATTATGTGTCTGTCTGTTATTATTATTATTACTTGTTTATTTATCAGACGTCTTTATCCAAGGCGACTTACAGAGACTAGGGTGTGTGAACTATGCATCAGCTGCAGAGTCACTTACAATTACATCTCATCCGAAAGACGGAGCACAAGGAGGTTAAGTGACTTGCTCAAGGTCACACAATGAGTCAGTGACTGAGGTGGGATTTGAACCGGGGACCTCCTGGTTACAAGCCCTTTTCTTTAACCATTGGACCACACAGCCTGTCTGTCTGTTTTTGTTTCTGTGTGTATCTGTATGTCTGTGTGCCAGTTAACCTGTCTATTTGTCATTGTGTGTGTGTGTGTGTGTATCTAATAGTTTAACTTTATGTATCTCTGTCTGCCTGTCTCTCTCTGTGTGTTCACCTGCCTGTCTGCCTGTCTTTCTGTTTTTTCTTCCTGTCTCTCTGTCTGTGTGTTCACTGTCTGCCTGTCTCTCTGTCTGTGTTCACCTGTCTGTCTGTCTCTCTGTCTGTGTTCACCTGTCTGCCTGTGTGTTCACCTGTCTGCCTGTCTGCCTGTCTCTGTCTGTGTGTTCACCTGTCTGCCTGTCTCTCTGTGTGTTCTGTCTGCCTTTCTCTCTGTCTGTGTTCACCTGTCTGTCTGTCTCTCTGTCTGTGTGTTCACCTGTCTGTCTGTCTGTGTTCACCTGTCTGCCTCTCTGTGTGTTCACCTGTCTGCCTGTCTCTCTGTGTGTTCTGTCTGCCTTTCTCTCTGTCTGTGTTCACCTGTCTGTCTGTCTCTCTGTCTGTGTGTTCACCTGTCTGTCTGTCTCTGTGTTCACCTGTCTGCCTCTCTGTGTGTTCACCTGTCTGCCTGTCTCTCTGTCTGTGTGTTCACCTGTCTGCCTGTCTCTCTGTCTGTGTGTTCACCTGTCTGCCTGTCTCTCTGTCTGTGTGTTCACCTGTTTGCCTGTCTCTCTGTCTGTGTTCACTGTCTGCCTGTCTCTCTGTCTGTGTTCACCTGTCTGCCTGTGTGTTCACCTGTCTGCCTGTCTCTTTGTCTGTGTGTTCACCTGTCTGCCTGTCTCTCTGTCTGTGTGTTCACTGTCTGCCTGTCTCTCTGTCTGTGTTCACCTGTCTGCCTGTCTCTCTGTCTGTGTGTTCACCTGTCTGCCTGTCTCTCTGTCTGTGTATTCACCTGTCTGCCTGTCTCTCTGTGTTCACCTGTCTGCCTGTCTCTCTGTCTGTGTATTCACCTGTCTGCCTGTCTCTCTGTGTGTTCACCTGTCTGCCTGTCTCTCTGTGTATTCACCTGTCTGCCTGTCTCTCTGTCTGTGTATTCACCTGTCTGCCTGTCTCTCTGTGTGTTCACCTGTCTGCCTGTCTCTCTGTCTGTGTATTCACCTGTCTGCCTGTCTCTCTGTGTGTTCACCTGTCTGCCTGTCTCTCTGTGTCTGTGTATTCACCTGTCTGCCTGTCTCTCTGTGTGTTCACCTGTCTGCCTGTCTCTCTGTGTATTCACCTGTCTGCCTGTCTCTCTGTCTGTGTATTCACCTGTCTGCCTGTCTCTCTGTGTGTTCACCTGTCTGCCTGTCTCTGTGTATTCACCTGTCTGCCTGTCTCTCTGTCTGTGTGTTCACCTGTCTCTCTGTGTGTTCACATGTCTGCCTGTCTCTCTGTCTGTGTGTTCACCTGTCTGCCTGTCTCTCTGTCTGTGTATTCACCTGTCTGCCTGTCTCTCTGTGTATTCACCTGTCTGCCTGTCTCTCTGTGTGTTCACCTGTCTGCCTCTCTGTGTGTTCACCTGTCTGTCTGTCTGTCTGTCTCTTCCTGTGTGTTTGTTTTCCTGTCCATCTGAAAAACTCCTTCAAATATGTAAAATCTGTTGAGAAAAGGCAACACTGTGCAGTGAGGTTCAAGGAAGGCAAGTCTATAGAATGCCCACTGCAAGCATGGAGTAGAAGCTGAGCTCTTTACAATACAAACTGCATATATCGCTGATCACTGTCTCCAGCATGAATGTGCTCATTCAAACACAGCCTTTAAAAAATGTACTGCTTTTTTTTAGAAGGGATTGTGTAATTCAGCATGGAAAATATACTATTCTGGGTAGATGGGTCACTATAGAAGCTATGATGTGGTTAGTGGCACAGAGCCTCTTTATAGCAGGCTGTCTGGGGTAGTTGGGTGTGTGGGGAGATACTGTTCATTGGTAAAATCGCCTCCACTCCCCTTTAACAGCTTCTTTCCTGTCGTTATCCCTCCTGCTGGCTCCCGATTGACTGACATGCTTTGCAGCTTTGCCATGACCCTGAAGACACTGCTGGAGGGAAATTACCTAGGAAGTGGAACAGCCCTTAAAAAGGTTTCTCTAGTGAAAGCATAGCAAACTGTAATAAGCCATAGGTAAGCATTGTAAAGCCCAGAGAGGCATGGTAAAGCTTATTAAAAACATGACAAACCATGATAAACTGTTAATGCACAGTGTGGTATAACCATAAGAGGACACTGCCAATTACCATACAAATGAGCTTTTTAAGGCAGTAACAGACTTGCTGAGAGTATGATAAGAAAACAGAGATGTTTCTTTACACCTTGCCTGGCTCAAGTAGACAGTGTTTTGACTGTACCTTCTTCAATTTTTAGCGTTCCTCAGTCTTGGACAGCAGTTATAGGCAGCTGGCTATGTGACCCTCCAAATTGGGCACCATGGTGATTAACCCATCTATGAATGTTTAACTGAGGCCAAATAAAAGCCATGGCGATGGATTAATCACTCAGTCTCTGTATGTGTGTGTGCAGTATATACACCAGCCCTGTGTGTGTGTGTGTGTGCAGTATATACACCAGCCCTGTACGGTATCTGTTGTGTGTGTGTGTTTATGCAGTATATACACCAGCCCTGTACAGTATCTGTTGTGTGTGTGTGTGTGTGTGCAGTATATACACCAGCCCTGTACGGTATCTGTTGTGTGTGTGTGTGTGTGTGTGTTTATGCAGTATATACACCAGCCCTGTACGGTATCTGTTGTGTGTGTGTGTGCAGTATATACACCAGCCCTGTATGGTATCTGTTGTGTGTGTGTGTGTGCAGTATATACACCAGCCCTGTACAGTATCTGTTGTGTGTGTGTGTGTGTGTGCAGTATGTACACCAGCCCTGTACGGTATCTGTTGTGTGTGTGTGTGTGTGTGTGTGTTTATGCAGTATATACACCAGCCCTGTACGGTATCTGTTGTGTGTGTGTGTGCAGTATATACACCAGCCCTGTACGGTATCTGTTGTGTGTGTGTGTGTGTGTGTGTTTATGCAGTATATACACCAGCCCTGTACGGTATCTGTTGTGTGTGTGTGTGCAGTATGTACACCAGCCCTGTACGGTATCTGTTGTGTGTGTTTGACCTCTCTGTTTTCTAGATGAAGTTGAGCGCACTGCACTTGTACACCTTACTGGCTTCCTTCAGCCTCTGCATCATCGCTGCATCCGGCTCCCAAGACCTCCCGTGTTACCTTCTCAACTCCAACCCAGACCCAGCTTCTCCATCTCAGAGCTTGGAGACTGGGCTACTCCAACAGCAGGCTTCACCAGTCCCCAACGCATTGCCATGGAGACTGAGACCTAGCAACCTGGAGGACCTGGCGAAAGCCTGGGCCCAGGGTTTCAGAGAGAGCCTGGGAAGGGGAGGATGACAGGGCCCCGGAGGCACAGCCAAGCTTATCCTGAGAAAGACTGAAGAGGACGAGGAGAAAAGGGAAACCTGGGGGGAGCAGGAAGGGGAGGAGAATGAGAGGAACCAAGCCCTGACCTCCATCGCAGGCAGACTGCAGTCTTTCAACAGGCAGAAGGGAGGGTTCGGGTTCCGATTTGGGAAGAAGCGAGCAGACTGAGGTTAAAATAAAATAAAACATCTGAAAATTCAAATGCAAAGTTTGCATTGACTCCGTGTTCATTTATTTGACTATGTATTTGCCATATGAGATATGATCTTTTTTGTAATATATTAAGTAAGGTGGTAAATGTCTGGAATTCTGAAGAAATATTTAGCTTTTCAAACATTTAATGATAAAGGCATTTGGTGGTTATTGAGATTTACATGTACATGTCTGAAGTAGAGCGCTGTGGTGTTTTTCAGACATTTACCAGTAAATCTTAAGATTTGCCAATATTCAGACTTTTACCGTAACAGATACAGTCAATAATAAAGGTATTGAATAGACTGTCCTCTCCTCGTGCAGTCTGCTTTATCAGTGTAGTGTCTGCACAGATCCAGAACGCTACACATATCCTTTTGTTTCACATGAACAATATTATAAGTCACACACCCATTAAACATCTACATCAAAAATCTTTTGTCTCCTGAAGACAAAATTCAAAATCTTAACCTAAAATTCTTTACTGGAATTTACAACAGCAAAATCGAAACTTTGAGTAAACCAAAGAATAATGCCAGGGTGATTCAGAATAAATTGTGGGAGCCTTGTGAGAGCGGGAGGGTACGTGGAGAATGCCAGGCAAAGGAAAAACGTCTGTGACAGATGTGCTCTGTGACGCACCATTTGGCCACCAGAGGGCTGTTTAAAAATGTCAACATTTAAGTAGAATTGAAAACCGTGCAAAACAGCAATATGCTGCAAATTCTGAATCAACCTGTATAGTTCCCTGTACCATAAAATAAACACAAGGATCATGCTAGAGTCAAGCAAGGCCATAAGATGTAGCAAATGTAACCCTTACTCCTTGCACACCCGGTGTTATTGTGTTTTACTAGGCCTTATGTCACTTAAATCAATAAGTGCGCCAGTGGAAGTGGATACAATGTGTTGTGTTGTGTTGTGTATGAATGAGGCACTCCGGACAGTGAAAATGTCCCCACCCCCTTTCAACAACTTCCTCCTGCCCCTGTTGACTGACATGCTTTACAGCCAGTAACATGACCCCAAAGAGACACTGCTGACGGGAAATGACATAGCAGAACAGTAACACATTTCCTGAGTGGAAAGCTGGTATCAGATATCATACAAACGAGAGGACGCCATTCTGCCCATCTTGCTTGTTTGGTTGTTAGTAGCTTATTGATCCCAGAATCTTATCAAGCACCTTCTTGAAGGATCCCAGTGTGTCAGCTTCAACAACATCACTGGGGAGTTGGTTCCAGACCCTCACAATTCTCTGTGTAAAAAAGTGCCTCCTATTTTCTGTTCTGAATGTCCCTTTATCTAATCTCCATTTGTGACCCCTGGTCATTGTTTCTTTTTTCAGGACAAAAAAAGTCCCTGGGTCGACATTGTCAATATTCCAAGATTGTCAAGATTCCATTCTTTTTTTTAGCCTGTCTGGATACAACATGCCCTTTAAACCCGGGATAATTCTGGTTGCTCTTCTTTGCACTCTTTCTAGAGCAGCAATATCCTTTTTATAACGAGGTGACCAGAACTGAACACAATATTCTAGATGAAGTCTTACTAATGCATTGTAAAGTTTTAACAGAATAAATAACAGAAGCTAATGAGAAAATGGGATGTTATTTAGCTTGTTTATATAAGCTTTCTCAATGCATAAATCATATTAGTGTGTAATACGCACACATGTTTTCAGGAGTGTTTGAAGAGTCTTTCTTTTGAATGATAGTGTCCTCAATGCAGCGATCATTGTGGATTTGCACCTGATTCTTCATTGGCAAACTGGTTGCTGATTTGATTACACCTCTAATATGTAACCATGTTTTTATACAAGTCAGCAATATTTATTTAGGTTAAGGGATCCTTAAAAATCAAACCTAAAATCTGTTTGGCATTATAGTCAAACATTGTTTTTTTTGGGGGGGTGCTCAGGGATAAAATAAAAAAAGTAATATTATGGGAGTCTGCAAACTCCACATTAATATAGCTGTGTGTGTGTGTGCGTTTGTGTGTTTCCAAGTGAACCACAGCCTTTCTGAAAGCATTTTAAAGGATGGTCACTGCTAATTGCTGTTTTAAATGCAATTAGAGCTGGGTAGTTTGAATTGATCAGATTTCTTATGAAGAGACACACAGGAAGGCACCGAACTAGGTAGCTAAGGCTGGCTTCAGACCCTGATTAGCACCAATCTTGAAGAGTGGCGCTAATTGGGAATGGATGAAACCATAGGGAAGTGAGCTGGGTGCTGTAGATAACAGGCTGGGCTCAGGGACTAACATGATTAAAACACTTAGGCTCCTCATTTCAAATGTGGAGCCGCATGTCTGTCACAATCACCATAATATTTGCCTTGAATCTCCACCAGACTTGTATCATACAACCCTGGCCTTGGGTCTAATGTTTGTAATAAGCTGTTATATCATACTGATTTCTCAAACTTGAATTTAAAGAGAGGCCCTCTGTATGCATGTGCACTGGTTACAGTAAGCTATAATTGAGTGTCCGTGTTCCTTTAAGTTGCATCTTGAAATGTAAAAGTGAAACAGCGAGTGTAACTCGCCAGATATGTGAAGTGGTCTCTGTGGTTTGTAAACAGTCATGTCTGCTTCACACACACACAGCAAACAACCATTGTGTCTTTATCAACTGTCACGTATTTTACATAGACCCACACACATGCATATACACATACAAACACATACAGTCTGTACACACAGCAAGACACAGTCCTACAGTACTATACAATACAGTCCTCACAAAGATAGAATCACACAGACAGTTGTTTTCTTTTGCACTCTTTGTAGAGCAGCAATATCCTTTTTGTAGCTTAACGTGACCAGAACTGAACACAATATTCTAGCTGAGGTTTTACTAATACATTGTAAAGTTTTAACATTACTTCCCTTGATTTAAATTCAACACTTTTCACTATATATCTGAGCCTCTTGTTGGCCTTTTTTATAGCCTCCCCACATTGTCTAGAAGACATTTCTGAGTCAACATAAACTCCTAGGTCTTCTTCATAGATTCCTTCTTCAATTTCAGTATCTCCCAAATGATATTTATAATGCACATTTTTATCACCTGCGTGCAGTACCTTACACTTTTTCTCTATTAAATGTCATTTGTCATGTGGCTGCCCAGTTCTGAATGTTGTCTAGATCATTTTGAATGACCTTTGCTGCTGCAGCGTTGTTTGCCACTCCTCCTATTTTTGTGTTGTCTGCAAATTTAACAAGTTTGCTTACTATACCGAATCTAAGTCATTAATGTTGATTAGGAATAGCAGAGGACCTAATACTGATCCCTGTGGTACTCCACTGATTACCTTGCTCCAAGTCCTGGATCGCGTGGCACTTTTACACACACTTGGTTGCTATGCTAGGATTTTTCGGATTTCCCACATCATGCAGGTGTCACAGATTACTGGCTTGAAGGCCATGTTATTTATTTATTTTAGTGTCTGCAGCTGTCAATCTGCTTTCAAACTGCTTCTAACTGCTCTGCACTTTTCAACGATGCACTTCTGACACGCTGTCGCTGGAAGAACTGCCTCGCTTTGCTGTGTTCTGTTGCTGGTAGCTCCGCCCCTTCCCTTGTCTCAGAACGGGCGCTGAATTTGAATCAGCTGCTCGAGTTTCAGTTTGTGATCAGAAAAAGACTGTAGTTCCCTTTCAATTCGAAGACGACCACCAAAGACATTACATATGGCATATCCCTGCCCATTGGGTAGGTATCTCTGAGCTCTCTATACCAGAGCTGCCAATAGGCCCCTTCCTTGGATGATGATGCACAGATACAAAGAGCGGACTACTACGCAAGCGAGGAGGCCGCTGAAAGACAGAAAGACAAAAAAGGCTCAGCCTTTTTCAAGTTGTTGATTCCGGGAAAGCGGCAAGCCAGCTTTCAGCATGAATGCAAGGGAAATACAACCGACTCGAAAAGCTCTTTTCTATCAATACGCTCAGCTCAACACACAGGACTTACAGTACCGTCTTGAGAAGGTGTGGCAGGATGGCTTGCAGTGGTGAGGTGTGGTGACGTCACAGACCAGGAAGTAACTGAACCAAAACAGTGGATGGGCGGGTGAAGCTGAATGCTACGGCACTCAGCGTGTTTAATAAATAAATAAACAAAAGATTTAAATAATAACAAAACACAAAACAAAAAGAAG
The DNA here is from genome assembly GCA_036884735.1 of Huso huso. Classification (NCBI taxonomy): domain Eukaryota; kingdom Metazoa; phylum Chordata; class Actinopteri; order Acipenseriformes; family Acipenseridae; genus Huso; species Huso huso. The sequence goes on along the minus strand of CM072699.1, from coordinate 5,019,608 downwards.
CGATGGCCAAACAAACAGAAACAAGTATAGTTTTAAATATAGCTTGCTTGCTTGCTTGCTTCTTTCTTTCTTTCTTTCTTTTCTTTCTTTCTTTCTTTCTTTCTTTCTTTTCGGGCCTGTTCTCCCCATTACTCTCCTCTGTACACTCAACCCCCCTCAGCACGGACAGCTGCAGGTTCTTATACTCTGTCAGCTAATTAAATAATCAGTAGCTGATCAGTCATGCATCCTCACGGGTTTTAAATTATAAATAACAATAACAAAAAGACGCTCTGGCGCTTTTATCCCGCTACCGCAAACAAAAATACAAATAATAATAAATAGGGGCGTGACACTCCGCCACAGAAGGAAAAAGAGAAATGGCTTCCTTTGGATAGTAGTTTTATCCCCTCGGTGGGCGGGACCGAGTGCATCATCCAAGGAAGGGGCCTATTGGCAGCTCTGGTATGGAGAGCTCAGAGATACCTACCCAATGGGCAGACATATCCCATACGTAATATCTTTGGCGGTCGTCTTCTCTTTCAGGGAACCAGGGTTACGGTAAGTAACCTAATGTTATTTGAACATACTGTAGTTATTTTCACATACTGTAGTTGTTCGAATGTACTCGGCATTTGTAAAGGACCATTGCCAAATTGAAGAAATATGTTTGTGTATGTGCAGCTCGAGAACTTTCTTTTTTTTTCTGGAAAATTCGGCCTTAGTTCACAGAAATGTTTTTGAGTACCCCTATGATAATTATTTCGGCGGGTGGGACCATTTGTCCCACTAGAGACCATTTTACCTAGGATAATCTATGAAAATTTTAGTCCGGGGGACCATTTTCCAGAGGGGACCATTCGTCACCCAGCCCCCCTACAATAAAGGAATTATTACCATTCGTCCCATGTCTATATATCAGTTCATTGAAAATATGTAAATTAATATATGCTGAAAAACTTCTGAATACTTTTAATTTCTACAGGTTTAGTTGAACTGATTTGTTTATACACACACACACATTGTAAAATTCCTAGACCCTTGAATATACGGTAATGCACCACCTGGAAGATGGTTACTTATTCCCGGTTCCTTATTTGCGATGTAGTTGACAAAGCAGCGCGTCCTTTTTCACATCTTCCTCAATTAATATATTGCCACTATTTAAAAAAACACTAAAGATTTTAGTGAGCAAGCCGTACCCCACGAGCAGCAGCACCCCAAAGTGTAGCCCATTATAACCTATACAGAACGCATGGGGGCACGTCTTTTGATGACCCATTTACCCCCTTAGACGGCTTGCTCACTAAAATCGTTAGTGTTTTTTAAAAAGAGGAGATGATAACCTATCTAGGGATACCTCGATATTTAGTGAGCAAGCCGTCTATGGGGGTAATTGAGGCATCAAAAGACGTGCCCCCATGCGTTCTGTATAGGTTATAATGGGCTACACTTTGGGGTGCTGCTGCTCGTGGGGTACGGCTTGCTCACTAAAATCTTTAGTGGTTTTGCAAAGAGGGGGTGATAACCTATCTAGGGATAGCTGGATATTTAGTGAGCAAGCCTTCTAAGGTGGTAAATGTGGCAAAACAAGCGTTTAATATAGGGTACCGCTATGCTGCTGATACATGTTTGTTATTAATATTTTCGTTTTTGTGTTTTTTTTAAAGAAGGAGTGATTATTTTTTTAAATAGTAGCAATATATTAATTGAGCAAGATGTAAGTGAGTTAAAACACACAGAAAAAGGACGCGCTGCTTTGTCAACTACATCGCAAATAAGGAACCGGGAATAAGTAACCAACTTCCAGGTGGTCTGTAATGCTACCATTGTTATAAGATGCCTTATTGATTTGTATATACTGTTAATAATAAATAAATAAATATATTAATTAATAAATACAACTGGATACCAGTGACGCGCGGGATGCTCGGATACTGATTGGTGTAAAGTTCTCATTTTGGAAAATAAGGAAGTTAGACAGTAAGGTTAGCTGGGCCGGGTGAAGCTGCGTTGTGAGCGCCAGGGAGACGGAAAGTGCTAAAATAAGGCATTCAGATTAGTTAATTTGACGCTGTTTTCGGCTGGATATAATATATCCATCATGTTGTGGCTCATTTTTGTGTCGTTTCTCTGTTTTGAGACGGTCAGCTCCGGTAAGTATTATAATTATATCTAATAGGAAGTCATAATAGAAAGTGAAAGTAAATTATTATAACTGAAGAAAAATCATAAAGTATTTAAATTAACACATAGTTTAATGTTTCTTAATATGATTATTGTACAATGATGCATACTATCCTACGGTTTATATATTTATAATTGTTAAGTGTTTAATATCATATCCTTGTATTATACGGTCTGTCTTTATTACACCCAACGATAGTCTTCAATTGCGCACTTTTGTTTGTAAATGTATATTTCACATTTGGAAATGTGTGCCTGATAATATTTCTACATTTAATTAAAACTGGTATTGTATGAATAAGGTTACACGGCACTATTGAAGTATATGTAATTGAACCTGTTTTTATTATTATTATTGTGGATGAGACGATACCACGGCTATGCCCAGCCCATAACCCGGCAGACATTTTCTTTGTTGATTTATCTGCCTAAACTAAAGCGTCTTTAGTAATGCCGAGATGAGATCGAGCGGTGATAAGCGCGCTGTAGAGCGCCCGTTTGTTGTTTGTTGCTAAGTTTTCACTGACGACAATTAGATGTTGTATTTATTAATTTAACATGTATCGTTTATAATTTGGTATGCCATATGTGGTTTATTATTTATTTTCATACGTATGTATGTATTTGCTTTCGTTTTCAGCATTTTGCCCCAGTCACTGGTTTGACAGCAGTTCTTTTGAATTAAATGTTTGTGGTTGTTATTAGTTGTTGTTTTATATAAATTATGCTTTATCAATATGGTTATTGTTTTAATTTAAAACAACGATTATTTATTGAAATGATTATTCTTTTTATAATATGAATAGTTTTTTTTCATCAACTGATGCAAAATGCCTTCATTCATTCAGAATTACAGTTAAACTTTGTTTATCGCTTTTGAATATACAAAGAACATGGCATATCAACAGTCAACAATGTACATGGTGGTAACAGTATGCGGGGAAAGAAAGAAAGAAAGAAACGGGAAAGTGAGGAGAGCTGAAGAGTCAGCAGCTACGCGTCATTTATTACAGTGTTAGTGCAGAGCGACATCTCCGATCCCATGAGTGTGTGCACACCTGCCTTCATAATCTCACAGTTCAGTTTGTTATAAAGCGACACAGCAGCACCTCGAGATAAAGCCAGACGACGACCTTTGTATGCCTTTTATATGAAGAGATAAAGTTAAAATAGTAAACAGCTGTAATGAAAACGTCACAAGGTTAATTAATTAAATACATATTACAATTAGCGCGTGTATATATATATATATATATATATATATATATATATATATATATATAAAATCCTAATCATTCAGCAAACTCATTTCCATAGTTATTATGGGTACGGGGCACTTAACCGACACACTCAAAAACATAACATTCTACCACATTTCTCATCCTTGACCTTCATTATATTAAATAAGGAAAATAAAACAATTTTGCACTTATTTACAAAATTATTGTAAAACAAAATACAGCTGTGCCATTATAATACATCCAGCTGTGCCATTATAATACATCCAGCTGTGCCATTATAATACATCCAGCTGTGCCATTAGAATACACACAGCTGTGCCATTAGAATACACACAGCTGTGTCATTAGAATACATCCAGCTGTGTCATTAGAATACATCCAGCTGTGCCATTATAATACACACAGCTACGACTCGTTGTACTCGCGCAGCTTCTTTTTTTAAGCATCTAAACAAAAACAATAACTATCCTTCAAACGGGATATCTTTGGCAAATGCGGTAAATCATATTAAACTAACTCTTCCACTATTAAACTAACTCTGTTTCTGTTATTTTAATTGTTCACATCAAAACCCTGTAAATGAACCAGGTTTTACTGTTATTATTACATTATTGTTAAACAGTATACATGTGACTAGTGTTTAAATAATGTTAATGCAATTATGAATAGCAATTGTAAAGCTTAAACTTTTCTCTATTGGTGTTTTAACCTGGATCATCACCTTATTAACTAAAAATACATATTTTTTCAACAACTGGGGCTGCTTCTGACAATACTGTAGCGATCTCGGTTAACGCAGACAGGAGCATCAGACAGGGCGAGGCAATCCACACACAGGCTGAGCGTGGGCGCAAACCAGGTACCTCTCGCATTAAAGCATAGCGCAGATACCGCTGTACAAAAGAGCTGGCTCCTTTGCAAGGAGCTTATAAGCGGCTCATGTCTTCCCCGTGCGCGCTACAGTACTTTTCCATTCAGAAAATCATATCTTTATGAAAAACTGAGTTTTACTAGATAGAGAAATGAACGATGTGCATAAATAATAGGGGTGTAACGCTACACTGCCACTGTCACCATATGCAGGTTGCGATACAGTATACATTGCACGTAATGGTCCTGATGGGCTACTGTATCATGCAACATAAGATCTAATGATGGACCATGTGTTAAAAGACAAAAATTTAATGATAGGGAGAGAATGTAAAACTATAAAACACACCTATTTCTTCATTAAGAAGCCTTTGGTGACAATGCATACCTCTATTGCAATACAATATATTGTGTAAAGAAAGCATCTCGATTCATTGATGCACTTTTAATCATTACACCCCTAATAGACAATGAACTAATATAAGAGGAAGAGATCAGAAAACAACAAGTGGAGCGCTCTGCTTTCCTGGTCTCATGGATACCAGGGAGAATGCTGGACTTACCAAGAACAGTACTGACTAAACACAGGGCATTCATATCTGTCAGCAAAGTACTGAACTGAACACTATGCATGAACGAGGCCAAACACTTTCACATAACTAGCATTATAAATACTCTGCCTCATCCCTGTAAAAACATAACCCTTCTGTCTCCCTATTTCACTGTCTTGTGTTTGGTTTTCTCAGAAACCCACACTCTGAGGTACATCTACACGGGCCGTGTCAAACCTCAGGAGGGGTTTCCTGAATTCACAGCCATGGGTCTGCTGGATGACATGCAGATTGATTACTACGACAGCATCAATCAGAAGAAAGAGTCCAGGCAGACCTGGATGAAGGAAAACATGGATCCGGATTACTGGGAGAAAGGAACGAAGTCTCGCAAGAGCAAGGAGCAGTGGTTCAAAGTCAACGTCAGGATTCTGGAGAACAGGTTCAACGAAACAAAAAGTGAGAGACACAGAGGATACTTTTTTATTTATTTATATTTAAATATAAACTGATTTGAAAAACAAGGTTTTCCAGATAAGAAGTGTTTTTATCACTGTGTCCCTGGGATTGTAGTCCGTTGTATCATTATTTATATTCTATCAAGGCTTTATAAACTACAAATCCCACACTTTGCGCTTTGATCAGTGATCAGTTTCTTATGGTTTGCAAGACCCATTAACTAGAATGGGCTGCTTGATTCAATCAGTGACGGTTCACTTTACTGTTAATCTATATTAAACACAATAACATGTCACATTATTGATCGTTACACATCTTTGAAGAAAGTCTATAGGGGAATAGGACATACTACCAATTCATTTATTAACCTTTTTTTTTTTTATAAATCTTTTATTTAAAGACACGATTTTATTTGCCCAAAGTACTAATTCTGATGGTAAGTATAAAAAACAACTGATTCCCCCCCAACACGTTAAGTAGGAATTGTAGAACTCTCTGAAAACATGATTTTGCATCTCAAAATCGAACCAGATTTTAGATTCTTGAAACTTGCAGTAACTGATACGGGTTTCTAGAGCCTATGCATTGACATCGTCCACAATGGTGATTATCCTGTTGGAACATTTAACTAGTGCTTGTATTCATGATGACCAGGGATCCTAGTTTTCCTCAATAAAAAAAACAAAACATTTTCCAATAAAAAACAATAACAATCAATGCGTTATTCCATTTTAAAATAAAAAGGCTAAAATTGAGCCCCCCACCAGCAAACTAATTCCTAGGATCCCTGATGATGACTCAACCCCATCTGTTTTCCAGTTCATTAATTTTCCTCCTTTGAACGAATATTAACATTGGACTTTAAGGAAGACGGATAGCATTTTTGTTTCTTGATTTACAGCAGCTCCTGTTAAGGCTCAAGTTCTCATCTGCTTGCAGGTTTCATGCCTTATTGTTGGTGTCAGGAGCTGCATGGCTAATCTGATGAAGAGGAGCGACGACAGTGTTGTTGAGAGCTGGTTTTTTGGTGTTTGTTTGTTAAAAAAAAAAAAAAAACGAGTTATTTCCTCATTCATAGTCGCATCCTAAAATATATCACTGCAGTACACTTTTATCATTCAATTCATGGAACAGGAAAGCGTGTTTTTTATTGTACATGTTCTGTATATAGAGTTATTTTTTTCATCCTTCTGCTGCACACCACCCGCGACATTAATACTGTACGTCAGGGTATCTACCGCAGTGCATCGTCTTGTTACATACAACACAAGAGCCCGGCTGCATGTTTTTTGCTTGTGAGTGCACATGGGCTGCGTCGGGTGTTAATGCTCAGACAAGCCTGTTGTCTCTGATTTCAGGACCACACGTTCTGCAGTGGATGCACGGCTGTACGCTGGACGAGGACAACAATGAAAAGGTTCAGGGGTACGACCAGTACAGCTACGATGGGAATGACTTCCTGTCCTTCGACAAGAATGACCTGCAGTGGGTGGCCCCCATGCAGCCAGCCGTCGTGACCAAACAAAAATGGGACGGCGAGAAAATCCTGAACCAGTACACCAAGGGCTACCTGGAGAACGAGTGCATCGACTGGCTTAAGAAGTTCCTGGGCTACGGAGAAAGGGATATCTATCGCTCTGGTAAGAGACCACGCAGTCATGCATAACACTACAGAGGTGATCCCAGGCTTCCTGAGGAAAGGGGGAAGGCTAGTCTATAGTGTGTTATCTTTACTGTATAATCACTGCAATAGGTGCCAGCATGTATACAGGGTGGGTGCGCTTACCTGCGTGACAATAGCATGGCCTCGTGCAGCAGGAGTCGGAAGAGAATGAAATAAAAGTGAAAATCCAACAAAAATTAAATTTTCATGCTGTTTTTTTTTTTCATGCTTGTGACGGGGAGCCCCGCCCCTTTATATATTGTGCGCTATTTTTGTGATTTATTTTGTGTTATTGATTTTTTTATATATATATATATGTGTGTGTGTGTGTGTGTGTGTTTTGTGCGGACTGCAAAAGCCGATATTGTTTGTTATTGTTTTATATATATATTTTAAACCTCGTGAGGATGCGTGACTGATCAGCTACTGATTATTTAACTAGCTGACAGTCACGCATCCTTACTAAACTCGTCCAGACTATGGCCAAGAGGTAATAAGATAATTAATTAATAGCTAGTTAACCCCTCGGCCAGAATATAGAAGCCTGCAGCTGTCTGCGCTCAGGAGGAGAGTGTACAGAGGCGAGACGTGATTTGTGAAGTAAGAGAAAAACAATTGTTATATACCGATACCATTTGTCAGCAGCAATGGGAGCTTTTGTACGTGGTCATAGGAGCATGGGCTAATTTGTTAAACCAAAAGGAACCTTTTATATAGTGATATACGGTAACCCACTAACACCACCTAGCCCCCCAGGAACCCAGGAAGCTGCCCGTGGGTGGGAGGGTTAGGTCGGCCAGAGTGTCCTCGGCTCACTGCGCATCAGCGACCCCTGCAGTGTGGCCGGGCGCCTGCGGGCTTGCCCGTAAGATTCCCAGAGCTGCGTTGTACTCCGACGCTGTAGTTCTGAGCTGGCTGCACGGTGAGTCTCCAGTGTGAAAAGAAGCGTCCGGCTGACGGCACACGCTTCGGAGGACAGCGTGTGTTCGTCTTCGCCGCTCCCAAGTCAGCGCAGGGGTGGTAGCGGAGAGCTGAGCCTAAAAATAATTGGATATGCCAAATTGGGAGAAAATAATAAATAATTGGCGACTACTAAATAAAAAAAAAAAATTGACCTTCAGTTTGGAGCCTACTACAAAGAACCCTGAGCAGTATGCCTGTGGGGGTTGCAATCTAACCTGTGCATTGCTAATCTAACCTGTGCATTGCTAATCTAACCTGTGCATTAACACTAGAAGCACTGGAATTTCGAACCACCTAGAAGCGCCAAACCGGTAATTTTAACCGGTAGTTTTTTAAACAGCTGTAATATAATAATGAAAGACAAACGATTGTATAAATCTCAAAAGTTTTATTTATGAACATCATAGCAGAAACACCATATTTAAATGGAAAAGAAAACATAATTTTTTTTTTTTTTCAAAGGAGCAGTACAAAACAAGAAAGACTTAAGTAAAACAGTAATAAAATAAACATTTGATCAGTAACTACAGTCAAGCCTGTATTAAGAGACCACTCAAGGGACAGTCTAATAGTGGCCTCTTAACACAGGTGGTCTCTTAAAAGAGGGCCCATAACTTGTGATATTTTTATTTGTCTCTGACATGCTTTCCTGTAATTATGTATGTCTTTCATACACTGTAAAAGCCAGAAGATGTAATATGAACAAAAGGAAGTATGTAATTTAATAACATTCATTTAGGTAATGCATTTACAAAACAAATTATTTTGTGAAAGTAATGAATGCTTGCCGGTCTCAGGTCACACAAAATGTTTTAAATCCTTTGCAAATTTCAGTGCCTGTGTCTGCCTTTCAAGTATGTGTTGATTCACTGCATCCTGAAACCAACGCCAGCATAAGCATAAGATCTTTTGCAATTACCGCGCACATTGTTTTCATACTCTTATAAGTATGGCTTGAATTTTTCAGTGTTTGTTTTCCTTTTAACGGGTTGCCTTTAATTCTTAAGCCGCTACATCCTAATTATGAGAACATTCTGTTAAATTAGTGGGAAAGAACAACACAACACAAAACTGACCCATTTGAAGCTACCAAATTCCCAGGCAAGTGCGAGAACGAAATGTAAGTTAAAGTAGCATCTGGGGGAAGTGATTAATGTCACTGCTTGCTCTTGTGTTCAAATAATGAAGAAGGTGAAACAGAATCAGCAAGCCAATCAGGACATCACAGTAAAAAGAAGTGACTTTGTTTAGTAATTAACAGTTTAATTAAGATATTGAATTGGCTGAAAACACGGTCACGTGAACAAGAATAAAAACCTAAAACTTCAAGCCCTAGTTCTTTCCGTTGCAAAATGCTGTATCTGTGTCTTTCTAGTGCCGAATTCTTCAGCAGTTTTTCTGGCACTTACGGTCATTACAAGTTTAATAACTTGAATTCTGTCATCTAGGGAGGACCTTTTGTTTCTCCACGTTTTCTCTCTTCCTTTACAAGAAAGCGCTTTTGTTTTATTGATTACTGATAAAAGACCACTAAGATGGTTACCTTATTCCTTTGAATTTAGGACGTACCACTTAAAACCATCTTTTCTTATAACAATAGCCCTGTGTAAGGGTGCTTAATACAGGTTTGAGTCCGTTGCTGGGTAAGAGAATTGTGGTCGCTGGTCGCGTTAGACAGGTGGTCGCTGGTCGCGTTAGACAGGTGGTCGCTTAATACAGTTAAATAAAAGCACAAATATCATTGGGAGGAATTTAAAGTGGTCACTTAGACCAGGTGATCACTAAATAAAGGTCGCATGAGCAGGTTTGACTGTATTTTGTAACGGGTCTCTACATACGAAATTATATAAACATTTTATTTGTTTGTTAAAATAACATCAAAGGGTCTTTTTTTTTCCCCAAAACAGTATATAATGCACTACTTTAAAACATAAATATAAACCATTTACATAACGTATTGTCCTGTATAACTGTACAGTCCACACACAATACATGCTTCTCCACTTTTCCTGAGCATTTACCGCCCTTCCACAACCGGCGCAGACATCCACAGTTTTGTTGTCACTGCATTTTGCAACCTGGCATTGTTTTCTCTTGCGTGTGGGTGCAGCGGCTGCAGCACTGCCAAAAGGGGCATCTGTCTCTGCCCTTTCCTGATCCATATATGCTTGCCGAAGCTCCATGGCTAACTGCAAGATGAAGTCCCTCCTGTTGCAGTTTTCCCCGGTACATTCCTTGTACAAAACACACATTGATGGCTGCCAGGTCCAAAATGTTATAAAATACAGCCACAGGCCACTGATGAGATCCGCCTTTGAGTGAATACTGTCGTGCCGTTTGGTCCAGCACATCCACACGAACTTTGTAGAATTGTATTCCACTGTCTCAGGATTTTTTTTGTGCATAGAGCTGAGAATGAACCTGCAATGCGATACACATGGGGGTACCTATGACTCTGGCGTGTTTTTCAAGAATTTCAAGACAGGTAGATGCCACTTGATCACGGGACAGATTGTATTGAAAATGACAGGTGATTGTATTGAAAAGGACAGAATAAATAAGTTTTGAAATAGCATATTTGTATGTATTGAAATTGAAATGACCGGTTTGGGTGCATCTAGGTACATGTGCTTAGAATGATCAATTTCTTGCAAATATGTGTCTCAAACACCGCCAGCATATTTTATACATATTTTTAGGAATCTAACCTGTGCATTGCTAATCTAACCTGTGCATTGTTAATCTAACCTGTGCATTGCTAATCTAACCTGTGCATTGTTAATCTAACCTGTGCATTGCTAATCTAACCTGTGCATTGTTTTTCTCTTGATGAACAGTCAAGCCTGCAGTAACAGTTTTTGCGAAACCAGGCAAAAATAAAGAGAGTCTAACTCTCACCTGCATGGCTACGGGCTTCTACCCCAAGACAATCCACATTCACTGGTACAAGGACAAGCAGAGGCTGAGTGAGGAGATGAATTCCACTTGGGCCCTGCCTAACAACGACAACACCTTCCAGCTGAGATCGAGTTTGGAGATCGACCCAGTGGAGGGCAAGGGATACTCCTGTGAAGTGCTGCACGGCAGCTTACCAGAACCGCTCTTTACACACTGGGGTAAGAGACAACAGTTAGCCCATGTAGCCCAGTGCATATATGTTTGGACAGTACAGTGTCATTTACTGCAGTTGGAGTAACAGCCCTTATAAAAGTTTCCCATAGTAACAGCAAAGTGTAATAAAGCACAGTTAAAACATGGTACAGAATAGCGAGGTATGGTAAAGCATATTAATAAGCATAACAAACCATGGTAAACTATGGTAAATGCATAGTATAACCACAGGAAAAGTATGGGAAAACTGAAAATAATTTGCAGAAATACAGCGGTAAAGTTCTAAAGGGAGTGTGTGTGTGTGTGTGTGTGTGTGTGTGTGTGTGTCAGTGTGTGTGTGTGTGTGTGTGTGTGTGTGTGTGTGTGTGTGTGTGTGTGTGTGTGTGTGTGTGTGTGTGTGTGTGACTGACTGACCTTGTCCCTCTTTGTGCGTTTTGTTTTTCGAAGATGGAGTCGTGCCTGGTGAGGGGACCTCGATTGGGATAATCTTGGGAGTTTTGATTGTTCTTGTTGTTGTTGCTGTTGTTGTTAGTGTGGCCATCTTCATCTACAAGAGGAGATCTGGTAAGAGTAATTGGTAGACAGAAATAGAAGGGAGAGAGAAAAACATTGATCAATAAGAACAAAGACTGACACAATAAAACATTTTAAAATAATGAAGTAATAATAAAATAATAACCATTAGGATTTCAGATGGAAATAGCAGTTTGATTTATTCCTGGATTTACTGAGTTTAATTAAATCAAGCTTGTATTAAAACATGGAATGGGTGAAACTGCTGGGCAATAGGAGTCTTATTTCCATCCCTGCGATCTAAAAAAATGTTTCATTTTTTCTCTCATTAGTGTTTAAACTCTTAACCCAGTCATTGTAGTAAAAGGTTATATAGATAAAAAGGAGATAAGTAGCTGGTGGAGACTCTGAATTTATTATTTAAAAAATATTTTGTCTTTACATACACACCTTGCAGAAAATCTACTGGTGGAAACTATATAGCACTGGAGCAGTAATAATTACGTGATGACTAAAGATGGACCATTAGGATTTAACCCTTTGCTAAGTGACTATGAACACTTTGTGTTTAAGTGCTTCTAGTTTTGGAACCTTAAACCCCAATACATCTACAGAAAGGCATTATGTAGATCTTTCCAGTGATATAATTTATTTTGTTGTGGGATCTGTTATATTTTTCATATGAGCTACACCTCCCAAAAAATGTAAAATAACAAATATTTTTAACCCTGTTTGAGATACAATTATATTTATTTAAGTATAAAAATAAAGAAACAACACAAGATGTTAAGTAAAAAATATTTATTTAAAAAAAGAAACAAATTAGACACAACTTTTGATGTGAAGTTTTTTTATTTTCAAAACTAGAATAAATAAAATCAGACTGAAACCCTTTTATTGCAAAACATTTAGAACATAAGAAGAACATAAGAACGTTTTCAAACGAGAGGAGTGTCGTGGAAATTCTAATAAAGGAAGAGAGACTGCGAGTTCCAAACACACAGGCCTTTATTTCTTAAGTTTGCAAACTGAGAACACTCTCAGCACACAGGGTGCTAGATAATCATCGAGCAGTGTTCCAACATACAGAGTTAGATCAGTTTCTTATATACCTTAAAATTTCAGCAAGGCAGAGGGTTAGCCAATGATGATTCAGGTATTAGCATATAAGAGAAAACTTATAACTATGCATACGTGGCATAAAACTAAGCAAGCAGATAAAAGGATGGGTGGTTTGGATATACGTGTAAAAAAGACACTTCTGGCTCATCCTTTTTTTTTTTCTCACAGCAGCTGCAGTGTAGGCATCTTATGTTCCTTATCTTTAGCAAAGCATACAAGGTTATGGGAGCAAGGTTATGGGAGAACAAAATGCCAGTACATTATGTCGAGTCAGTTCTATTTTCTGTAACATTTCTATAACAGGAGACCATTCGGTCTGTCTTGCTCGTTTGGTTGTTAGTAGCTTATTGATCCCAGATTTATATTTTATAACACAACAAATAACGTTTATGCAATAAGAAAAGAGTGCGGCATTAGGAGCATGCAGTGGATTAGAAACAGAAGGTATAGAAGGTACAGAGGGACGCATGCAGTGATGATATTTCTTCATGAAAGGATACGCAGGTGCAGGAGCTGTAAAAGAGAAGCTAACCACCAAAAAATAGTTAGAAATGTGTCCAGAGGTCAGGGACAAAAAGTAGAGGGAACAGGAGCAGCTGTAAAGGGAAATTGGGGGTAAGAAAACACTTGCAGAACAGGATACCGATGTATAGTGTTGTGTTGTATACTTACCCTGCAGTTGAAGTGCTGGGCTGGGGCTCCTCGAGGTCCTCTTCCATGGCATCCATGCCTTAGTGGTCCTCCACAAGGAGGATCTCGATCTCCTCCTCAGGCAGGGCCCTCCTCTTCAGTGACTGCATCAGATGCTGGAACTGATTCTTGTCTCCATCCATATCCTGGTATAAATACCAATTAATAATAATAATTGTCTATCCATTTTCACACACACAGAAAGAAAGTAAATTAAAAATAATAATAAAAAAATAAAAGTTAAACTAATGATAAAATACATAGCTAAATAATAATAATAATAATAATAATAATAATAATAATAATAATAATAATAATAATAATAATAACTACAGCTAAATGAATCTTTGTCCGAAAACATAGAAAAATGTAAACAAATAATAAAATACATAGCTAATAAATATTCAATATCTAATTATGCATCACATGCAGTATTTGCCCCAGTCAATCTCCTGAGGAGAAGCAAGTTCAAAAAAGGAAAAAAAAAATCTAAAATAGCAAGTATATAAATAAAACTAACCATAAGAAATAAAAAAAAAGAAAATGGATGCTGTTACAGTAGTTGCTTGTCCCTACAGTCTTATAAAAGTTAGCCCTTCTCAGCAAACACACGACACAGCGAGAGAGAAAAAACACTGCAGATTTAATAATAATAATAATAATAATATAAAGTTTAAAATAAAATTTAAAAAAATTAAAAAAATATGTAAAAAAGTGATTAGCACTCTTGGAATTGTAAAACCGGAGATACAGGACATTCGACTCAGCTGTGCACTCAGTCATAATGGCGCTGGCAGTGACTCATCCTTGTAATCAAAATATTTCATGTCCCACCCACCCTAGCCCTAAACCAATGGCATGGCTACGACCCACACAAAAAAACAAGATTGCTGGTTGGTAGCTTATTGATCCCAGAATCTCATCAAGCGGCTTCTTGAAGGATCCCAGGGTGTCAGCTTCCACAACATTACTGGGGGTTGGTTCCAGACTCCCACAATTCTCTATGTAAGAAAGTGCCTCCTATTTTCTGTTCTGAATGCCCCTTTATCTAATCTCCATTTGTGACCCCTGGTCCTTGTTTCTTTTTTGAGGTCAAAAAAGTCTCCTGGGTCAACATTGTCAATACCTTTTAGAATTTTTAATGCTTGAGTCAAATCGCCACGTAGTCTTCTTTGTTCAAGACTGAATAGATTAGATTATTTTAGCCTGTCTGCATATGACTTTTAAACCCGGGATTATTCTGGTCGCTCTTCTTTGCACTCTTTCTAGAGTAGTGATGTGACCAGAATTGAACACAATACCCTAGATTAGGTCTTACTAATTAATTGTAAAGTTTTAACATTACTTCCCTTGATTTTAATTCAACACTTTACACCATATATCCGAGCATTTTGTTGGCCTTTTTTTATAGCTTCCTCACATTGCCTAGATTAGGGGTCTCCAACCCTGGTCCTGGAGAGCCACTATCCAGCAGGTTTTATAGGTGTCTTTACGTCATCCTTGGTCTTTTTCATAGATTCCTTCTTCAATTTCAGTATCTCCCTGTGGCAAAGTGCCCCGCCCCTGTGTGCATTTGTGTGATCTGTGTTGTATGTTGGATGTTGCGTGTGTAAATGTTGGTGTATAGTCATTGGTACACGGGATATAAACGGGTCTGTGTTTCACGTGTATTTAAAAAGTGTATATTTGTATTTAGGCACGGGATTGCACATCACGCACGTGCATTTAAAATATAATATGTGAACACGGGGTTTCACGTAATGAATTCACGTGCTGGGATTCAAGTGAGTAATTAATTAGTAATTGAATCCCAGCACAAACAGTATAAATAGATGCACGTTTAGTCACTCGTGGTTGGGTGTTCGGAAGAGGAGAACGGGTGAGAGAGAGAGAGAGAGTTAAAATAAGTAAAATCGTAAACGTAAAGTGTTTGTTCTCACCGTGTCTGTTTGTCTGTCCGTGTAACCGTTTGTTTAGTGTCAGTCGTTTTGTCTGTCTGTTTATTTTGGCGTCCAAGTGCCGTGTCCTGTTTTGTATTCCGTTGTTCAAACCTTTTATTTGTTAATAAACGCTGAGTGCAGCCATTGCACTCAGCTCATCACAACCACCGTCTGTCTGTGTATTCCTTTTCTGGTCTGACGCAACCCACTCTGGCCGTCTTTGTGACACGTGGTGTCATCGTGGGATAGCCGCGCCTCCAAGCGTCAGACCAGGAGGGGTCTGGATTTAAAAAAAATTACAAATATTGTTTTGGGGAAAAAAAAAAAAAAAAATCAATGGCAGAAGACGCCATCAAACTGCGGGGCTGGTTCCTGGAGAATGCTGGGCTGGAGGCCCAGTCTCTGCCCATAGTCGTCCGGGCCCTGTGGATGATGGACAGTGAGAGATGGGAGGCATATCAGCAGGAACACACCCCAAACACCTTGGAGGAGGGTGTGGAGTTTGTCCTCAACTACCTGGAGGCAACCATAAATGGAACAGCAGCCCAGGTAGCAGGACCACCAGCAGAGGAGTACCTGCTGTCCCCATCTCCACCAGCAGAGGGTGAGTACCTGCTGTCCCCATCTCCACCAGCAGAGGGTGAGTACCTGCTGTCCACATCTCCACCAGCAGAGGGTGAGTACCTGCTGTCCCCATCTCCACCAGCAGAGGGTGAATGCCTGCTGGTTTTGCCTCCACAGCCCAAATGGGAGGAGCCTGAGCATCCACAGCCCAAATGGGAGGAGCCCAAGCGGAAGGAGCCCGAATGTCCTACGCCTGAGTGGGAGGAGCCCGAACGTCCTACGCCTGAGTGGGGGGAGCCCGAACGTCCACAGCCCGAGTGGGGGGAGCCCGAACGTCCACAGCCCAACAGGGAGGAGTCGGGGCGTCCACAGCCCAACAGGGAGGAGTCGGGGCGTCCACAGCCCAACAGGGAGGAGTCGGGGCGTCCACAGCCCAACAGGGAGGAGTCGGGGCGTCCACAGCCCAAAAGGGAGGAGTCGGGGCGTCCACAGCCCAAAGGGAGGAGTCGGTGCGTCCACAGCCCAAAGGGAGGCAAGTCGGGGCTTCCACAGCCCTGGGACCCAAGCCACCAGCAGAGGGAAAATGCCTGCTGGTTCAGCCCCAAGAGCCAGAAGGGGAGGAGTTACAGGCTCAACCCCCTGAAAATTTTTGGGGGGGAGAAGGGCAGGATGCTGGTGTCCCCCAGCAGCCTCTCGCTATGCTGCTGAAGGCAGCACGGCGTGCACATGCCCAGCCGCCACAGCAGAGGGAGCCAGCACCGCCAGGAGCAGAGGAGCTGGAGCTGCCTCTACCTCCACCACCTCCAGGAGCAGAGGAGCAGGAGCTGCCTCTGCCTCCACCACCTCCAGGAGCAGAGGAGCAGGAGCTGCCTCTGCCTCCGCCACCACCACCAAAGGGAGCAGAGGAGCAGGAGCTGCCTCTGCCTCCGCCACCACCACCGCAAGGGAGCAGAGGAGCAGGAGCTGCCTCTGCCTCCACCACCTCCAGGAGCAGAGGAGCAGGAGCTGCCTCTGCCTCCGCCACCACCACCGCAAGGAGCAGAGGAGCAGGAGCTGCCTCTGCCTCCGCCACCACCACCGCAAGGAGCAGAGGAGCAGGAGCTGCCTCTGCCTCCACCACCTCCAGGAGCAGAGGAGCAGGAGCTGCCTCTGCCTCCGCCACCACCACCGCCAGGAGCAGAGGAGCTGGAGCTGCCTCTGCCTCCACCACCGCCAGGAGCAGAGGAGCTGGAGCTGCCTCTGCCTCCACCACCGCCCGGAGCAGAGGAGCAGGAGCTGCCTCTGCTGCCCTGCCTCCTCCAAGAGGGGAGCACGGTGGCCGGAGCCCCAGAAAGGGAGCTGCGGGCCACGAAGAAGGGGGGAGGAGGTCTGAGACCACTTTCCCCAGCAGCAGTTTTCGCTGCAGGAGTTCTTGTGGCCGGAGCCCCACAGGAGGGAGCTGCGGCTACGAAGAAGAAGGGGAGGTCGGGGACCACCTGTCCCCGCAGCTTTTCGCTGCAGGACGGGACCAACAGGCTGTCAGCCGTGCCACTACCGGCAGGGGTGCTGACAGCATTGCCAGCCAAGGGCCCACTGAAGCCTCCTTCCCAGCCCGAGACTTTGTTCTGGACTGCTGGGTTTTTAAGGGGAGGTGGCCGTTGAGGCCATAAAAAGGCGCACAAAGGGGGGGTATATGTGGCAAAGTGCCCCGCCCCTGTGTGCATTTGTGTGATCTGTGTTGTATGTTGGATGTTGCGTGTGTAAATGTTGGTGTATAGTCATTGGTACACGGGATATAAACGGGTCTGTGTTTCACGTGTATTTAAAAAGTGTATATTTGTATTTAGGCACGGGATTGCACATCACGCACGTGCATTTAAAATATAATATGTGAACACGGGGTTTCACGTAATGAATTCACGTGCTGGGATTCAAGTGAGTAATTAATTAGTAATTGAATCCCAGCACAAACAGTATAAATAGATGCACGTTTAGTCACTCGTGGTTGGGTGTTCGGAAGAGGAGAACGGGTGAGAGAGAGAGAGGAGAGTTAAAATAAGTAAAATCGTAAACGTAAAGTGTTTGTTCTCACCGTGTCTGTTTGTCTGTCCGTGCACCGTTTGTTTAGTGTCAGTCGTTTTGTCTGTCTGTTTATTTTGGCGTCAAGTGCCGTGTCCTGTTTTGTATTCCGTTGTTCAAACCTTTTATTTGTTAATAAACGCTGAGTGCAGCCATTGCACTCAGCTCATCACAACCACCGTCTGTCTGTGTATTCCTTTTCTGGTCTGACGCAACCCACTCTGGCCGTCTTTGTGACACTCCCATATGATATTTATAATGCACATTTTTATTGCCTGCATGCAATACATTACACTATTTTTTTGTCGTCTGCAAATTTAACAAGTTTGCTTACTATACCAGAATCTAAATCATTAATGTAGATTAGGAATAGCAGAGGACCTAATACTGATCCCTATGGTACTCCACTGGTTACCTCGCTCCATTTTGAAGTTTCTCCTCTAATCAGTACTTTCTGTTTTCTACATGTTAACTACTCCCTAATCCATGTGCATGCATTTCCTTGAATCCCTACTGCGTTCAGTTTGAGAATTAATCTTTTATGTAGGACTTTGTCAAAAGCTTTCTGGAAATCTAAATAAACTATGTTGTATGCTTTGCAATTATCCATTGTCGATGTTGCATCCTCAAAAAAGTCAAGCAGGTTAATTAGACACGATCTCCCTTTCCTAAAACCATGCTGACTGTCTCCCAGGATACTCTTACCATATAGGTAATTTTCCATTTTGGATCTTATTATAGTTTCCATAAGTTTACATAAAATAGAAGTCAGGCTTATTGGTCTGTAGTTACCTGGTTTGGTTTTGTCTCCCTTTTTATGGATCTCTATTACGTTTGCAATTTTCCAGTCTGTTGGTACAACCCCTGTGTCAAGAGACTGTTGCATGATCTTGGTTAGCGGTTTGTAAATAACTTCTTTCATTTCTTTGAGTACTATTGGGAGGATCTCATCTGGCCCAGGGGATTTGTTTATTTTAAGTGCTCCCAGTCCCTGTAACACTTCTACCTCTGTTATGCTAAAGTTATTTAAAATTGGATAGGAACAGGTCGACATGTGGGGCATGTTGTCCGTATCCTCCTTTATAAAAACCTTTGAAAAGTAATCATTTAATATATTTGCAATTTTTTTTCTTTGCCTATGATTTTGCCATTTGTGTCTCTTAGACATTTAACCTCCTCTTTGAATGTTCTCTTGCTGTTATAATGTTTTGCGCCTCTAGTACAACATTTTTGAAAAATAGCCATTCTTTTTCTGTGGATGTTTTCTCTATTTTACTCCAATCTACTTCTGTTAGTCTCTCTTTCATGCCCTCACAGTTGGCCTTTGTAAACCTTAGCTTTAGTCATTACTTTTTGGGTTTTAAAAATCCCCCTCTAGTCGGTGTATTGACAAATTGCGTTAGGAAGCAGTCATTTGTCATTTCAACCATTTCAATTTCGTCTGCCATGCTCCCCACCAGGTTTTCCCATTTTATATGGGGGAAGTTGAAAGCCCCCATTAGTATGGCTTCTCCTTTTCTACATGCAATTCTAATATCATTGTATAACAGATTATTTTGCTTGGTGCCTGAATTTGGCGGTCTATATTATTATTATTATTATTATTATTATTATTTATTAACAGACGCCCTTATCCAGGGTGACTTACAGTTGTCAACAATTACATTTCAAGAATCACAGTGCAAGTAATAATACAATTAAGAGCAAGATAAATACAATGATGAATACAGTGACTTTGGTTCAAGCAAGTACAAGTGTGACAAAATACAATTCAATAATACAGCAGATAACAGTGTCAGTGATAGTTACATCAGGATATAATTAAATACAAAATACTACAGATTAAACACTTGACAGATTACACTACTCTGAAGTACAGGATTACATGCAGTAAAATAGGGGGCAGATAAGAGCAAGTAATGCGCATTTAAGGAAGGATGATATGTGATCCAGGGGAAAAACTGAGGAGTTCTACAGGTGCTTTCTGAAGAGGTATGTCTTGAGGAGGCGCCGGAATGTGGTCAGGGACTGGGCAGTCCTGACATCTGTAGGAAGGTCATTCCACCACTGCGGGGCGAAGGTGGAGAAGGAGCGGGCTCTGGAGGCAGGGGAGCATACAGGAGGTAGAGCCAGTCTTCTAGTGCAGGCGGAGCGGAGAGGTCGAATGGGGATATAGGGAGAGATGAGGGTCTGGAAGTAGCTGGGTGCAGTCTGGTCAAGGCATCTGTAGGCTAGTACAAGAGTCTTGAACTGGATGCGAGCGGTGATCGGGAGCCAGTGGAGTGAGTGGTGTAGTGGAGTTGCATGGGAGAAGCGAGGCAGAGAGAACACCAGGCGAGCAGCAGAGTTCTGGGTGAGCTGGAGCGGACGGGTGGCGGATGCAGGGAGGCCAGCCAGGAGGGAGTTGCAGTAGTCTAGGCGAGAGAGTACCAAGGCCTGGACCAGGAGCTGGGTGGCGTAGTTGGTGAGGAAGGGTCGGATTCTTCGGATGTTGCTCAGGAAGAATCGGCAAGTGCGTGCCAAAGTGGAGATGTGCTGGGAATAAGAGAGGCAGGGGTCCAGGGTGACTCCGAGGTTCTTAGCGGAGGAAGAGGGAGATTCCAGAGGAACAGAGATAGAGAGATCAGAGGAGGGGGAGGAGGAGGAGGAGGGAAATAAAAGGAGGTCAGATTTAGAGAGGTTGAGTTTGAGGTGATGCGAGTGCATCCAGGAGGAAATAGCAGACAGACAGGTAGAGATACGGGAGGGGATGGTGGAGTCAGAGGTGGGGAAGGAGAGGAAAATCTGAGCATCATCAGCATAGAAATGGTATGAGAAACCATAGGATGCGATGAGGGGGCCCAGGGAGTGGGTGTAGAGAGAGAACAGGTGGAGAAGGAGGGTGAGTTAATAGGGGATGCAGTGGGTGTAGGGATTGGAGCAGGAGGGGGTGCGGGGGAGGGAGAGGTGTTAAAGAGTTTGCGGATATCTGAGATTTTAGAAGAGAAGAAGGAGGCAAAGTCATCAGAGGAGATTGAGGTGGGAGGAGGAGGGGGGAGGGTTTAGGAGGGAGGAGAAGGTAGAGAATACTTTACGTGGGTTGTTAGTGGAGGCTTGGATTACAGATTGGAAATAAGTACGTTTAGCAGAGGAGAGAGTAGAGGAGAAGGAAGAGAGGAGAGTGCGGTAAAGGTCTAAGGCAGCAGGGAGTTTGGTTCTCTTCCATTTCTTTTCAGCGGATCTCAGTGTGATTCTTGCTGGACGGAGCGCAGAGGAGAGCCAGGGTTGGGGAGGGGCGGGCAGGTTGGGAGGTGAGGGGACAGAGGGAGTCGAGGGAGGAGGTGAGGGAGGAGAAGAGGGTGGAGGTAGCAGAGTCTACGGAGAGTTGTGGGTAGGAGGGGATGGAGAGAGACAGAAGTCGAAGGAGTGAAGGAGAGGGAGGAATCCGGTAGAGTGGCTGGGGTTGGAGAGATGGATATTTAAGTCACCTAACAGGACAGTTGGGTTAGACAGAGGGGGGGGGAGTAGAGTAGATAGTCGAGTTCATCTAGAAAGTGAGCGAGAGGCCCAGGGGGATGGTACAGTACAATTAGCATGAGTTAACAGGGAGAGGTTAGTTGGACTGCATGAAATTCAAAGGTGTTAACAGAGAGTGAGGAGAGGTCGGAGGGGACAGAAAAGAGTAAGGAGGGAGAGAGGAGAAGACCAGTCTCACCTCCCCGTCCGGTGAGACGCGGGGTATGGGACAGGACGTAGAGAGAGGACAGGGCAGCAGGAGTTACAGTGTTATCAGTGAGAGCAAGGAAATCGAGAGAGAGGTGGGAGGCAAAGGCATTGATGAAATCAGCTTTGTTAGCAGAAGAGTGACAGTTCCAGAGTGCACATAGAGAGTGTGCGGGGGGGAGAGGCAGGAGAGGCAGAGGGATGAGGTTAGAGGGGTTGGAGGAGCAGCGGCGGAGAGAGGGCAGAGGACAAGGGCGAGAGGACAGAACAGGAATGTGAGAGACAGTCATAGCAGGACAGGCGAGACAAATAGGCACAGTGAGAGCGGTGGGGTGGAGGGTACAAACCTGACTAGTAGATGGCATCTTCCAGGGCGCTGTTAGGTTCGGATCTATTCGAACAGCGTCTCGGCACAGGTCTCCCCTCGCTGGACTCCCAAAGCTAGACTCCCGGCTCTTTTGTTGAGGCTCTCCTGTTTGCTGGCGCGGAAATAGGCTGCCTAACATATATATATATATATAACAACTGCGTGGCAAAAGAACCAACTAAACTGTGTGGAAACCAATCAAATAGCAAATCAACTTCTATTCAATTAACCACTCACCTGGTACTAATCACACACTAACTCAGCTAATTCAAACACCACCTTACAAAAAGTTACCAAATGTAGTTAATTTGAAAATTACTTGATGCAGGAACTTACCTATCTGCCTCAGTCCCTGGTGTCTGTAGACTGCCCCTATTATTATGCTCTTTGAATTTTTGTCCATTATTCTGACCCATATTGATTCTGCGTTGTTTTTTCTTCCAGATTTAACACCTGGACTTCAAGAATATTTTTGATGTATAGTGCTACCCCTCTGCCTCTTCTGTCTTTCCTATACAGTGTGTACCTACTAATATTATATTCATCTCCATCACTCTCAGACAACCAAGTTTCTGTAACTCCTATCACATCGTAGTTACTTGTTAGTGCAGTAGCTTCAAGTTCTAACATTTTGTTTCTGAGACTTCTAGCATTTAGATAAATACATTTAATGGCTATCTTACCTGAGTTGTTGCCCTTGTTTTGATGTGGTCTCCCTTCTGTTTTTTTGTTTTCTCCCCCCTTCCTTTCTTGTTTAAATGCTTCTGAAGCTCCTCAAGGATCCTTTTTCAGAGTAGATTGGTTCCCTTTTTATTTAAGTGCAGTCCGTCCCGCCTATATAGATAGTCCTTGTTGTAGAATGTGCTCCAATGTTCAAGGAAGGTGAAGCCTTCCTGTGGGCACCACGATTTCAGCCATGCATTTAGGTTATTTATTTCCAGCTGTCCGTATGGTCCTTTGCAAGGTGGCGACAGTATCCCAGAAAATACCACAGTTATGATCGATTTTAAAGCACGTCGGCAGCAAGGGGTTAAGAACTTTAGTACAATTTTAAATAAAGAAAGAAGTACACTAGAACAAATAAAATGAACTAGAAGTGTGCTTTTCTAATAGCAGATCATGTGTGCTTGCCATGAGTGTCCAGAACTGTATTAGTAGTAGGGCTGCAACGAAGGGTACATTTTGACCTTCGAAGGTTCGGAACACATTACCGAAGGAAGGTTTGAACCTTCGATGGTACTCATTTGCATAATTTACTGGTGACGTCACCATAAATACTTTATATTTGATTGAAAATCCTATTTTACGGGTAATCCATATAAATGGAATAAAACATTCACATGTACTTTAAAAATATACTGTATAGAACAGTAATCATGTTTTTATAATTTAAATAAAAATACATGTTGTTTAGTGCACATAATTGATGCTGCTTGCAATAAATACAGTAAGCTTGCATTCCAGCATCACCTTAAAAGAACTGCAGCGGTAGGTAGGTGACGCAATCTAAAACATGAAGCCACTCTGCCTGCGGGAACCGCGGTTCATTACAATACGAACTTACGCTTGTCAAGTGACCCGGAGATTGGATGTACCGCCTTGGTACGTCAACAGTCACTTGCACAGTCTGCATTCAACTTTTTGTTTTGGTCGTCAGCAGAAGGGTTTCAGGACATTTCTTTCAATACAGCTTACACTATACAATGCTTTGCTGTCGAGATGGTGAATGAAGAAATTAAAGCTTTGCCTCTGGATAACACGAGCTGGAGGGGGGAGGGGTGGACGGTGCTCAGTTTTCTAAATTAAAATTATTAATGTTAGTGTATATTTTGTATGTTTCAAACATATTCTACTATAGATTATGATTTCCATTACATGAGAGTAGATAGTAGTTAAAACTTCATGCTGATTTGAACTTGGCTCTCGCCAAGATAAGCACCAACTAAGACGTAGCTTCACAGTAAACTAATGTGATCCATCTGTGTCTCCATCCATTTGAACTTCCTTCCATATGATGATGTAGATATCCTTCTGTCTGGTGTTGATGGCTGAAGTGTAATGCTGGCTCCAGGGATCAGCTTATTGCCTCCCTAGCGCATCAGCACACACAACGGCTGCGATGCTGGCTCCGGGGATCAACCACAGTGCGGTCTCCCCAGTGCATCAGCATGACAACCGTCTGGATTGAGCTAAGTAGGGTACATCTCTGGGGTCTTCAAGTGGGCACCTTCCATCCTCGGTGTTTCGTCAACTAGCCCACAACACCTCAAGAGGGCTCGACGGTGATTCTGGTGTCCCAGCATCACCCCACTCCGTCCCCACTCAACTAAGTCCAGCTTACTTACCTGTACATCAGCGTTTCTTTCTTTCTTTTGTGCTTGAGATCCCCAGCCAGAATCTTTCCATCTCTTACACTTTTCTTACACTGTCTTGTACACTAGGTATTCAGTACATATTTTACTGAGGCACTACAGCCGCTATAGGTACCCTCCCCCCCAGTGCTTTGGCATACTATACCCTGCTCCATACACGGCAGCGGCATCGTATAGAGTTACTACGTATAACGATTTGGTAGTGGATTTTAATACATCAACTTTTGTTTAAGTAATATGCATTATACTAATCAAAAGATCGAATTTTACATGTGAGTTACATTTAATGTGTGATTTTATAGTATTGACACATTGTCAAAAGGTTTCTGTTAACAGAAAAAGTAAAAAACATACAGTACGTGAATACCACCTGACGAACCTTCGAAGGTTTAGAACTAATTTTGAATTTCTGGCTAGCGAACAAACCTTTGACCACAGCCCTAATTACTAGCTGTTTTTTGGGGGGAACTCTGTTGTAATCTTGTGAAACTGTGCTGCTTGTTCTGTTCCCACACCACTATGAGGGCGTTTACAAATGATCAGAGTCACGCAGTTCATAGAAACAAACCGCTCATCCAAATCAACAGGTTAAGCAGGCTGATGGAAATTAGAGTGTTCTCATAAGACACCCCTACATACTTCTAGTAGGAAGTGTAATTATTAAAAAATATCAAATAAATAGCTTGTACTGTTATACCCAGAGTTGATATTGTATAAAGGCACACTTGTATCTCCTGGCAATTGAAATGCATATTCCTAGCGATGGAGACAGATTAACCTGAGCAGTTAATGTGAATAATGTTTTCTTATTTTGTCTTTTCAGGGAATGCAGACCCCAGAAAAAATATTGTTGTAAAGGGTAGGTATCCATGGAGGAATGGGATTGTTTTTCATTTTAAAACAGTTTTGTCATTTATACATGCCAAAGTGAACCAACCCTCGTGTCATAATTCCATTTGTTACAATTGTATTGAAATAAATTGGATACAAAATAACAACCATCATTGAATGACGATGTCACAGGAAATTGGTAGACTTTGAAAAAAGTAGATTCAACATAATAAAAATTACAAAAACCTTCATACTATTTTATATGTAATGGTTTAGCAATGTATTTTTTAAAAACCTACTTAAATTGGGTGGATGACAGTAGGTTTGTAAAGCTATAGACTGACTTCATTATTTTTTAATACAACTTTGAAATTACTCCATAGCATTACACTAAACCAGTACCTTCTCCGAATTGTGACTCGACTCTGTTGTGTACCTCAGTCTCCCACTGAAACGCAGGATTTCTCTTTATCCAATTGCCATATAGGAAACCAAAAGGTATTAAACAAGTGTCATCGCCGTTCTTGTGGGTAATGTAGTTCAGAGCGTCATCGCCGTTCTTGTGGGTAATGTAGTTCAGAGCGTCATCGCCGTTCTGATGAGAAGCTGAAGAGAATAATGTTTTCACGCTGTGATGAAATACCTTACGAATACCTAGTTTGAATGTAAAAATATGTTTTAAAAGTACTCAAATTAATTTCTTTAAAATCTTTTTAATTTATTTATTTATTTATTTTTGCCATGTGTCATGCACAAAAATTAGATGGGCAGATATTGATCGTGCATCAGATTTGCCGAAAGCTGGATTATTCAACTATATAGACGTGCTCAAATTTGTTGGTACCCTTACAGCTCATTGAAATAATGCTTCATTCCTCCTGAAAAGTGATGAAATTAAAAGCTATTTTATCATGTATACTTGCATGCCTTTGGTATGTCATAGAATAAAGCAAAAAAGCTGTGAAAAGAGATGAATTATTGCTTATTCTACAAATATATTCTAAAATGGCCTGGACACATTTGTTGATACCCCTTAGAAAAGATAATAAATAATTGGATTATAGTGATATTTGAAACTAATTAGTTTATTTAATTAGTATCACACATGTCTCCAATCTTGTAATCAGTCATTCAGCCTATTTAAATGGAGAAAAGTAGTCACTGTGCTGTTTGGTATCATTGTGTGCACCACACTGAACATGGACCAGAGAAAGCAAAGGAGAGAGTTGTCTGAGGAGATCAGAAAGAAAATAATAGACAAGCATGGTAAAGGTAAAGGCTACAAGACCATCTCCAAGCAGCTTGATATTCCTGTGACAACAGTTGCAAATATTATTAAGAAGTTTAAGGTCCATGGAACTGTAGCCAACCTCCCTGGGTACGGCCGCAAGAGGAAAATCGACCCCAGATTGAACAGAAGGATAGTGCGAATGGTAGAAAAAGAACCAAGGATAACTGCCAAAGAGATACAAGCTGAACTCCAAGGTGAAGGTACGTCAGTTTCTGATCGCACCATCCGTCGCTTTTTTGAGTGAAAGTGGGCTCCATGGAAGAAGACCCAGGAGGACTCCACTTTTGAAAGAAAAACATAAAAAGCCAGACTGGAATTTGCTAAAATGCATATTGACAAGCCACAATCCTTCTGGGAGAATGTCCTTTGTACAGATGAGTCAAAACTGGAGCTTTTTGGCAAGTCACATCAGCTCTATGTTCACAGACCTAAAAAATGAAGCTTTCAAAGAAAAGAACACCATACCTACAGTGAAACATGGAGGAGGCTCGGTTATGTTTTGGGGCTGCTTTGCTGCGCCTGGCACAGGGTGCCTTGAATCTGTGCAGGGCACAATGAAATCTCAAGACTATCAAGGCATTCTGGGCAAACGTACTGCCCAGTGTCAGAAAGCTCTGTCTCAGTCGCAGGTCATGGGTCCTCCAACAGGATAATGACCCAAAACACACAGCTAAAAGCACCCAAGAATGGATAAGAACAAAACATTAGACTATTCTGAAGTGGCCTTCTATGAGTCCTGATCTGAATCCCTATCGAACATCTATGGAAAGAGCTGAAACTTGCAGTCTGGAGAAGGCACCCATCAGACCTGAGACAGCTGGAGCAGTTTGCTCAGGAAGAGTGGGCCAAACTACCTGTTAACAGGTGCAGAAGTATCATTGAGAGCTACAGAAAACGTTTGATTGCAGTGATTGCCTCTAAAGGTTGTGCAACAAAATATTAGGTTAGCGGTCCCATCATTTTTGTCCATGCCATTTTCATTTGTTTTATTATTTACAATATTATGTTGAATAAAAAATCAAAAGCAAAGTCTGATTTTTATTAAATATGGAATAAACAATGGTGGATGCCAATTACTTTTGTCAGTTTCAAGTTATTTCAGAGAAAATTGTGCATTCTTCGTTTTTTGTGGAGGGGTACCAACAAATTTGAGCACGTCTGTAATTACAGACTTTGCCGTTGAAAGGATGAAAGGTTAATTTCTAACTGTCTCTGAGTCAGTTTTTTTTGCGATTGCTGTAGTAAAATGCAGTACATTTAATGGTGTCATTGTTGCCCTGTTTGAAAGCCATGGTATCTAGCATAGTATTACTGGTAATAGGCAATAGGCGCCTGGAATCGAGCTTTGCATGGGTCCACCGCGGGACAAACGCCGCCACTGCCAATCAGTTTACACTGATCCATTTGCTTAGTTAATAAAAGTAATAATATTTGATCAAAAGAAACCTCCATTATTACAAGTATAGTTGTTCACACAGAAACTGTCTGTACTGTTGGTGCAGCAAAGTAATTCTAGCTTGGTAAAATTTACCTAACGTATTTTACAGGGAATTTACAGTACCGTAACAGTAGCTTTATGAAGAAACGGATGAGCTGTTGCAAGGAGTGGACAGTTTGCACACGCTGGGGAATTAGAACAAGAGAGATGTACAGGATCATAATCTGTTGAATACAGCATAAGAATTTGAAACTAAGTCTAAAATACCTGATAATTCATGCCTCAGTCTTACTGCAGACCGAATCGAGCCCTGTCTGTTCCTATCCCAGTCTTACTGCAGACTGAACCGAGCCCTGTCTGTTCCCATCCCAGTCTTACTGCAGACTGAACCGAGCCCTGTCTGTTCCCATCCTAGTCTTACTGCAGACTGAACCAAGCCCTGTCTGTTCCTATCCTAGTCAGACTGAACCGAGCCCTGTCTGTTCCCATCCCAGTCTTACTGCAGACTGAACCGAGCCCTGTCTGTTCCCATCCTAGTCTTACTGCAGACTGAACCGGGCCCTGTCTGTTCCTATCCTAGTCAGACTGAACCGGGCCCTGTCTGTTCCCATCCTAGTCTTACTGCAGACTGAACCGAGCCCTGTCTGTTCCCATCCTAGTCTTACTGCAGACTGAACCAAGCCCTGTCTGTTCCCATCCTAGTCTTACTGCAGACTGAACCAAGCCCTGTCTGTTCCTATCCTAGTCAGACTGAACCGAGTCCTGTCTGTTCCTATCCTAGTCGCTACTGCAAATGCTCTACGTTTTCCAAAAAATTAAATCCATGTACACAGTTTGAATTTGTCTGAAGGGTAATTTGATTATCTATTCCAAGTCATGTAAACACAGAAAAGTGTTTTCAGAAAACCAATTTTCTGATTCAGTTTTCCAAATACATTTGTTTTCTGAAAACTTGATCTCATGTAAACATACTGACTGACAGTGTCACTGGCTTGTTGTTCAGTGTCCAGCGCTGGGGATCAGTGTCACTGACAGGCTTGTTGTTCAGTGTCCAGCGCTGGGGATCAGTGTCACTGACAGGCTTGTTGTTCAGTGTCCAGCGCTGGGGATCAGTGTCATTGACAGGCTTGTTGTTTTTTTACAGCTGTTGGTGTGCCTGTGGATTCTAATAGTAAGTATGCAGTCATGTGTGTGTCTTCATTACCAGGAATGTTGTATCATTGTTTTTATTTTAATTCTCAAATATAATTTGTTTCTAAATGTCCCATACTGCACCCATGGGATTGCTTATACGAGCTGTACATGGTTTAAATCACATAACCTCCCCAAGTTTGATTCATGGAAATGTAAGAAATATAGTAATAAAAAGGGGGGGATGGAGGGGTTTCACAAACATTCTTTCTTAAAGAAAAAAAACACCAATTGAAGTTACAAAACTTTTTAAAAAGTGTCTCGGAATCTTACTTCAAATTTTTCTATTAATGTGTGTTTTTCTTTTTCTGAAAATATTGTGCAACTGACTCTTGATTAATCACTTGGAACAGCAGTTAATGTTAAAAAGCAAAAAAAAAAAAAAAAACATTTTGTTTTTACAGGCGGTCTTGCTCATTCTGTTGGTGAACCAGACCGAAACTGTTTTCAAAACACCCTGGTCACACATCAGACTTTTTACTACGGTGTCTGAATCAACCTTATATGTTGACATATTTTGTTTGCAATAATAACAAGCAAGTTATACCAATATACAATACAAGTAAACAAGTAATACTGCAAATAAACTGTACCGAAATGAAAGTAAATACTATATATACACCTTTAGATCGCAGTGTTTTGCTGTGGTATCTTCCATTGTCAATGGACTCATAGATGCAAGGGATGTTTGTGAGGAATGCTATTGTCACCAGACAACACCCCCCCCCCCCCCACCCCAACTGCAAACCTTGACGTATGCAGGTCCGGCATGGTACTGCAAGTGCTCTGTCTTTTGGACGCACCTGCGTACATCCTGGAGCTGAAGTGGTTAATAAACATGACAAACCAGGGTAGACTATGGTTAAGGCCCTGTGTAAATCGCGATTTCACGGGCTGCGCAGAAATCGTAAAATTAGCCAAATACTGCAATTTTTTTTCAATAATCTTAAGAAATAAATACATTTTCATAATTATTATTTGTATTTCACAAAACAATAACATTAATGAAACTGTACAGCTCTGCTGTGTGCCTGTGTGTACTATTCACCTTGCTGAGCAGTGATTGTCATGTGACTATATGCAATCTAGGCGGGAAATTAAAATACTACACACTGTAAACAAGAAAATGAAAGTCTCTAAAAAGGCTAGAAATGTGTCTGCAGCAGATCACGTAAAGCAGTATCCAGCAGGAGTTTTACACAGCGATGGAGGTAAACTCTTCTGTACTTCCTGCAACGTTACTGTAGATCACTACCGAGAATCGACTGTTGACAGGCATTTAGATTCAAGTATTCACCGAAGAGAAAGGCAGAAACCAGAGCAGTAATCGACTGCTTTACAGACAAACGGTGACTTCCATGTTCCAAAAGTCCACTGAAAACCGTGAAGCCACGAAACACTAAATTTTGACCTGACAGGCGTTTGTTTGCGCAAATATCCCTCTTGAAAAATTGGACAACCAAAAGTTACGTAAATTCTTCAGAGTGTAGCAAATGGAGGAGTGATTCCTTCATCAGCCCAGCTGAGACATGAATACTTACCTAGTTGCAGAGTATCACAAGCAGGAGATTATGGAATTGGTAAAACAGTCTGGTTCCTTGTCCGTGGTGACCCGTAGTGATGCCCAAGATCAGTATGGTTACATACTATTTGTTTTGCAAGATCTAAATGGTGAACATGCATCTGACGTACTAGAACTGAAAGCTGTCCTTGCAGATGCACTTTACCTACAGCCTGTTAATTACAACACTGTTTCACATGCTATTATAATAAAGTGCTTGAATAACATTGATGTTGATTTTATGATGTCAGTGCATTAATCTCTATATTTGATGTTTCAACAAAAAAAAAAAATAATAATCTGTACACAATTTATAAAATATTTTTGTGCATATTCTGCAAAATACAATACTTTACCTGTGACACTGCTGTGAATTTTAAAGAAATGTCTGTGATTTTCACAGGGCCTTTATGGTAAATTCATAGTATAACCACTGGATAGGCATAGTAAAGCTGCAAAAATACTTTGCAAAAAATACTATGATAAACTTTTATAAGGGAAGAGCCACGCAGCAGTGTCCTTTATGCTGCTATTTAAACAGTGTGGATGTAGCTGTGCAGTGATACAGTATACTGAACCGTAACATTGAGCCTGTCTGTAAAAATTGACACCAAATTACACAGTCCACAAGCCAACTGCACACACCTCTTTCTTGACTGTATGTTACAGTTTGATGCCATCAGCTTTGCCATTTGCCTTTATTTGTTAAATACATCTTGTTTGAATTCGGTCCCCATCCCCCTATGACTGCTTTGAAATGGATACACATCACGAAATAAACATTCTATTCAGTGCAATAACAGTCTGTCACTCTTTGTTTCTCTTGTAGCACCAATAAGCAATGTTGCTCAGCCTGCAGGTACGAGTATTTCACCACTTATGTCTTATCTGGGGAAAATGTGATTGATTTGGGAGATTATTGATTTCACCATTTTTATTTTATTGGAAATAAATTGATACTTACATAGGTCCTGATTGAGGCATTACATTGTCTGAGAAGATATTTACATTGATTCCTGAATGAAATAAGAAATGAAATTGGTGTGAACCAACATTTTGCGTTAATGTTTAAAAACTCCTGTTTTGTCTTCACAGCCCAGCCTTTGCTTGACAAGCGTAAGTATTGCAGTCATGTTGCTTTCAATTACAGACTTTCATTTACATCTGTATTATGAGGATAAACTGATCAAGTTGCTTCAGTCCAATAACTGTTGTCACTTTTTTTCTATTTTATTGAAAATAGATAAATGTTAAAATATTCCTTAAAACACATCCAGTTGGGCTCCCGAGTGGCGCATCCAGTAAAAGCACTCCGTGTGGAATGCAGGATGTGTATAGTCTGGACGTCGCAAGTTATAGTCCAGGCTATTCCTTTGCCGACCGAGGACGGGAGCTTCCAGTGGGCAGCGCTCAATTGGCCAAGCGTCGCTGAGGGAGAGGGAGGGTTAGGTCGGCCAGGGTGTCCTCGGCTCACCGCGCACCAGCGACCCCTGTAGTCTGGCTGGGCACCTGCGGGCTTGCCTGTGAGCTGCCCGAGAGCTGCGTTGTCCTCCGACGCTGTAGCTCTTGGGTGGTTGCATGCTAAGTCCGCAGTGTGAAAAAAAACGGTCGGCTGACGGCACACGTTTCGGAGGATAGCGTGTGTTCGTCTTCGCCCTCCCAAGTCAGCGCAGGGGTGGTAGCGGTGAGCTGAGCATAATAAAATAATTGGCCATTCCAAATTAGGAGAAAATAATAAAAAATAATTGGCAACGACTAAATTTATAAAAAAATAAAAAAACCACGTCCAGTGGTAAAATGCTGCTAGTACTCATTTTAAGACTTATTTTAATGTCGTTGTCATGGAGGAAAAAAGGGAGGGTTCAATGGAAATTCAATGAAGATTACAGGACCGAAACGTCATTAGTTATTTTTCAAATACATAAACAAAGGGCGCTTTGTTTGTTTATCTATCTAGGTGTGTGGAAGGGTGGTGGAGACCAAACTTTATTTGTAACGCCGCTCAGGCGCACTGATTTATTTTTTACCTGCAGAGGGCGCTGTTGTCCGTGGCCTGAATACTGACAATAGTAATCAGGACCACAGGGTTACCAATACTGGTATACAGTCCAGTGCTCAAAATAATAATGAAAACAAAGAAAAAGGGAAAACAAAACACTACTAACAAAACTACAAAATAAAGGTGCTGCACTCTGCAGTGTTTCCCCGACCGTCGCTACCCGCACGGTCCGGGTCTCCGTTCTACACTCCACCATTCCCTCAGATTACGGTCTATACTTTGGGGGCCTGCCCATGGTTTCTCTGCTACCCCTATATTTCTTTTTTTTCTCGGTCCGGCAATAGAAATTCCGCTTGCTCATTTGTCATCCTATAGGGAACAACAGAGCGTTATTTTATAATCCCCCAAGGCCCGCCTCCCAACCATTCAGAGAGAGGGAGAGACAACACCTTCTCCCAACCTCTCCATGTCATTGCCATGACTGACAGGCGGATCTTACAGGGTTTCTGCCCTCTTCCTGCAGAACCATGCATGCGCCAGACAGTCAGCACAGATCTCCCCTGTTACAAGGTGTAAAGTAAATTCATATTTCATTTATTATATTCAGGAGATCGATCTCACCGTTCAAATATGTTTTTTTTCTTCTAATTCTTTGACAAATTTTAGCAAAAAATAACTATATAAAATAAAAAAACAATTTTTAGTTATTTTATTACTGATAATAATACATACTAATAGTAATTAATATTAATAATTCATAATAAAAGAAATTGGTGCAAAGTGCTTCACATGATAAAAACATTGACAAATATTAATAAAAGAATGCAAGAAAAGCAATAAAAGAAGAAACACATAGAACAGTAAAACAAGGCAGAGAATAAGAGGAACATCAATTTAGCATAAAAACGCTACATTGTAAAAGTGAGTTTTTAATCTTGTTTTTAAAGCAGTGACAATTGGTGCTTTCCTTACAGAACTAGGCAGATCATCTTAGAGTTTTTGGCCCTATAATTGAATGCGCTCCTACCTGTGTTTTTTCTGTTTGTTTGTTTTTTTCATTTGTGGGACAGTAAGCAACCTGGCATTCTGTGATCTGAGTGGGCATCTAGGAATATATGGTATTAAAAGATCATTTAAATATGATGGTGCAAGGCCATTTAATTAATGCCTTATAAGTAAAAAGCAACACCTTAAAATCTATCCTGAATCAGACCGGAAGCCAGTGCAGAGGTGCTAGCACAGGAGTCATGTGATCTTGTCTCATAGTCTTAATTCTAGCTGCAGCATTTTGTATAAGTTGCAGTCGAGATATAACATGGCTATGAGTACCAGAGAATAGAGCATTACAGTAATCAATTCTGGAAGATACAAAAGCATGCAGCAATCTATCAGATCTGAGGGGGAAAGAATACTTCTCAATTTGGCGATATTTCTTAGATGATAAAAATACATTTCAGTAATATTCCTGATGTGTGTCTCAAAAGAAAGATTTGGGTTGAAGATCACACCGACATTCCTCATTTCATCTGCAAGTTCATAAGAGAAGCCACCAAGAGTAAATCAGAATCATCACTTCTGTTTTATCATTAAAAGGTTTTCAAGCATCCATTTTTTATGTCAGCAAGACAGGTGCTCAAAATATTTACAACCAAAGTGTCCCCCTGTTTCAAGGATAATAGTGGTGTATCGTCAGCGTAACAATGAAAATAGCTACGCATAATATTGCCCATAGGCAGCATATACAAAGAAAACTGAGGGGCCAAGAATTGAGCCCTGTGGGACCCCGCCTGTAACCTTTGACAAAAAAGAGGTCTCCTCCTCCATTTTAACAAATTGCAACCTGTTTGAGAGATAGGATCAAAACCAAGACAGAACGCAAACTGACAGTCCTACCAGATATTCAAGGCAAAACATTAAAACGAGGGCTGTCAAGCGATTAAAAAAAATTAATCTCGGTTAATCTCGCAATTTAAAAAAAAAAAAAAAGTATCTTTGTTAATCGCATATTAAATTGATACAATTACTACCTCCATCTAATGTAAATGTGTTTTATTACTGATGCTATTATTATCCTTAACTGTAAATAACATTGTTTTAAAATGTATTTATTTAACTAGGAAATGTACCCATTGAGACCGTCACCAAAATTTAGTAGGGTCAATAATTTAGAAATTACAAATACATGTACACCCTCGCTATAACGAACCTGTTTGGGTCCAAGCCTTTTGTTGTAGAGAAAGGACTTCCGTTTCACCACGTGTCGCCTTTGATCTTCAAGCCTGTTATGTGTTGTTTCCAGACATACAGTAGTTAGAATGAAGTTGAAATATCGAGCATTCATTGGTTTTCCACTGTAATGCTGCCACGGTTACCTGTAAACAATGTATTGGGTGAGAAAGAGGTCTGCCTTATTTGCCATTCGATCGTTGCAATCGATGAAGCAACTTTTTTTTTTTTTTTACATTTATTGGATTTATGCACAAATAAATTGTCTATACTGTACACAGTAATTGCCAGTAGTCATAGTCTATAGTACTTTGTACTGTAGAAAACTGGAGTGCAGGAGTATGGGGCTTTCAGGGTTCGTACTCTAGACTGGAAATTGGAAAAAGTATGGAAAAATGCCAAACTAATTTCCAGAGCTTGAAAATGCTTGAAAAACCATGTCTCCGTCTGGAATTTTACTAGTATCACGGGAGAATGAAAATAATTCCGCGATTTATTTTTTATTATTAACAATTGATCTGAAAAGCGGGTCAGCAGCTCTGGCTGCAACTGTCTAGAGAATTTATTAGTATCAACTATATTGTTTGAGACCAAATCCCACGAGGATTTCCCCATGTAAAGGCCTTCACACACCAGATGCGAAAAATTCGCTGCGAGGTCACACTGCACATCAGAAGCGATTACAGACACGACGGGTGGTGCCATCAGACCAGGAAATGAAACAATAACAATGGTTGTATGGGTGAAATGGCGCTGCTGTGCTCGTATTTAATAATTAACAGTTTAAACAAAAGAACACACAAAACAAAGCAAAGGGCACTCTGGCCAAAGTAAAACAAACACTAACAATTCTAAACAAGTATATTTTAGATATAGCAATTGTTTCTCTATTAATTTAGACTCATGTCTCGCCTCTGACACTCTCCTGGAGCGCAGAAAGCTGCAAGTTTTTATATAGGTGACCATCTCCCGGTTAGCAACAATTAACCAATGAATTAACTCGGGAGAGGGTCACCTTCTGCATGGGGTTTTTAAATAAATAAACAAAACACAAACACACTGCTTTTCACAGTCATCTTAAATAATAAATAATCACGTTGGATGGCTTTCATCCGTCTGCACATAAACAATATATATAATAATAATAATAATAATAATAATAATAATAATAATAATAAATGAATAGCTACATAAATAATAAAATACACACAAGGGGTGGGCACCCGTCACAAAGTGAAACAAGTCTTGATTTCAAACCACATGACATGAAGCTGATTGTTCAGTTTTGTAGTTATCGCGCGACGAATTCGCAAAAATAGGACCAGGTTCTAGGTTTTTTTCATCGCTTGCTTTGGAACTTGTGTCGTGGCGACGTCGCTTGTCGTGTCGCCTTTGGTGTGAAGGGTGCTATTGAAAAGCATAGGTTTTATTGATTTTCTCGCGTCGCTTTGTTGTGTCGCTCTTCGCATCGCGTCTGGTGTGTAACGACCTTATAACACCCCTGACAACGTCCTGACAACTCCAGCAATCCTATCCAGTCAGCGCACTGGTGTATGTCGCATGACTCTGTCTGCTCCAGTGAAACGAAGGGTAAAATAGACACTATGACAGCCAAAATATGTACATTTATATTGAAGGCTTTGACTTTTTAAACAAAGTTACAAACTGGAATTACAAGCTACTCACCAAGATTCACATTTTGTTATCTTGTTACCTTTATTAAATCGTTAACGTTATTTCCCAACCCAGGAAAAAAAAAAACGAATACAATAGTTATTACCACTGACTCGGATTAAAAAAAA
The DNA here is from genome assembly GCA_036884735.1 of Huso huso. Taxonomy (NCBI): domain Eukaryota; kingdom Metazoa; phylum Chordata; class Actinopteri; order Acipenseriformes; family Acipenseridae; genus Huso; species Huso huso. Next base: position 4,982,917 of record CM072699.1, on the reverse strand, counting down.
AAAAAAAAATGATGTTGATGAAAACAAAGTTGTACTGTGTTCTTTAACGAATAGGATATAGCCAGAATACTGGATGCAGCATGCCACAAATAGGTACTGTACGTGTAATTCTACTTATTCACAATCGAATTGCTAAAAATAGTACTAATATTATTAATAATTTAGCTAATGTCTTTATCCAGGGTGACTTCCTTAACTTAGTCCAGCAGCTTATATTGTTTGTTTTGGATTGTCCTTTCACTATAGTGAACAAAAGGTTTTGAACCCAAACAGGGTTGTTATAGCGAGGGTGTACTGTATTTAGTATTTGCCTTGTATGTTTAATATATGACTGTCACAAAGACGGCCGGAGTGGATGGCGTCAGACCAGAATCAGGAAGTAACACACAGAGATTTGGGGAGGTATGACACAGGCCCGGTTTTTGGGATGGAACCGCATAACAGTCTCGTTTTGATTGGTCCATGTCTGTCACATGAATATGTCGTCACACAGTGGAAAAGCGTGCAGGCATTTTTAACATTGTGATCAGATAGCGAGAGTGATCTGCTTTCCACAACCTTACCATTAAAATATAATGTGGTATTACACTGTACTGATATTACAAACTATGAGGAATTACTTTATATAAATTATCATGTTATGCACGAATGTAAGAATTGGCTTTCTGTGGTGGTGTACTTTTTTCTTTCAAGTAGCATATATCTATAATCGTTTTATATATATTTTAATATAAAACATATACGCTATTGCAGTTTTGTTACAGGATACATTAGTTTATCTCTAATGTAATCACAGTTTTACATATAGACTGCCCCTGTTTTCATTTACGTCAAGAAATTCTGGGCCGCTTTGCTTTTCAGATAATGTCCCAAATTCTGGGCCGATTTGGTTTGCAGATAACGTCCCAAATTCTGGGCCGCTTTGGTTTTTAGATAACGTCCCAAATTCTGGGCCGCTTTGGTTTTTAGATAACGTCCCAAATTCTGGGCCACTTCGGTTTTTAGATAACGTCCCAAATTCTGGGCGCTTTGATAACATCCCAGTTTCTGGGCTGCTCTGGTTTTCAGATAACGTTCCGAATTCTGCATTTTCGAATTCAGGCCAGTTTTTGAGATACTCTGCTTAGCTAACAGCCGAGTTTCTAAGTCATGCATGCACAGTTTACCATAAACTGGATCGTGAATTCATTTGAGAGTAACCCTTAGTACATTAATCAAAGTTCATGTATTTTTTACTCTCCCAGAAATCTTTTTTTTTTTTTTTTAATGAAAAAACAAAAATGTGAATGTTAAAAACGTATTTCTTATTACATGAAGAAACTACATTGCACTGAAATAGATACATGAAAATTAATTTAAGCAGTCGTTTTCCTTTATTAAAGGCTAATATTAAAACACATTTTTGGGAAGGAACATGGTATTCGAAAAAAGGACATCTCGTTTTCTTATGTAACGATCCATCAATATATTGTAGTGTTTCAGGTTCTTTTGGACAGAAATGAGACTGCAACTGTGAGTAGATGAAGGCCGTTTATTTTGACAATAATTAAATAATCACAAAATAAAATCATAAAGTGAGGGAAAGGAGACTGGGAGTCGAAAGTGAAAATAAATGATTGTAGTAATTTTTCTTTACCTTACCCTTCCCAGTCTTTTCCCCCCCTCTCAGCGCAAAACCTGAACTCCAATTCCCCTCCACACACGTGTACCACCATGCAACCCTGGCACGCACACACCACCATGCAACCCCTGCACGACACACCCACCATGCAACCCCTGCACGCATACACCCACCATGCAACCCTGCACACACCACCATGCAACCCCTGCACGCACACACCACCATGCAACCCCTGCACGCATACACCCACCGTAGCAATTCTTTGAAAAATATATTTTGGTATTCAGCCCCATTCATGTCTATGGCAGTGTTATAAAACACATTTTCAGGCATATCTCTCGAACCCGAGCACGTAGAACCACCATTCAAAGTGATATAGATTCAGGGGAGCACCCCAAACCACCCCTAAAAGGTGTGGTGGTTCACCCAAAAACTCATGTCATGACGAAAAAATTCACTTTGCCAAGCCGTCCTGGCATTTGAACCATGAAAATGGTGACTCCTTGTCTGGGGCCCCATGGGGCCCCAAGCATAAAAAAAATCAAGTTCCTAACCCCACAGAACCCGAGATCGCCCTGTCAAAAATGTCCAAAAACTACCCTTTTCGGGGTCATATCTCCATGACCCGGGGGCCTAGAAACGGGTTGAACTTCCTAGGGTCATGTCTGGGGCCCTCTTTCACAGGGAGCCACCCGTTTTCAAATGCTACATTTTCAACAAATTTTCACATTTTCAGCATGATGGCATGTCAAGGTTGCATTTCCAATAGCTTTTGAGCTCCAGGTTGGCAAAAAGTCTAAACTGGTGTCCTTTCTAGCTGGGGACACGTCACTTGGAGGGATCGACAGGGCCCCGAGGTGGACCTCCATACCGATTTTCAAGTCTTGGGGACCCCTGGAACCCGAGATACAGCACCCTGAAAAAAAAATGTCTATGGAAATCCCATTATAAAACCCCTTTGGGGCAACGCCCACCATCTGGCGGTGGGGTGGCGTTTGAACCTGTGGCTGATGTCTTTCTTTAGCTAAGACTCTTGTGCACGCAAAGAGTGCCCTTCTGAGTTTGTTGGCCCAGGGGTCGTGGAGATACGGGTGCGATAAGAGACCACCCCTTCCCTATGGCAAATCCCATTATAAAACACCATCGGGGTAAGGCTCAGCTAATGGCGGGTCGTGGGTCTTACGAACTCAAGGAACCCATTTTCTTTAGCTAAGATTGTTGTGCATCTAAAAGAGTACAGAAGCACCAATTTAAGTCCATTCCAAGTGTTTTGTGATCACAGTATCAGCCTGAGTGTATCGAGACACAGTTTTGCACCAAAAGCGAGGAGGGCGAAAAAAAGCACTATATACTCTATTCTTTAAGATATCACTTTGCAGTGCAAATTTGAGGAACATAACCACTTAGCAACTTGCAAATTGGTACTGCAATTTAAAGGCCTGTAGTGTCAGACTGGTAGTCCCTAACTGATTCAAGTGTTTTGGAATGATTCTTGCAAAGACTGATTTATAAGAAAAAAAGAGATTGACAAACAGCATTTTGCTTTATATGCAGAAACGGGCAACTACAAGAGGGTGTCAAACAAGCTTTGAATGTCCCAGGAGGCTACAGAGTACCTCTGAGTATGAATCAGATGCTCGTAGTACCTGTTCTTAGATGTCCGAAACCACTGTATCGCTGTATAACTGTATACCCTATAAATATCACTTTTTATTGTGTATTTGAGGAACACAACCAATTACAAACTTCATTTGAATTGCTGTGCTATCAGAATATCAGTGTATAACTTTGCTGGGTATTGCAGTGTATGCTGGGTATCAAAAGGCCTTCAAACTTTTACAAAAGGCCGTCAAAGTTACAAAAAAAATAGGTGTGCTCCTAACCCAATACTTGTCTTTTTAATTCTGTGCATCCAAATACTTGTAGTTAAAAGTTTTAAGAATTAAGCTTACTGTTTGTTGTTCTGTCCTAAACCAGCAGTTTGTCACCCAGATTTATTAAATAAGCGGGGGGGGGGGGTCATCAGATTATTCTCCATTTTATTGTAACTGAGGTACCGTTCAGTTGAGCGAAAATTGTAAAGGGGTACTCGAGCTGAAACCTCCAGATAGAAGGGTACAGTTTCAAAAAGGTTGAAAACCCTGACCTACAGTATAAATGATCAGGAATAGATAAGGGAAATGCTGACTAATACAATACAATAGGATTTATTTGAAGTTGTTGAAGGGCACTGGTCTCTTAAACCCAGAAGTTCTGATAAACCCCTATGCCTCACTATATATTGATGGACATTACATAAGCAAATGAGATGACTTTTTTTTTTTTGGTATACCATTTTTCCTAAATGTTTTTCTGAGGAGAGTAAAAAATACATTAACTTTGATTCATGTACTCTTAAATGAATTAACGGTCCAGTTTATGGTAAACTGTGCATGCATGACTTAGAAACTTCGGCTGTTAGCTAAGCAGAGTATCTCAAAAACTGGCCTGAATTCGAAAATGCAGAATTCGGAACGTTATCTGAAAACCAGAGCAGCCCAGAAACTGGGATGTTATCAAAGCGGCCCAGAATTTGGGACGTTATCTAAAACCAAGTGGCCCAGAATTTGGGACGTTATCTAAAAACAAAGCGCCCAGAATTTGGGACGTTATCTAAAAACCAAAGCGGCCCAGAATTTGGGACGTTATCTGCAAACCAAATCGGCCCAGAATTTGGGACATTATCTGAAAACAAAGCGGCCCAGAATTTCTTGACGTAAATGAAAACAGGGCAGTCTATATGTAAAACTGTGATTACATTAGAGATAAACTAATGTATCCTGTAACAAAACTGCAATAAGCATATATTTTATATTAAAATATATAAAAAACGATTATAGATATATGCTACTTGAAGAAAAAAAAGTACACCACCACAGAAAGCCAATTCTTACATTCGTGCATAACATGATAATTTATATAAAGTAATTCCTCATAGTTTGTAATATCAGTACAGTGTAATACCACATTATATTTTTAATGGTAAGGTTGTGGAAAGCATATCACTCTCTCTATCTGATCACAATGTTAAAAATGCCTGCACGCTTTTCCACTCGTGTGACGACATATTCATGTGACAGACATGGACCAATCAAAACGCGAGACTGTTATGCGGTTCCATCCCAAAAACCGGGCCTGTGTCATACCTCGATTTGGGGTTTTGGTTAAGCTGAGCGCGTGATCGCGCTCAGCATTTAATAAACAGAACAGAAAATAAAAGGTTTGAACAGACAAAAACACGGGACACGGCACTACACGCCAAAATAAAAAGACAAACAAAAGCGTACTAAACACTTAACAAGCGGTGCGGAGAGACAAACAAACACGGTGAGTACAAACACTTATATTTACGATCTTATTTTACTTACGTTTCTCCTTCTCTCTCACCCGTTCTCCACTCTCGAACACCCAACCCCGACTGAATGAAAATGTGCATCTATATATACTGTTGTGCTGGGATTCAATTACTAATTAATTATTCACTTGAATCCCAGCACGTGAATTAATTCTGTGCAACCCCGTGCTCACATATTACATTTAACCAGCACGTGAAGTGATTTGTGCTCTCCTCGTGCCTAAATACAAATCTACACTTTTTAAATACACGTGAAACACAGACCCGTTTATATCCCGTGTACCAATCTATACACCAACATTTAACACACGCACGCAACATACAACACATAATACACAAATGCACACAGGGGCGGGGCACATTGCCACAATGACACTTGCACATTTTAACATATAATGCATGCACATTTGTTATTTCATTTTTGTTATTTTTCACATCCCACAGTGCTCAACATTTAACAGAGGGTATAAAGAAATTTGGACCAGAATACAATATCACCCCTTACAAAAAAGTAATATACTTCAAGTATACTTGTGCCAAAATTGTCTGATTTTAGTATATTATTGGTACCATTATACTATCCTATTTTGGCACAAGTATCTTTTTATATTCTTTTTGTAAATAATGCAACTTAGTTCTCAAATATTGGCCATTTCTTGGATTGTATCTTACTTCTCTTTTGCATACCAGCATTGTCTCTTGCTAGATATGCACCTCCAGATTCTGACAAATACTTTTAGAAAACCAGGAGCAACTTCTGCTCTGGATCAAAAAACTATAATGCTCTGCAGCTGCCCATCTATGTGGATAACTATCGAAAAACTAGTAGAAACTAACTAAAACACAAGTCTGGGAAAAATAAATGGAAGTCTGGAAAAAGTATGGAATTTTGATGTTGAAAAGCTGTATGAACCCTGGGCTTTAGAATGTTGATTTGAGTTCGAGTAAAACACGCCTGAATCAAAACTTGCTGTACAGCATAATCACCCCAAGTGCAGTCACTCAGTGTCGTGTAGCAATATAGCAGGGCCATAGCCAGCCATGAAAAATCATAGCGGCACTTGCCTCATTTTATTCCGCCGCCTTCATTCTGCACGTTATTTGCTGGAGTAGAAAGAAGTCTTAAATCGTCTCGTTTCACTTTAATAAAAATAGTTGGCATAAAACATATTTAAACTCAGGTACCTTCATCAGAAAAAAATAGCAACCAGAAACTACATCTTTATACGGGGCTAAAACAGCCTCAGCCGTATTAAATAACAAAATAAACACTTTAAACAAAATACAAAATAAAGGGCCCGTCGTCCAAACGAAACAAACACAACACTATAATACTGTGTTATAGCAGCGAGCACCTTGTTCACTGGCTGGTAGCATTCACTCTCATTCTGTTTGTCTCTCCTCCGACACTCTTCAATCAATTGAGCCCGGAGCGGGTCTTTTATACTGTGGCTGTGAGTCTTAATGACCCATTAAACAATAATTACCTTAAGACTCCAGCCACATTTCCACAAGATTTCTCAGGATGGGGATTTAACCCCATCCACGCTATCTACACTTCATAAGACCTGCTTTTCGCCGATTTTAAATAATAAATAATAATATTGGACGGCTTTCATCCATCCATACACAAACACAATATACATTACTCATACAATAATAATAATACAAATGAAAACAATAATCATACATAAATAAAATACACACAAGGGGTGGGCACCCCATCACAAATAGTCATGGAAATTAATAGGTCATGGAAAGTCATGGAATAATACATTCTTTGAAGTGTTTGAACCCTGGCAGTACAAATCTGACACAAATCTTTTCAAAGTGCATCAAATCTTAATCCAACATGCAAGAATCCCAAAATGAGCTTTTATTCCAAATCAACCCGACATGAAAAGTTCATCAGATCCTCAAGTTGTTTTTTTTTTGTTTGTTGTTTTTTTTCTATAATCAATTTTGCTTTGCCGCATGGTTGCTGAACAAGCCAATAAACAGAGTGCTTTTTGACAGCTTATATTCACTGCAGAGTTATGCCTGAGTTACTCCTTTTTTCAAACCATCAATATAGTTTCCAGCTTTGTTGCAACATAAAATTGATTTTCGTTTCGGAGGCAGTTACACAGTGTGTGCTTTTTATTAAGATAAGAGTTGACTGCACTGTGGAGGTGCATCCCCTGCGTACAGACCGGGATGTTGAGTGTGTGTTTATATTATCTTTTTATTAAGATAAGAGTTGACTGCACTGTGGAGGTGGCATCCCGTGCGTACAGACCGGGATGTTGAGTGTGTGTTTATATTATCTTTTTATTAAGATAAGAGTTGACTTCACTGCGGAGATGGCATCCCCTGCGTACAGACCGGGATGTTGATAAGAGTTGACTTCACTGCGGAGATGGCATCCCGTGCGTACAGACCGGGATGTTGAGTGTGTGTTTATATTATCTTTTTATTAAGATAAGAGTTGACTTCACTGCGGAGATGGCATCCCGTGCGTACAGACCGGGATGTTGAGTGTGTTTATATTATCTTTTATTAAGATAAAGTTGACTTCACTGCGGAGATGGCATCCCCGCGTACAGACCGGGATGTTGAGTGTGTGTTTATATTATCTTTTTATTAAGATAAGAGTTGACTTCACTGCGGAGATGGCATCCCCTGCGTACAGACCGGGATGTTGAGTGTGTGTTTATATTATCTTTTTTTTTATTTGGGGTCCAGGGGCCAGGTTTGTTATAATGAAGGGCGTTATAGCGAGGGTGTCCTGCACAACCAACAAAATAAAAAATGCAGTTCAAGCTTGATCAGCATACAGAGATCAGAAAACAGATTAAATAGGATATCTATTTTTAAATGTGATTTGTGGACTGAAATAAAGTAGTTTTTTAAAATAAAATTATAAATATGTAGCTACAGGTGTGCCGAAAGGCTGACACACTGCAATGCGATTAACACGCGTTAAAAAAAATTTATCTCCTGATAAGATATTGTAACACTAGGTTTCTGTAACACCTTTTATTGGTCTCTTGCGCCCTCTGCCAGATATTGACTGAATTACACACAATAAACCATCACAAAAATGTCAACGATGTCTGTATGAACTGCAAGAAAATGAAGTTGCTTGGCAACTACTCTTTCTAAAACTTTAGACAGAAATAGAAGATTTGAAATAGGCCTGTAGTTATTAAGAACATTGTGATCTAAGGTAGATTTCTTGAGCAGTGTTTTACTATTGCAGTCTTCAAAGAGGAACAGTATCGGCTAAAATGGAGCTATTAACAATATTTAATGCTGTGGTATTTATTTTGGAGAATACTTTAAAAAGTGGAGTGGAATGTGAAAGTGAGGTGGCACGTGTTTTCACACTACGCGGGATTGTGACCCGGGTAGCCAGAACCCGGGTAGGAGTGCCAGTGTGAAAGGGGCTTTAGTTTATCTGCTTTTCATCCAACGTTCCTGCATTCCATCTATTATTTATTTATTTATTTATTTATAGACACCCTTATACAATTGTTACACGTTATCCCATTATACAGATATCACATTATTTTTTACATACAATTACCCATTTATACAGTTGGGTTTTTACTGGCGCAATCTAGGTAAAGTACCTTGCTCAAGGGTACAGCAGCAGTGTCCCCCACCTGGGATTGAACCCACGACCCTCTGGTCAAGAGTCCACAGCCCTAACCACTACTCCACACTGCTGCCCTACTCTGACACATTCCAAAAATGCCAATTATAGTAATTCATTATATGACAAGTCTTGCTGGAACGAGTGTAAAATATTTGTAAAATTACAAGCAGCTGTTAAACAAACAACCTTTTGTTGCTATTGGTAATCACTATTGTTGATCTTAATGAGCTTTTTTTAATATATTTTCGGTTGTGTAATATCTGAAAGCGTTCGATTACGATAAATCTTGATTTCAGTTCACCAATCGAATGTTGGTGACGGCTGTAGCTAAACACACCCACTGCTGTCTCTTCTGAATAAACTAAGCCTGTTGTATTTTAAAGGGCTTCATGCTGATTCACAGTGTAGAGTGGGAGAGCGTTACCGTTTCTGCACTCATGCACCGGAGGAGGGAGACGTGTTTCAAAAGAATTGCCCTCTTACCCTTCATTTGATGTAATACTATACTAGGTATACATTGTCTATAGCTATATTAAAAACATATTTTATTAGATTGGGAAAATCTGGAAATAGCATTATAAAAACTGGAACTTTCAGTTCTATAAATTTAAATATTTGCCGTGCTGACTAGCACATCCGTTTTTAAAAAGTTGAAAAGACTTCTCAAAGCCGATTACCAGAAAGTGTGCTGGGGAATATGATCACGCCATGATGAAGAATCAATTGAAGAAGGGGTACGGTGTGTGTAACACTGAAGGGGTACAGTGTGTGTAACACTGAAGGTGTACAGTGTGTGTAACAGTGAAATCACTGTCACATTTCCTGTTCAGCTTTGAGAAGCTGTGGCGGAGTGTCCCGCCCCTATTTATTATTATTTGTATTATTGTTTGTGGCGCGGATAACAGCGCCGCGTATTTCTTATTATTTATAATTTAAAACCCGTGAGGATGCGTGACTGATCAGCTACTGATTATTTAACTAGCTGACAGTCGCGCATCATCCTAACAGCGATGCAGACTGTGGCGAGGGGTAATAAGATAATTAACAGCCAGTTAACCCCTCAGCCAGAGTATAAGAACCTGCAGCTGTCCGTACTGCAGGGTGGTGTAGAGAGGAGATTACGGGGAGATAGAGAGGAGACAGAAATTAAAGTAACAATTGCTGAAACGTGCTGGATTAGCCAGCATGACACTTACTTGTTTGTCTGTCTGGTTTGTTTGGCCCTTGTGCCTTTTTGTTTAGTGTTTTGTTATTGTTTAAATCTTTTGTTTATTTGATTTATTAAACACGCTGAGTGCCGTAGCATTCAGTTTCACCCGCCCATCCATTGTTGTGGTTCAGTTACTTCCTGGTCCGTGACGTCACCACACCTCACCACTGCAAGCCATCCTGCCACAAAAGCCTTTTCAAAAGCTGATTGGTAATTAATCTAGACAGAATATGTTATTGTAGGAGTTTAAAATGACCTTGTTGGACCTTGTTACTGCATAATGTCATATTTCTTAATACTTATTTAAAGTTTAACTTAAGTGTTATACAGTGCTCACCCGTTCTAACTTGCCCCGTTATAGTCCCACTTGCTCCATAATGCCGTTACAGTTGCCCTTTTTTACTCATTATAAGGCGGAATACTAACAGCACGGTCTTGTAACTATGGCTCCCCACTATAGCTTTATAAAGGGGGAGCGCTGTATTACAGTACGTGACTGAGTGATCCATGCAAGGGTACACAGCTTTCAGCTTCCTTGTTTATGGTGAATTGGTTATACTTGATCAGGTATTTTTAAGCCTTTTTGTATTAAAAAATGTATCATGTACCAATATCTATACATTTTAGAACAATTTATTAATTTGCACTGAGTTTGTCAAAAAAAAAATAATGTTTACATGTAGGAAAAAAAAAAACAACTGCTGCACATATTGGTACCGCACTTGTTTGTTGAATTTCACCCCGGCACACATCCAAATGGCACACAGTTAGTACTAACTGTAGTAGCTGTGTTCCTGTTTGTGGCATTACATTGATTGAGGAAAGGAATTTATACAGATTCCTGAATGTGTTGCAACACTGACCTAGTATGTGAATTAAGTTTTTTTTTTTTTCCCTTTCCTTGGCAGAAAATCCACAGAAACGTGGCAGTGACTCTGGCCACAGTGACTCCAGCGAGTCTGATTCTGACTCCAGCGATTCTGTTAAATCCAGCGATTCTGGTATGTCCAATTAAAAGTGCAAAATGAAAGCCTTTCTCATTATATAATGTTTGTCTCCCTATGTGCTATTGTTGTAAATGTATTTATTCTTTTAAAAACCCGTCTATATTTTGTATTTTAATCTTTAATATCATTAAGCATTGGATTGTACGTTTTTCTGGTCAAACTCTGCTTCAGTGAGTCTGATACCATATTACTTGCTCTACCATTAAGGTGGCTGCATGTTAATAATAATGATTTCATTAGTGTGTCCTTCACGAGTTCTATCCAGGCTCGCTCCTGTCCTAATGTGGTGTTTTTGTGCTTGGTAGGGAGTGTGTTACTAATATACATGTTATGTTTTTGTTATTTCAGGTGTTTCTGTGAATCCAACAAGCCCAGAATAAAATAACATGGTGCCAGTGGTGCAGTCCCTGCAGGATCAGTAACACAAGCTTCAGCTCCAATGCTGAGAGTTCTGCAGTGGCAGGAAAATAAAGGAACCCAACTTCCTCCCTCATAGCCGTTGTGAATTTGGCACTTTAGATTAAACTAACACATCACCCCTCGTGATCCGCACCAAAGTTTTTTGCATGATCCTTTTATTTTATAATTTTAATGTTTTGGTTTTTTTTCTACACAAAATCTACAGAATAATGTGATGTTTGTTGTTAATCAGGGTTCTTGAGTTTATTCAGTGTATTCGTTTTTAAAATATATATATTTTAATGATTATGTGTAGATCGGTGTGTGGTTTTAATGTTTCTTTATTTTAATATTGGTCAGCTGTTTAATTTCTATGTCCCTTTGATTGGTTTTAATATATTTCCAATTTTTAAATCTTGTCTTGAGGAGTGCTGTGTATATAATTGGTTATAAGGTGAGTTTCTGGAGCTGACCAAAACGTAACAATATATATTGAACAGTTTTCTTGATTGTGGAAGAAGAGTGCTATATATTCACTATATAGTCATATTGTGTATCCATATTGCAGTTGCTCAGATAAAACCAGGACCCAGTCTGCTACTGGCATGATGGATCCAGGGCATCTTTACTGGTCTTTGCTCAATGTTGAACTTGTCTAGACAAATTACCCTCCTCTCTGGCTAAGTATTCTGTTTCCAATTATAAATGGGTTTAAATGTTTATAAAATGGCAAGAATAGATGAAGCAATCTCATTGGCTAACCAGTGTTCCATCCTGTGCTGATGTGTCACCATGGCAGCACAGCTCAGAACTTCACTGGACCAGTCCACTCTGGGAGGGGTGGAGGGGGTGCCATTTTAATAGCACAGTAACACACTCCAGGGTGTTCAGATATGGTTGTAACAACGACACCCCTAGGCATTCGGACATTGAACTGTATTGAACACCTTGGAGTGTGTTACTGCTTTCATACACCTCAGTTGATCTATCTAACAGAAATAATTCAAATAGAAAGATTTTTGTTTTAATTCTTGAGTTTCCAGATAAACAGTTTTGCCATTTGTCATTTTGTATCTATTGGCTTACAAAAATCTTTAACTCGAAAGTCATCATCATATTCCTTCATTTGGTTAAATACTGTATACCATATTAAAAGATGGCACCAAATCAAACTGTGCATATCCGGTGCCTTCATCACTACAATTACTGTTAGTGATGTATTTTGGCCAATACAAGTAATTACAATGCCAGGATTGGGTCAATATTAACATTGTAAAGAAAGGTAACTGTTTAGATCAGTAAATGCACAGCTGTGTTTTTAATTCTGTTTGAAGATCAGATTTAATGTGAGAATTACAGCTGTAATAATACAAGACAAGCAGCATTAATGCCGTGTATACTCCTGCAGGTGCACGTCTGTAAAGTGCAATCATTTCATAGCAAACAAGCTTTGTGTTCGTAGTTCTAAACTGTTAGGGTTGTTAAGGATGTATTGAATTTAAGTTTCTAATCAAAAAATTATATCTAACATGTAACATTTAATTTTCTTCTAATAAAATGTATTTTAAAAATGAAAACCTTAGCAAGTTTCTTTAAATATCCATTAAAGGAAGTGTGTGTCTCTTTACCTGGGTTGGTTGCTTTGTATTTTCATCATACCCTCAGCATGCAGTGTACAATCCAAATTCATTAGAACTCTTCAGTCTCAACAAATGGGTGCTAAAGTTACCCTAAAATGCCTGGTAACTTTGGCCACCCGTAAAGTTTAACAAACAAATTAGAATTTAAAATGTTTAAAGCCCTGTGAGGGTGTGTGGGTGGATCACGGAGGACGCGAGAATGTCTTTGAGATGCCACCCCGGCACACGCGATGTGTTTATATTCCACAGTGCTGTGAGGGTGTGTGGGTGGATCACTGAGGACATGAGAATGTCTGAGACACCGCCCCGGCACACACGATGTGATTATATTCTACAGTGCTGTGAGGGTGTGTGGGTGGATCACGGAGGACACGAGAATGTCTTTGAGACGCTGCCCCGGCAGACACGATGTGTTTATATTCCACAGTGCTGTGAGGGTGTGTGGGTGGATCACGGAGGACATGAGAATGTCTTTGAGACGCTGCCCCGGCACACACGATGTGTTTATATTCCACAGTGTTGTGAGGGTGTGTGGGTGGATCACGGAGGACACAAGAATGTCTTTGAGACCCTGCCCGGCACACACGATGTGTTTATATTCCACAGTGCTGTGGGGTGTGGGTGGATCACGGAGGACACGAGAATGTCTTTGAGACGCTGCCCTGGCACACACGATGTGGTTATATTCCACAGTGCTGTGAGGGTGTGTGGGTGGATCACGGAGGACACGAGAATGTCTTTGAGAAGCTGCCCCGGCACACACGATGTGTTTATATTCCACAGTGCTGTGAGGGTGTGTGGGTGGATCACGGAGGACACGAGAATGTCTTTGAGAAGCTGCCCCGGCACACACGATGTGTTTATATTCCACAGTGCTGTGAGGGTGTGTGGGTGGATCACGGAGGACACGAGAATGTCTTTGAGAAGCTGCCCCGGCACACACGATGTGTTTATATTCCACAGTGATAGCAACAGGGTTATAGTAGTCCTCAGTACTAACAATGGTTTCCCCGAGGTACTGTGCGTGTTGCAATTATACTCCATATTGAAAAGGGAAAATCAAAACAGGAAACAGCACTAATAAAAGTACAAAGTAAAGTGCTGCTTCATGCAGTGTCTCACCGCCTCCGCTAACCTGCAGGTACGAGTGATACTGACGTTCTGGTCCTTACCACTTTATTGGGGTGCCCAGATTCCCCCCGAACTAAAACTAAATCCTGTCCCCAGGCCTGTCTGTCCCCAGTAGGCACGTAGGACCTGAAGCTGTTACTGTGAACTTTAGCCGGCTCCTCCGCAATAGGCAGCGTTTCTTTTCTTTGTGTGTCGTCCCGTAGACTTTCACTCTCTCTGATTCCGTTCTCCGGCCAGAGCTTCCGCTGGCTGGTATCCTGCTAGGGGCACCCCAAGGAATAGGAGAGTGTCCATTTTAGGAGGTCGACCAGACCCGCCCTTCAACCAATCAAAGAGGTCCGAGCGACACACCCTCGCTCAACCTCTTTGTGTCAATGCTGTGATTGACAGGCTGGTCAAAACAGGGCTTCCGACACACTCCTGCAGGATCGCGCATGCACCCAATAGTCAATATTGTTCAGTATGTGGGTGTCGCACTTCAAATATAATAGAATGACAATCAATTAGAAAATCTACAATTTTTGATCCATGTGTGACAAAATAAAAATGACATGTCTGCAATTTGAAGTTATTTAATAAAAAGGACATGTCTGCAGTTTGAAGTTATTTAATAAAAAGGACATATCTGTAGTTTTAAGTTATTTATCATTTTGTGCTGATTTTCAGTTTTGAGATGTCATCAAAATGTTGCCATGTATCATTTCCCATTATTATTTGAAGTATGCTGCACAAATCTAGTGCATAAACATGTACTGGGCTTGTTCACAGACACCAATCTGCAGTAATCATGGACTGTTACCTAAGGCAGGGGTGTCAAACTCAGTCCCTGGGTGACCGCAGTGTCTTCTGGCTTTCGTTCCACCCGAGCTCTCAATTACTTAATTGGTCTAATTATTTGATTAACTGGACACATTTAACACTTCTCTCCGGGCCTCAAAATGTTTCATAGGTAGTGTAACTTGAATCAAGTGCATTTCTAAAACTATCAACTGTAAAAGACCTTGAAAAATATGAAATATGTCAAATTCAACAAATAATTAGATCAATGTTAATTAAGAGCTTAAGTTAAAACCAGAAGACTACGGCCCTCGATGACTGGAGGTAACATAAAGTTGATAAAGTAAAAAAAAACTTGTATGACGAAAGATTTGTAAAAAAAAAGTGTGCTTTTTTTTATTGATGCATCTTGAAAACGTAGTATGTGTGTGATTTAAAAAAACATTTTTAAATAAAAGCAAAGGTTTTTGGCAACAAAATAATAACTTTTAAGTTGGTTTTTTTTTTACAAAAAATAATGACCTCCTCAAAATAAGTACGAGCAGGCCTCTTAACCTTATCCAAGAGGGTTACAGGTTTGGAACGCTGACAGAGCTAAAGATTTAATAAAATGTCTTTGATATAGACTGCTGAGGTATGTACATTGTTGATACAGACTGCTGAGGTATGTACATTGTTGATACAGACTGCTGAGGTACGTACATTGTTGATACAGACTGGGAGCAAATAATAAAAACAACTGGCAACGACTAAATTTAAAAAAACAAACAAACAAAAAAAAAACCTTGTGAGGATGCGTGACTGATCAGCTAGTGTTTTATTTAACTGACAGTCAGGCATCCTTATTAAACTCGTGCAGATGGTGACCATCTCCCGAGTCAATTCACTGATTAATTGTTGCTAAACCTGTAGCTCTCTATCCTCGGGAGAGGCGAGACGGGTTTTTGAGAGAGAGAGAGAGAGAGATGATCTGTAGAGATCTGAACGCCAGGGCTAAACCTTATTTGTTTGGCCAACGCGCCTTTTTGTTTAGTGTGTTTTGTGTTTGTTTAAACCTTTTGTTTATTTTTTTAATATTTACTAAAATAGCTGAGCGTCGTAGCGCTACTTCCTGGTCCGTGACATCACTACCTACACGTCAGAACAGAACAGAACAGAAAATAGGAGGCACTTTTTTACACAGAGAATTGTGAGGGTCTGGAACCAACTCTCCAGTAATGTTGTTGAAACTGACACCCTGGGATCCTTCAAGAAGCTGCTTGATGAGATTCTGGGATCAATAAGCTACAACAACCAAACGAGCAAGATGGGCTGAATGGCCTCCTCTCGTTTATAAACTTTCTATGTTCTTATGTTCTTATGTCACTGCAACAGCACTTGGTCACAGTTGGTGTCCTGCGTGGGATAAACAAGCCTCCAGGAGCCGGCCAGGAACAGCAAGGGCGTTTTTTTTGTTGTTTGTTTTTTTCAAAAATAGTGTTTTTGTTTGGGGGAAAAAAAAAAATTGTAAAAAAAAAAAAAGTGGCGGAGAAAGCAACAGCAGCAGCGGGGACACAGACCTGGAGTGGGAGGAGCCCGGCGTCCTGCGCCTGAGTGGGAGGAGCCCGAATGTCCTGCGCCTGAGTGGGAGGAGCCCAAACGTCCTGCGCCTGAGTGGGAGGAGCCCGAATGTCCCTGCGCCTGAGTGGGAGGAGCCCAAACGTCCTGCGCCTGAGTGGGAGGAGCCCGAACGTCCTGCGCCTGAGTGGGAGGAGCCCAAACGTCCTGCGCCTGAGTGGGAGGAGCCCGAACGTCCTGCGCCTGAGTGGGAGGAGCCCGAACGTCCTGCGCCTGGTGGGAGGGAGCCCAAACGTCCTGCGCCTGAGTGGGAGGAGCCCGAGCGTCCTGCGCCTGAGTGGGAGGAGCCCGAGCGTCCACAGCCCAAGAGGGGGAGTCAGTGCATCCACAGCCCAAGAGGAGGGAGTTGAACGTCCACAACCCAGGTACCAGCCAGCAGAGGGAGAATACCTGCTGGTTCCATCTCCACCTCCGTGGGAGGACTGTGTGTCGCTCCCACCTCCGCCAGCAGAGGGAGAGTTCCTGCTGGTTCCGTCTCCAACACCGTGGGAGGACTGCTTGCCTCTCCTACCTCCACCAGCAGAGGGTGAATACCTGCTGGTTCCACCTCCACTGCCGTGGGAAGGACTGCTCCTGCACTGCCTTGCTCCGCCCAAGGATGCCTGCCTTGCACCGCCCAAGGATGCCTGCCTCGCTCTGCCCAAGGATGTCTACCATGCATCGCCTGGGGCTGCCTGTGGCTCCGCATCGCCTGTGGAGCCACCAGTTGCAGAATGCGAGGGAGAAGTGGAGCTCCCGCTGCCGCCTCCAGGGGCTCCCCTCCCGAGTTTGCCTCCCGAGGGTCCGCTGCTGCCCTCGCCTCCCGAGGGTCCACTGGTGCCGTCGCCTCCCAAGGTTCCGCTGCTGCCGCCGCCACCTGGGGTCGCCACCAGATCTGCTTCACATTGGGTCGCGCTTGGCTCTGCCGCCTGGGGAAGCTGCGGCCATGAAGAAGTGGGGGGGAGGTCAGGAGACCTCCTCCCCCCCCAGCAATTCGCTGCAGGGGTGGGTGGCGGAGCCCCAGAAGAGGGAGCTGCCAGGCTATGAAGATGGGGGAGAGGTCAGGAGACCAGCTTCCCCTGCAGCAGTTCGCTGCAGGAAATTAGGTGTGAGCCCCAGAAAGGGAGCTGCCAGCTACAGAGAGTAGGTGGGGAAGGTCAGGAGGCCACCGCACAGGTCGCGGCGGTTGCAAGATTGCTTTGCAGGGGCTCCCAGCCTGGCGCATCCAGTAAAAAGCACTGGGAGGAGTGCAGGATCGCCTATAGCCTGGATGTCCCGGTCCGAGTCCAGGCTATTCCACTTTGCCGACAGGTGGACGGGGGGAGCTTCATAGGGGGCAGCGCTCAATTGGCCGGCGTCGCCCGGGGATGGGGGTTAGGTCGGCCAGGGTGTCTCGGCTCACCACGCACCAGCAAGTGGTAGTCTGGCCGGGCGCCTGCGGGCTTGCCTGTAAACTGCCCAGAGCTGCGTTGTCCTCCGGCTGTATCTCTGAGGCTGGCTGCGGTGAGTTCGCAGTGTGTAAAAAGCGGGCGGCTGATGGCACGCTTCAGAGGACAGCGTGTGTTCATCTTCGCCCCTCCGGAGTCAGCGCAGGGGTGGTAGTGGTGAGCTGAGCATAATAAAAATAATTGGGCATTTCAAATTGGGGAGAAAATAATAAAAACTAATTGGCAACGACTAAATTTAAAAAAAAAAAAAGATTGCTTTGGCTGGAGGAGCCGGCCTGTGTACAGTCAGCCTGGCCGCTACAGTTGTTGGGGTGGGAGGAGGACCTCCAACCGTGGCTGCCACCTTTGGCCTGCTGCTGCCCGTTCCTGGACCGGGACTGTAACCCCGACTTTGGGGGCTAAGGTGGGAGGTGGCCTTTTAAGGCCATGTGTTAGCTACAAGGGGGGGCATGTGTGGCAGAGTGTCCCTCCCCTTTGTTTATTATTCATTTATTATGATTTATGTTTATTACAGCGAAAGCCGATTTGTTATTTGTTATTGTTTTTGTGTTAATTCATTGATTAATTGTTGCTAATCGGGAAATGGTCACTGTATATAAACCTGCAGCTCTCTACCCTCGGGAGAGTGTCAGAGGTGAGACGGGGACACTGCTGCTGTACCCTTGAGCAAGGTACTTTACCTAGATTGTTCCAGTAAAAACCCAACTGTATAAATAGGTAATTGTATGTAAAAAATAATGTAACTGTATGTAAAAATAATGTGATATCTTGTAACAATTGTAAGTCGCCCTGGATAAGGGCGTCTGTTAATAAATAAATAATAATAATAATAGTAAACTTATAGTAAAACTATTTTCTTATAAGAGTAAATTTCATTAGAGCATGTAGTAAGTACTATAAATGGATAAGAATGATTTTGTTTTATCCCTGTGCCAGCAGCCTCAGGGACCTGCACAGCCTGCGGCCAGAGGTGTTATTAAGAACCGGCTGTGTCTGTTAGCCGCGGAGGCTATAAGTTCAGTCCAGCACAGAGGCTACTTACTGCAGTTCGGGGCGTGACTGCAGCATCAGTCACGGACCCACAGGACGCCGTGGTGGAGTCTCAGGAGGTAGTAGCTCTGCTGCACAAATTGACTGTTTGCATGATAGACCCCCTCCATGTGGAGGACGGGTTCTACTCCATGCCCAAGCGGGATGGTGGCCTCAGACGCTCACATGGTCACCGGCCACCTTCTACGCTTGGGTCTTACGGTGAATCATGCAAAAAGCCAGCTCACACCTTCCCAAACAGCCTCCAATCTAGGAGTGTGCTTGGACTCCAGGTCCATGCTGTCCACTCTGTCAGATGGCAGAGTGCAGAGAATAGCCACCTGTTTAGAGCTATTTCGGCTCCACAGAGTGCTCACGGTAATGATGTTCCAGAACTTATGGGTCTCCTGTGCATGCACCCTCTGCAAGCCTGGTTCAACAGCAGGGCTTTTTCACCCCGCATTGAACCACGACTGCCTACTGATGGTGTTTCATCACTGTCTAAAGGCACTCTCTTGGTGCAAACAGCTGGAATATCTGCCCCTCGGCGTAGTTTTGGGTAGTATCACCAGAAGGTAGTCTGACAGGGAGCTGCAGCTCCATACACTCTGCCCAGTGAGGGTCCTGGCATGCTATGTTGACAGGACAAAAAGTTGGAGGCAGTCAGGACGATGTGTTGTTTGCCCTGGGATGAAGTCCTATGGTCAAGCCCTGTCTAGGCAGAGGCTGTGCAAGTGGATAGCCGACACGGTGAGGACTGCCTGTGAGCTGGCCAACTTGCCCCAATAGGCCCCTTCCTGGGATGACGCATTCGGTCCCGCCCACTGTGGGGTTAAAACCGTCATCCTGAGGAAGCCATTTCTCTTTTTCCATCGAACCTGTGAGGGCGACCGATGCGACCTTGTAGTTGGTGGTTGTCTTCTCTTTCAGGGAACCAGGGTTACGGTAGGTAAACTAACGTTCCCTTTCAATTCAAAGACAACCACCAAAATGACTATGGGATAGTATACCAGAGTCGTTGTGAGGGAGAAAGAATGGCAGCATATGAGGGACACTTCATAACCGCACATCTGAGGGTAAACTGAAGGCTAGCGGTGCGAGCGTGCAACCTCTAGGACCCTTGTGCCTATTGAAGGCGAGGCAGGATCTACCATATTAAGACGGTAGAACCTGGAGAAAGTATGCAGAGTATCCCAGCTAGCAGCAGTACAGATATCAGACAGCGAGGCCCCTCTGAAGAGGGCCCAATATGTAGATAACCCTCTAGTGGAATGTGCGGCTACCCTCCCAGGTAGGGGCAAGCCAGCACCATCATACGCAGTCGAGACTTTGTCCGTAATCCAATGCGACGGTCGCTGCTTTGAGAGGCGCTGTCCTAGGGTCCGTAACCTGTGGCAGACAAAGAGCTGGTCAGAATGATGCAGAGCCCATGTCCTGTCCATGTAGCATCTCAATGCCCACACTGGGCAGAGGAAATTCAATTTCTTATTCTCCTCTGAAAAAAACGGGGGTGGATAGGAAGACTCCAGTTCCACAGATTGATTCTGATCCCAAATACGCATGCAGGAGCCATGCACCGATAGCGCTTGTAGCTCACTGACCCGCTTAGAGGAGGTGATATCCACGATGAAGGCTGTCTTCATAGACAGGTACTTCAACACTACGGAGTATATGGGCTCATACAGGGCCTTCATGAGAGCCTCCAGTACAATATCAAGACTCCATTCGGGGAGAACAGTCCTCCTGGGAGGACGAATCGCCGCGATGCCTTTAAGAAAACGGGTAGCCAAAAATGCGCACCTGGAGATACCGAATCTACGGGGGCATGGCATGCAGAAATAGCCGTTCTTGCAGAAACTGTAAGATAACTGTCAATGGACAAGAAATTGGGTCATGGCTTCTAGCCGTGCCAAAGAGTGCCTCTCGCCTCACCGAGGAGATCCACAGGGTCGAGAACCAGATTCTCCTGGACCACCTGGGGGCCACTAGGAGCACTGACGCCTTCTTTAACTGGACCTTTTCGAGAAAGACCGGGAGCAGCAGTATAGATGGGAAAGCATACAAAAACGCTTTGGGCCATTCGTGCGCTAGGTTGTCTACGCCGAGTGGACCACCTAAGCGGTGGAGGGAGTACCATAGGGGGAGGTGTGTTGTCTTCACCGAGGTGAAGAGATCGACCTGCGCCCTCCCGAATCGTTCACAAATACGCTCCACTACCTGAGGGTGGAGTCACCACTCTGACAGAAGGGGACCCTCCCTTGAGAGGTCCGTTGCCCAAGTTCCTCTGAGCTCACATCAAAAGCCTGAAGGCAATGCGATGCAACCCCAGGAACCACTGTTGTGTTGTCCGTCCGGAGCAACACATGGGTACTTCTTAGCACTGGGACTGCAGCTCCAGCGTGTTTATATGCAGGGACGTCCAGTGGTCCGACGAGGATCCACGGACTCCTCTGCCTTCCCAGACCGCCCCCCAACCCAAGTTGGAGGCGTCTGTCGTCACCACTTGGCGGTTTAACACTACTGGTGAGAGGTCGTCCTCCACCAGTGTAGGGCTGTCGAGCACGTATGAGACACAGTCAGCCGATGGTGTCTGTCATGCTTGGGATGGAGGTGGAATGCATTGAGCCATGGCAGGCGGGCATCATGGTAGACCCAGCTGAATGACTAATGTGGCTGCGGCCATCAGACCCAGTAGTTTCTGGCACAATATGAGAGTGACCTGTGATCCCTGTTGAAATCCCTGAGTGACCTGTGATCCAGCTGTAGTGGAGTACAGCCGAAGCCCCAAGTACGTCGTGCACTGCACCGGTATAAGCTCACTCTTTGCATTGTTGATGGTGAGGCCCAGCCTCGCCAGATGCTCTGTCATGACCACCGTGTGGGCTACTGCTCCTTCTCGCAACTGGGAACAGATCAACCAGTTGTCGAGATAGTTTATTACGGTGAGCTGCAGGGGAGCCAGGATAGCGTTCACAGACTTTGAAAACGTACAAAGAGCTAGGGAGAGGCCGAATGGCAGCACAATGATCTCATAAACGCGTCCGTGAAAGGTGAAACGGAGATACTTCCTGTGCTCTGGATGAATGGGAACGTGAAAATACGCATCCCGTAAGTCCACGGTGGTGACTGACTGGAGAATGTGATGGTGAGTCAGCATCTGGAACCTCTTTCTTTTAAGAACCAGTTGAGAAGCCTCAGGTCTAGGATGGGGCGGAAGCCGGCGTCTTTTTTGGGCACCAGAAAGTACCTCGAGTAGTACCCACTCCATGGTGTGCTGGTGTCTGCTGGTGTGCCCTGTAGGCGATGCCTTAGGTCACCCAGTGGAGCCGTGGGAACCAGAACTGTCCTGGTGACAGTCCACGTCTGAGGAGCTCGTCTGCGGTTAGACCTGCCCCGCGCAGGAGCAATGCAGCCACTGCCAGAACGCCTCGCGTTCCCGGTGGGATCTCTCCAAGATCTCCTCTACGGCTGGCCCAAAGGTATGTCCTGGGGATATTGGCGTATCTACCAGCGCGGCCTTATCCACGTCAGGAACTCTGGCTTGTGACAGCCACAGCTGTCTACGAGGCACTACTAGGCTAGCCAGGCTCCGGCCAAGTGCTTGGCCCTGGTCAGGAGGCGTAGTTCAATAGCCACTGGCTCAGGGAGCGGGGACTCATGCAGGACACCGTCTATATAGGCTATCAGTATACCCACCGTGTTTGCCAGGCGGGTTACCTGTACACCCATTTAAGGTGCACATCCGTCACCCTGCATTGTGATGAAGCTAGGTTGAGGGGGAGGGAGGGTCCGGTACTTGGGGCAAGATGTCCCTGGCCTGTTTAGACCGCTTCACCCTTCTCGTCTGCGGGGATTGGGAGCGACTATGGGGGGCCTGTGTGCTGGGGATGTCCAGTAGGGGGTCCTCGGACAGTTAATGGAGGAGGGGCTCTGGGGCTCCAAGAGCCGCCGATGGTCCGGCCGCTGAGGATGCAGAACTCACCCTCATGGCCCTCTCCAACCTGTTCTCCTTCACCCGGGGCTGAAAAGCCACGCAGATACTGAAGGCCACCTCTCTCTCGAGGGCCAAGTTGGCATGCTGAACGCCCAGGCACTGCGCACAGAGGGTGTGCCTGGCCTCCTGAGCGATCTTGGCCCTGCAGTATGTACAGGCGTGGAACCCGGTCTTGCTCGACATCATATTGGCGTGTTCTGCACCGAATGAACACAGCGTGCATCGAACACTGCTTGCACTGAGTGCACTGTGAGCTATAATATATTTAGGGCTTTTTGAGTTTTATTAATTGTATTTTTTGGTGCTTATTTTGAGCTGTTTCTGAATTTTATGTAAGTCGTTTTTTTGGGTGGGCTTTCGTTTTTTGATATGCTGTATGAAATAAGTGTTTTCAGTTACTTTCCAAAATGCTCGAGCGTTTTTTTTTTTTTTGTCAAAATACGTATAGTAACTGGACAGTACTTGCACACTTAAGTTGTACCTTCTTTCCTTTGCTGTCTTCCACAACGAAATCCCTATGGTCACGGGAACATTCTTCTGGGGTTTTTGTGTGTACACATTTTTGTAGATTTCGCCACAATTCTGTTTTAAATCCTCAGTATCTTATGCAACGGTGTCTACCCTAACCTAGTGGTCACACACCTGGTCAGTGTGTGTAGCATAGACCAGGGAGACACAAGGAATCCGCGGCAGGCGAGCTGAAAGCAGACATTAAGAAAACCACGGTAGAAATAGATAGGGGAGAGCACACTGTTTGTTTACAAGGTCTGACTCATTTGCAACAGGGTGGTACTATATCATCACGTGATAGGGGTGTAAAGCCTTCAGTGATGATGTAGTTTAAGCTGCGCGCGCACGCCCTCTCACAGAACAGCCACTGGCAGTACAGGTCTCCAGTCTGCAGCTATACACTCTCGTGGTGGGATGAGTCGGCTGTGCGAGGGCCGGCGTTTAGTGTTTCAATCAATTAGCACTAAGCATTGCAATGTGAGGGCAGGTACTTATTGTTTCAACCTATCAGCACCAAGCATTGTCCTGCAATAGGGTTTACTTTCTGAAAGTCTTGTAGCACCAGGTTTCGCTGTGATAATTGAGCTCAGCATTGTCTAATGACAAAATGTGAAAAACATTCTCTAGCATCCAGCACTACATTTAAAACAAAGCCGAGCAAGGAATAGTTTAACTTAACATAGTTATGTCAATATCTCTATCAATAAACAAGCCATGTTGTGCATGTTATTGTTTGTGTTTGTTTAGCACTTCCCTTTAATAAGCTGCATGTTGCAATTATAGGTACTGTACAGCATTGTGCAGATATGAAACTGGAACTGTAGTACTTTGTATTTAATCACATCCTGATGTAACTATCACTATTTAATCATATCCTGATGTAACTATCACTATTATCTGCTGTATTATTGAATTGTGGTTTGTCACACTTGAACAAAAGTTATTGTATTTCTTGCTCTCATTGTAACTTGTATTGTAACACTTGAAATGTATTTTTTATGATTGTAAACGCCCTGTCTGCTAAAATAAATAATAATAATTAATAATAACTGGATCTGCCATTTGGTGCTACTTGTGTTTGTACTTAATAAATGCTCAGTTAGTAAATATTCTATATTTTATGTTGAAACACCTGTCCAATTTTGTGGGTTTACTATTACAAAAACAGTAACTTGAAAAGGATTGAACAGTAAAAATGAGGTTTACAGGAGCTTCTTAGGAAATCCCCCCATCAAACAAAATTAGGCGCCTCTGGTGTAGACTCGTGTGATGAATATTGGTATGTACTGTACACATGTGATAGCTGCTTGGCAGGGTATTGTTAACAGTGCATTGTCGTGTAGTATTCCAATTCTGCGCATTCACGCGTGGCTCTTCTCATTTCTGCTATAGTGGTAATGAATGCGCAGGTGGTTTTGCGAGGCACAAACACATTTGCGAATTGACCAAAAAAACTGCTATTTTCCAAGTTCGCGCAACTGTTTTGTGCAGTGTTGGAAAATATCAATTTTTGTGCAAAAGCACAATTTTTGGCGAGGCACACATTTTGCAAGAGGGTTGCGCATCGCTCTGAATATCGGTGCTATAATCTCTGTAAAATTTGCGAAGCTAAACAAAAGTGAAATATTTATGCACATTGGTTTAGAGATATACAATACCGTTAAAAAATAAATAAATAAATCAAGATCATTATTTTCTTTTACTTTCATTTTTAGCTGTGCATTTCTGAGTCGTAACCCCCTGTCTGAACGGTTCTGTATAACCTGTGTGGAATGACTTTGCCTAGATACCAATGACGCGCTCGGTGCTCGGATACTGATTGTTTCAAAGTTCTCATTTTGGAAAGTACAGTTAGACAGCACGTTTGGCAGGGCCGGGTGAAGCTGCGTTGTGAGCGCCAGGGAGACGGAAAGTGCTAAAATATGGCATTCAAATAAGTTACTTTGACGGTGTTTTCGACTGGATAGAATATATCCATCATGTGGATCATTTTTGTGTTGTTTTTGTGTGTTTTTGAGACGGCCAGCTCCGGTAAGTATTATAATTATATCAACAGCATTTCTACACAATAGAATGTGGTACTGTGGTACTTATCCTGTACTGTTTTATAATTCTTTTGTAATGCCGGCCCTACTGCAGAAGGTACTGGTTCTGTGGCTGTTTCTATTTCTTAAAATGAATGATTGTATTCTGTATTCTTTATAAAGGGTTGTTGTTTAATAATCAGCACTGTTTCTCAGAATTACTGCGGAAATCAAACAGCACCACAACCACGTGGCTCTAGGACATGAACACAATTAAGCAGAAAAAACAGTTTTACAATAAACTCCACAAGAAAATGTACAATTTTTCAGTTATTTAATTCTGTTGAACACCTAAATACAGACTTTAACAAAGTTACTTTGACAATCATTTTTTGCTATTGTTACCTGAAGACATGAGGCAAAATATTAAAACAGAAACGAGTCTGAAGTTGGCTTCTTATTCGCTTGTTTATTTTTGGTCGTTTCTTATTCAGACTTTGATCTGCTCCAAACTGAATGATTGGCTTTGTATGTAAGAGGTTAAATCGCGTTGGTTGCTAATTTCTCTGTGGATATTTATAGAGGGGCAGCTCCTAAACAATGTTCATTCTTTGGTGACATTGAGGGGATCCCCCTAGGGCCTATGTGAGAATCAACTTTGCAATCAGTGGCCCAGAGCGATTTAGCCCCCGAAATACCCCAGTTACTGATTCAATTTGTGTTACATTTGCGGGATGCGAAGAAGCAGCTGAAATGCGCATATGTGCCACGTTTGCCAGCTGTTTTCTTATAGAAATCCGTTTTGGGGCGGATAAATACCCACGGATGACTTAGAGAAGTTCCCCCTCTGTGATTATCAACTTTGAAATAAGTGGCTCAAAGCGATTTCACCCTTGAAATACAGCAGTTGTTCAATTTGTGTTACATTTCTATGCGAATAAGCAGCTAGAATGCGCTATCTGTGCCATGTTTTCCCGCTCTTTTTCTATCAAACTCGGGTTTTGGGCCGGGATAAATACATATGGGAGACGTAGAGGGGTTCCGCCTGTGTGAGCATCAACTTTGAAATAAGTCGAAGAGGTGTGGAAGAGTTTGCCGGTGTCTGATTTTGGGGGAGAAAAAAGAGGCTAAGTTGTCTGTTGAGATATACACAAGCAGTTTATTCTAGGAAGGACAAGATGTTTTGGGCCATGTTCATGATGGTGAGAGTACTGTGATCGCCACCAACCAAACAACATACAGAATGTGTGTTATTCTTTGTTCTTAAGACCTGCAACATGAACACTGCCTTTGTGCTGTAAAGTAAGTTTATGATGCCTCTAGGCGGCTAATATATTTATTAGGGGTGGGCACCAATATCGATAATTTACATATCGCGATATGGTGGGATAAAAAAATCACAACGATCGCAGAGACTTTTTTATGTAATACTGCTGAAAATACAAACACAATATAATCATGTTCAGTCTCATAGGCACACACCACACATAACGTATTATTGAACCATTTTATTCCATTGATTGACGTTTTTCTTTTTTAAGAACCCGATTTAACAAATGTATTTAAAACATTCAACAGCTATAAATCAAGAAAAACAACAAATCCACAACCAGTGTACCCTCTCGCATATGCGCTACTCCCGTTTCTTCACCTGTTTCCTCTCACCCGCCAATCCCTTACCAGAGACTATATCCTATTTTCAGTGTCCGCATCAGCTAATTAAAAAACAGAGGTATGACACAGGCCCGGTTTTTGGGATGGAACCGCATAACAGTCTCGCGTTTTGATTGGTCCATGTCTGTCACATGAATATGTCGTCACACAAGTGGAAAAGCTTGCAGGTGTTTTTAACATTGTGATCAGAGCGAGCGAGAGAGAGAGATCTGATTTCCACAACCTTTCCATTAAAATATAATGTGGTATTACACTGTACTGATATAACAAACTATGGGCGATTACTTTATATGAATTATCATGTTATTCACGAATGTAAGAATTGGCTTTCTGTGGTGGTGTACTTTTTTCTTTCAAGTAGCATATATCTATAATCGGTTTTGCGATATATTTTAATGTAAAATGTATACACTATGGCAGTTTTGTTAGAGGATACATTAGTTTATCTCTAATGTAATCACAGTTTTACATATAGACTGCCCCTGTTTTCATTTACGTCGCAAATTCTGGGCCTCTTTGCTTTTCAGATAACTTCCCAAATTCTGGGCCGCCTTGGTTTTTAGATAACGTCCCAAATTCTGGTCCGCTTTGGTTTTTAGATAACGTCCCAAATTCTGGGCCGCTTTGCATTTTCGAATTCAGCCCAGTTTTGGGGACTCAGCTGACAGCGAGTTTCTAAGTCATCCATGCACAGTTTACCATAAACTGGATCGTGAATTCATTTAGAGTAACCCTTAATACCTGAATCAAAGTTAATGTATTTTTTACTCTCCCTAGAAATCTTTTTTTTTTTTTATGAAAAAACAGAAATAAAATGTAAATGTTAAAAAAATGTATTTCGTATTACATGAAGAAACTACATTGCACTAAAATAGATACATGAAAATTAATTAAAGTAGTCGTTTTCCTTTATTAAAGGCTAATATTAAAACACATTTTTGGGAAGGAACATGGTATTCCGAAAAAAGGACATCTCATTTTTTTTCTTTTCCCCCTACCCTTCCCAGTCTTTTCCCCGCCCCTATTTTGCGCAAAACCTGCACTCCAATTCCCCTCCACACACGTGTACCACCATGCAACCCCGGCACGCACACACCACCATGCAACCCCTGCACAGACACACCACCATGCAACCCCTACATGCACACACCACCATGCAACCCATACATGCACACACCACCATGCAACCCCTACATGCACACACCACCATGCAACCCCTACATGCTCACCACCATGCAACCCCTACATGCACACACGAATATGCAACCCCTACATGCTCACCACCATGCAACCCCTGCATGCACACACCACCATGCAACCCCTACATGCACACACTACCATGCAACCCCTACATGCACACACCACCATGCAACCCCTGCACGCACACACCACCATGCAACCCATACATGCACACACCACCATGCAACCCCTGCACGCACACACCACCATGCAACCCTGCACGCACACACCACCATGCAACCCCTACATGCACACACCACCATGCAACCCATACATGCACACACCACCATGCAACCCCTACATGCTCACCACCATGCAACCCCTACATGCACACACGAATATGCAACCCCTACATGCTCACCACCATGCAACCCCTGCATGCACACACCACCATGCAACCCCTACATGCACACACTACCATGCAACCCCTACATGCACACACCACCATGCAACCCCTGCACGCACACACCACCATGCAACCCATACATGCACACACCACCATGCAACCCCTGCACGCACACACCACCATGCAACCCCCATGCACACACCACCATGCAACCCCTACATGCACACACCACCATGCAACCCCTGCACGCACACACCACCATGCAACCCCTGCACGCACACACCACCATGCAACCCATACATGCACACACCACCATGCAACCCATACATGCACACACCACCATGCAACCCCTACATGCACACACCACCATGCAACCCCTACATGCACACACCACCATGCAACCCCTACATGCACACACCACCATGCAACCCCTACATGCACACACCACCATGCAACCCCTACATGCACACACCACCATACAATCCCTGCACGCAGACACCACCATGCAACTCCTGCACGCACACACCACCATGCAACCCCTGCACGCATACACCCACCGTAGCAATTCTTTGCAAAATATATTTTCGGGTATTCAGCCCCATTCATGTCTATGGCAGTGTTAAAAAACACATTTTCAGTCATATATCTCGAACCAGAGCACCTATAACCACCGTTCGAAGGGTTCTAGACCAGCCTGAATGTAACATGCCCAGTTTCGTAGCAATTCTTAATTATATATATTTTCAGGGCGTTCAGGGTGGTCAGCCTCATTCATGTCTATGGCAGGGTTGAAAAACACATTTCAGGTATATCTCTCGAACCCGAGCACGTAGAACCACCATTCAAAGTGATATAGACTCGGGAGCACCCCAAACCACCCCCTAAAAAGGTGTGGTGGTTCACCCAAAAACTCATGTCATGACGAAAAATTCACTTTGCCAAGCCGTCCTGGCATCTGAACCATGAATATGGTGATTCCTTGTGCGGGGCCCCATGGGGCCCAGCCGCAAAAAAAAAATCAAGTTCCTAACCCCCACAGAACCCGAGATACGCCCTTTCAAAAATGTCCATAAACTACCCTTTTCGGGGTCATATCTCCATGACCCCGGGGCCTAGAAACCGGGTTGAACTTCCTAGGGTCATGTCTGGGGGCCAGGGTCATGTCCTAGAGTCATAGGGAGCCACCCGTTTTCAAATGCTACATTTTCAACAAATTTACACATTTTCAGCATGATGGCATGTCAAGGTTGCATTTCCAATAGCCTTTGAGCTCCAGGTTGGCAAAAAAAAGTCTAAACTGGCGTCCTTTCTAGCTTGGAGGGATCGACAGAGGCCCCGAGGTGGACCTCCGTACCGATTTTCAAGTCTCGGGGACCCCTGGAACCCGAGATATAGCACCCTGAAAAATGTCTATGGGAAATCCCATTATAAACCCCTTTGGAGACGCGCCCACCATCTGGCGGTGGGGTGGCGTATGAACCCGTGGCCGATGTCTTTCTTTAGCTAAGACTCTTGTGCATGCAAAGAGTGCCCTTCTGAGTTCGTTGGCCCAGAGGTCGTGGGAGATGGTGGGTGCGATATAAGAGACCACCCCTTCCCTATGGCAAATCCCATTATAAAAACACCATCGGGGTAAGGCTTAACCAATGGCGGTCGTGGGTGCATTTAAACTCGAAGGAACCCATTTTCTTTAGCTAAGACTGATGTGCACCTAAAAGAGTACTAGCGAAGTTTGTTGGCCCAGGATTTGTGGACTCATGGGGCGACACAGGAGGACCCCCCCCCCCCCCCCCAACCGCGATTTCCTATAGCAAAATACATACAAAAATGTCCATTATATATAAGACCTGAAATGTGCACATTTTGTAGTGTATTTATGCAACAGAAGTACCAATTTAAGTCCATTCCAAGTGTTTTGTGATCACAGTATCAGCTTGAGTGTATCGAGACATAGTTTTGCACCAAAAAGCGAGCAGAGGCGAAAAAAAGCACTATATACCCTATTCTTTAAAATATCACTTTGCAGTGCAAATTTGAGGAACGCAACCACTTAGCAACTTGCAAATTGGTACTGCAGTTTAAAGGCCTGTAGTGTCAGACTGGTAGTCCCTAACTGATTCAAGTGTTTTTGGAATGATTCCTGCAAAGACTGATTTATAAGAAAAAAGAGAGATTGACAAACAGCATTTTGCTTCATATGCAGAAATGGGCAACTACAAGAGGGTGTCAAACAAGCTGTGAATGTCCTAGGAGGCTACAGAGTACCTCTGGGTATGAATCCAGATGCTCGCAGTACCTGTTCTTAGATGTCCGAAACCACTGTATCGCTGTATAACTGTATACCATATAAATATCACTTTTTATTGTGTATTTGAGGAACACAACCAATTACAAACTTCATTTGAATTGCTGTGCTATCAGAATATCAGTGTATAACTTTGCTGGGTATTGCAGTGTATGCAGGAGGCTGTGTGGTCCAGTGGTTAAAGAAAAGGGCTTGTAACCAAGAGGTCCCTGGTTTAAATCCCACCTCAACCACTGACTCATTGTGTGACCCTGAGCAAGTCACTTAACCTCCTTGTGCTCCGTCTTTTGGGTGAGACGTAATTGTAAGTGACTCTGCAGTTGATGCATAGTTCACACACCCTAGTCTCTGTAAGTCGCCTTGGATAAAGGCGTCTGCTAAATAAACAAATAATGCTGGGTATCAATAGGTGTGCTCCTAACCCAATACTTGTCTTTTTAATTCTGTGCATCCAAATACTTTTTTAAGAATTAAGCCTACTGTTTGTTGTTCTGTCCTAAACCAGCAGTTTGCCACCCAAATTTAGTAAATAAACAGGGGGGGGGTCATCAGAATATTCTCCATTTTATTGTAACTGAGGTACCGTTCAGTTGAGCGAAAATTGTAAAGGGGTACTTGAGCTGAAACCTCCAGATAGAAGGGGTACAGTTTAAAAAAAAAAGGTTGAAAACCCCTGACCTACAGTATAAACTTTCAGGAATAGATAAGGGAAATTTTGACTAATACAATACAATAGGATTTATTTGAAGTTGTTGAAGGGCACTGGTCTCTTAAACCCAGAAGTTCTGATGAACCCCTACTCCTCACTATATATTGATGGACATTACATAAGCAAATGAGATGTCCTTTTTTTTTGGTATACCATGTTCCTAAATGTTTTCTGGGGAGAGTAAAAAACACATTAACTTTGATTCATGTACTAAGGGTTACTCTCAAATGAATTCACAATCCAGTTTATGGTAAACTGTGCATGGATGACTTAGAAACTCGGCTGTCAGCTGAGTCCCCAAAACTGGGCTGAATTCGAAAATGCAAAGCGGCCCAGAATTTGGGACGTTATCTAAAAACCAAAGCGGCCCAGAATTTGCGACGTAAAT
The DNA here is from genome assembly GCA_036884735.1 of Huso huso. Lineage (NCBI taxonomy): Eukaryota > Metazoa > Chordata > Actinopteri > Acipenseriformes > Acipenseridae > Huso > Huso huso. The sequence continues at coordinate 4,950,836 of CM072699.1, read as the reverse complement.
GAAAACAGGGGCAGTCTATATGTAAAACTGTGATTACATTAGAGATAAACTAATGTATCCTCTAACAAAACTGCAATAGCGTATACATTTTATATTAAAATATATCGCAAAACCGATTATAGATATATGCTACTTGAAAGAAAAAAGTACACCACCACAGAAAGCCAATTCTTACATTCGTGCATAACATGATAATTCATATAAAGTAATCACCCATAGTTTGTTATATCAGTACAGCGTAATACCACATTATATTTTAATGGAAAGGTTGTGGAAAGCAGATCTCTCTCTCTCTCTCTCTGATCACAATGTTAAAAACACCTGCGAGCTTTTCCACTTGTGTGACGACATATTCATGTGACAGACATGGACCAATCAAAACGCGAGACTGTTATGCGGTTCCATCCCAAAAACCGGGCCTGTGTCATACCTCTGTGGACCGTCTTTTTTAAAGGGATACACACCTAAAAACAAACTTAACACAATAACACATAATAAACAGGAAAATTGGCTGAAGTAATTTGATGGATGTATATATCATTATTTTCATTTTGATATATGTATATATCATTTTTTTCTTCCATTCAGAACGTGCTCACAAGGTACCGAATGCTATTTGCATGCTGCATTAAGTACTATTGCGATTATTGTGAGATGTGCGCATGCGTCAGTGTGGGTCATTGCATTTTTTCCATGCGATTACTTACACTGTTATTAATGTCTTTTAAAATGTGAACTTTCGGTATTATAAATGAGATGCACTTTTAAAACATAAGAACATAAGAACATAAGAAAGTTTACAAACGAGAGGAGGCCATTCAGCCCATCTTGCTTGTTTGGTTGTTAGTAGCTTATTGATCCCAGAATCTCATCAAGCAGCTTCTTGAAGGATCCCAGGGTGTCAGCTTCAACAACATTACTGGGGAGTTGGTTCCAGACCCTCACAATTCTGTGTGTAAAAAAGTGCCTCCTATTTTCTGTTCTGAATGCCCCTTTATCTAATCTCCATTTGTGACCCCTGGTCCTTGTTTCCTTTTTCAGGACGAAAAAGTCCCCTGGGTCGACATTGTCAATACCTTTTAGAATTTTGAATGTTTGAATCAGATTGCCGCGTAGTCTTCTTTGTTCAAGACTGAATAGATTCAATTCTTTTAGCCTGTCTGCATCCGACACGCCTTTTAAACCCGGGATAATTCTGGTTGCTCTTCTTTGCACTCTTTCTAGAGCAGCAATATCCTTTTTGTAACGAGGTGACCAGAACTGAACACAATATTCTAGGTGAGGTCTTACTAATGCATTGTAGAGTTTTAACATTACTTCCCTTGATCCCTTTTTCATAGTTCCCTTCTTCAATTTCAGTATCTCCCATATGATATTTATAATGCACATTTTTATTGCCCGCATGCAATACTTTACACTTTTCTCTATTAAATTTCATTTGCCATGTGTCTGCCCAATTCTGAATGCTGTCTAGATCATTTTGAATGACCTTTGCTGCTGCAACGGTGTTTGCCACTCCTATTTTTGTGTCACATGCAAATCTAACAAGTTTGCTTACTATACCAGAATCTAAATCATTAATGTAGATTAGGAATAGCAGAGAACCTAATACTGATCCCTGTGGTACACGACTGGTTATCTCGCTCCATTTTGAGGTTTCTCCTCTAATCAGTACTTTCTGTTTTCTACATGTTAACCACTCCCTAATCCATGTGCATGCATTTCCTTGAATCCCTACTGCATTCAGTTTGAGAATTAATCTTTTATGCAGGACTTTGTCAAAAAGCTTTCTGGAAATCTAAATAAACCGTGTCGTATGCTTTGCAATTAATTATCCATTGTCAATGTTGCATCCTCAGAAATTCAAGCAGGTTAGTAGTTAAACACGATCTCCCTTTCCTAAAACCATGCTGACTGTCTCCCAGGATACTGTTACCATATAGATAATTTTCCAGTTTGGATCTTATTATAGTTTCCATAAGTTTACATAGAATAGAAGTCAGGCTTATTGGTCTGTAGCGCCAGCAACATTAAAATCTGGCGCCAGTAGACATGTTTATTTTTTTTTTTATTTTTTTTTAGTAGCAAACATAGATGATGATAGTTTCTCATTGGGTCTGCACTACTCACATGACCCGCCCACACTCATCCACACACAGGAGAGACGGTGCGTGTCGTGTCGGAAAGTGATAGCAAACATGTCGCAGCGCACTTTTACACAGTTATGAATGACAGCTTTGTTCAGCAAGTCAAAAAGGTATGTGGGCAAAAGTCGACACACGGGTAACAAAAACAATACATTGTGAAAAATGGTTTCGTGTTCGCAAGCTTCTTCATTTACCGCAAAAGTTCATCTTTGCTAGTTTATAAACACATGTTGTTGATTAAAAAATACTCATGCTTTGGTTTGATGCATATAGTCATGGATTTATGTTAAAACCAAATTAGTTCATTCATTGAATTCAATGAATTCATAAGCTATTCTTTGTGTTAATATGTCGAACATTTGGGCTACTCGGATCTGCCATCTTAGGTTTCTTAATCTTACAGCAATTTTGGTGTTAAGCGATTGTATATAAATATACAGCACGATTGTTTCTAATACCGTTCATCATTTTGTGAATTAGATTTTGTATTTTTTTACCCAGTAAAATACCCTATTTCTGAATGGAGTATCTACCCACATCTAAAATACCCTCTTTTTAAATTTACGAAATAATTTTTCTTTAGAAAAAGATTAAATAATATTACAGGCTCTTATGAGTCTTGCCATGGATGAGAGAGATTTCTTTTTTACAAAATATTACAAATATGGGTGTGATTAGATATGGGGTGCATTTTGTTAAATATTTACTGTAACACAGCACACTAAAAACAAATGGGGGAGAGGGGGGGATTGATAAAGACGCGTTTGCGCTCAACGATGACTCAAAAAAGATTGTCAATTAGCCATACTGTCAAATGAGAGCAAAGTTGCCAAGAATTTAGAGTAGTCAGATTTGATAAAGATTTTGCTGCCGCTGAAGTTGGGAACATGTATTTGTAATTTATGTTCTTACGTAATTTAGAACATAAAATGAAAAAAAGGATTTGATAATGCCCAGGAATTAATTAGAAAAAGTTAATACGTTATATGTTTGAAGAAGACTGGAATTCTGAGTGCGTAAAATTGTGAATTACATATAAGTCTAACAAACGAAAGGAATCGGGTGTAGTGATGAAGGTTGCTATGGGGTTAATATATCCATACAGGGCCTGGGTCCATTAATGTGAACATAAAATGCTTTGTTGAATATATGAAATGACTCCTGTGTATAATAATGGAAAGTAGTTTACAATAACGATTTTATTTAGCCTAAATGTTTAATAAAATATTTATCTGGAAAATGAATGACTTCCTTTTTCTTTCCTAGTACAGTATATCATTCCATAGCGTGCTGGGGCTGCTTCTGAAAAGACTTTTATTCAGAACACCATCTTTCTTTATTAAAAACTGGCCAGTTCTACTAGATAGAGAAATGAACAATAGGGATGTAACGCTGTATATAATATCGTGAGATGCAGGTTGCGATACGCTGTGGATCGCATTTAATGGTCCTGATGGGCTACTGTATGATGCAAAATAAGATCTAATGATCATTTAATGATGGACCATGTGTTAAAAGACAAAATGTAATGAGATAGTGAGAGAATGTAAAACTATAAAACACATTTATTTCTTCATTAAGAAGCCTTTGGTGACGATGCATACCTCTATTGCAATACAATATATTGTGTAAAGAAAGCATCTCGATTCATTGATGCACTTTTAATCATTACACCCCTAATAAACAATGAACTAATATAAGAGGAAGAGATCAGAAAACAACAAGTGGAGCGCTCTGCTTTCCTGGTCTCATGGATACCAGGGAGAATGCTGGACTTACCAAGAACAGTACTGACTAAACACAGGGCATTCATATCTGTCAGCAAAGTACTGAACTGAACACTATGCATGAACGAGGCCAAACACTTTCACATAACTAGTATTATAAATACTCTGCCTCATCCCTGTAAAAACGTAACCCTTCTGTCTCCCTATTTCACTGTCTTGTGTTTGGTTTTCTCAGAAACCCACACTCTGAGGTACATCTACACGGCCATGTCCAAACCTGAGGAGGGGTTTCCTGAATTCACAGCCATGGGTCTGCTGGATGACATGCAGATTGATTACTACGACAGCGTCAATCAGAAGAAAGAGTCCAAGCAGACCTGGATGAAGGAAAACATGGATCCGGATTACTGGGACAAAGGAACAAAGTCTCGCAAGAGCAAGGAGCAGTGGTTCAAAGTCAACGTCAAGATTCTGGAGAACAGGTTCAACGAAACAAAAAGTGAGAGAGACAGAGGATACTTTCTTTTTTTTTTATTTAGCCCAATTTGGTCGCATATACAACCAAAAAAGTTGTTGATGTGAACATCAGTTTTGTTTTAGGCGCACGTGTGTGACCAATCCTTTTACAACCTCAAAAAAACTGAGCAGAAATATACACTGTGAGCAACAATATAAAGTGATCTGAAAAACAAAAATAGGGTTTTCCAGATAAATTGTAGTGATGTATAGTACAGATGTAGTGTGTATAGTATAGATGTAGTGTGTATAGTATAGATGTAGTGTGTATAGTACAGATGCAGTGTGTATAGTACAGATGTAGTGTGTATAGGCAACTTGCACAGACAGTGAACGACCTCTGAAGGCGCAGTAAGCCTCGTAGTATGTATTTCCTGTGAATTTCCCCTGCCAGGACTCCTGACAGGGAAATGCATCGTATTGATGGGCTAACTTCATATTTTTTTATTATGTTTTTTTTTTTTTTTTGCCCCCCACTTTAACCACTGACATCAGGGCATCTACCGCAGTGCATCGTCATGTTACGCACAGCACAAGAGCCCGGCTGCACAACATGGTTTTTGCTTGAATGAATACAGTTCAAAGTGCACATTGAATGTGTCAGGTGTTAATGCTCAGACAAGCCTGTTGTCTCTGATTTCAGGACCACACGTTCTGCAGTGGATGTAACGGCTGTGCGCTGGGACGAGGACAACAATGAAGAGGTTCAGGGGTACGACCAGTACAGCTACGATGGGAATGACTTCCTGTCCTTCGACAAGAATCACCTGCAGTGGGTGGCCCCCATGCAGCCAGCCGTCGCGACCAAACTGAAATGGGACGGCGAGAAAATTCTGAACCAGTACACCAAGGGCTACCTGGAGAACGAGTGCATCAACTGGCTTAAGATGTTCCTGCGCTTACGGGGAAAGGGATATCTATCGCTCTGGTAAGAGACCACACAGTCATCCATAACACTACAGAGGCGATCCCAGGCTTCCTGAGGACGGGAAAGGCTAGTCTATAGTGTGTTATCTTTACTGTATAATCACTGCAATAGGTGCCAGCATGTATACAGGGTGGGTGCGCTTACCTGCATTGACAACAGCATGGCCTCGTGCAGCAGGAGTCGGAAGAGAATGAAATCAAAGTGAAAATCCAAGAAAACTTTTAACAAATTTGATTGCTGTTGTGTAGTAATTCAAATTTATTATCACCATCTTTCCCATTATCATTCATCAGCAACAACGGGAGCTTTTGTATGTGGACCTAGGAGCATGGGTCAGTTTGTTAAACCAAAAAGAGCCTTTTTAACATTAACCCAGCAGTGTGGAGTAGTGGTTAGGGCTTTGGACTCTTGACTGGAGGGTCGTGGGTTCAATCCCAGGTGGGGGAAACTGCTGCTGTACCCTTGAGCAAGGTACTTTACCTAGATTGCTCCAGTAAAAACCCAACTGTATAAATGGGTAATTGTATGTGAAAATAATGTGTAAATGATAATGTAATTGTATGTAAAAATAATGTGATATCTTGTAACAATTGTAAGTCATCCTGGATAAGGGCGTCTGCTAAGAAAATAAATAATAATAACCCACTAGTGCCACCAAGCCTCTCAGATTGATCCACCTCCAGAGAAAGGTGAAAACCTGAATTAACACTGACCCTTGCAGCAACACCTAGCCTTCTAGATTGGTGCTTATTACAAAGGACCCTGGGCAGTATGCCTGTGGGGTTGCAATCTAACCTGTACATTGTTAACCTAACCTGTACATTGTTATTGATTTTTTTTTTCTCTTGGTGAACAGTCAAGCCTGCAGTAACAGTTTTTGCGAAGCCAGACAAAGATAAAAATAACCTAACTCTCACCTGCATGGCTACGGGCTTCTACCCCAAGACAATCCACATTCACTGGTACAAGGACAAGCAGGGGCTGGGTGAGGAGATGAATTCCACTTGGGCCCTGCCTAACAACGACAACACCTTCCAGCTGAGATCAAGTTTGGAGATCGACCCAGTGGAGGGCAAGGGATACTCCTGTGAAGTGCTGCACGGTAGCTTACCAGAACCGCTCTTTACACACTGGGGTAAGAGACAACAGTTAGAGTTGCAATGCATTTTAAATAGAAGGAACTGATCCTTTTAGTCAAAGAATTTAAGTGAGGCAACACAAGTTCAGAATGTTGTGTGTGACCGATCACGTTTAGCTTCTGTGCTTTTATCAGTCACTGTCAACCGGGGACGTTGATTCTCAGTGCGATTTAAACTATTAAACATTTGTACTTATTATATTTTACTGTTTTGTTCATTTTAAAATGTAGTTATTTTCTGCAGACATCATCCAATTGCAGTGATTTATTATTATTATTTATTTCTTAGCAGACGCCCTTATCCAGGGCAACTTACAGTTGTTACAAGATATCACATTATTTTTATATACAATTACATTATTATTTACACAATATTTTTACATACAATTACCCATTTATACAGTTGGGTTTTTACTGGAGCAATCTAGGTAAAGTACCTTGCTCAAGGGTATAGCAGCAGTTTCCCTCACCTGGGATTGAACCCGCGACCCTTCGGTCAAGAGTCCAGAGCCCTAACCACTACTCCACACTGCTGCCCTACAGTGTATCAGGATGCTACAAAAGATTAAACCTGGAAACAAAAAGTCAAATGCAAGATCCTCACAGAAGAAAATATTTCTGATTAATTAAACATCCAGTAAAATATTTTAAAAAGTTTAAATAGTAAACAAAAATATATAAACGTGTTATTCTTCATGTGACTTGGCATCCCAGAATGTGTGAATGTAGCCCAGTCCATACAGGTTTGGACAGTACAGTGTCATTTACTGCAGTTGGTGTAACAGCCCTTATAAAGTTTCTCATAGTAACAGCAAAGTGTAATAAAGCACAGTTAAAATATGATACAGAATAGCGAGGTATGGTAAAGCATATTAATAAACATAGCAAACCATGATAAACTATGGTAAATGCGTAGTATAACCATGGGGAAAGCATGGGAAAAGTGCAAAAATATTGTGCAAAAATAAAGTTGTATGAGGGAGTGTGTGTGACTGACTGACCCTCTTTGTGCGTTTTGTCTTGTGAAGATGGAGTCGTGCCTGGTGAGGGGACCTCGAATGGGATTGTGATTGGGATTGTGATTCTGATTCTGATTCTGATTGGTCTTGCTGCTGCTGCAGGGATCGGTTTCATTATCTACAAGAAGACATGTGGTAAGAGACTAATTGGTAGACAATTGGTAGATTGATCAACAGACTAAGAAAAAAACAAAGAGCAAAAACTACACAGTAAAAAAAATATGTAAATAATGAAGTAATAACAAATTAATAACCATGAGGATTTCAGATTTTAATAAGAATCCCGTGGTATAGCAGTTTGATCCATTCCTGGTTTCACTGGGAGTTTAATTAAATCACCTGAACTTGTTACCTATACACTGGGTATAATCAAGCTTGTTTAAAACCTGGAATGGGTGAAACTGCTGAAACTGCCCTGTTTAAACCCTCACCCAGTCATTGTAGTTAAAAATTATATAGCTGGTGGAGACTCTGAATTTATTATTTAAAAAATATTTTGTCTTTACATACACACCTTGCAGAAAATCTACTGGTGGTAATTGTATAACACTGGAGCAGTAATAATTACGTGATGACTAAAGATGGACCATTAGGATTTAAGATGAACTTTTTTAAATCCTTACCCAATATTTGTGCTCAAGAAAGAAATACAGTAGTGCAAATAAAAATGAACTAGAAGTGTGCTTTTCTAATAGCAGTGCCTTTTGTGTAGCTGAACAAGCAAACGAAAACTGAAATGTAACTTTAAACTCGTCAAATAACAACGGGGAATGGCGTTTGTAAAATGAAGGGGAAAACTCACTGTTTTGGTTCTAGTTCATTACATTCCACGTAACAAAGTCACAACAAAAAATATATATAATATATACAATCTATATAAAAATCACTACACAACATTTCCAGCACGTTGGGCACTGTTTATGCGAGGTGGATCTAAAGCAGCACAGCGCTTTTTTGACCCAAATGGCTTTCCATAGAGATCACTATGCTTGCACACACATAATCTGGTTTGTTTACTTTTTGCCATCTAAAACTTTTAAATAGAGGCTCCAGAGCTGCTGTGCTGATCCTGTGATTTTTTTTATTAATCTCACACGTCACACAGAGCACTTTTTCGTTTGTCATTTTTTGAACTGTCAGGCAATTTCTGGTGAGGCGGTAAATAAGTGCAAGGTATTTTTGTCATTTCTAGCGAATATGAACATCTTTATTTTTGTATCCGAATACATGTAAAAAAATATGCATTCAAATATTTGGATATTTGTCCCAGCACTAGTAAAGGCACACTTGTATCTCCAGGCAATTGAAAAGCATATTCCTAGCGATGGAGACAGGGTTGGGGAAAGTACCCGAGCAGTTAATGTGAATAATGCTTTTTTATTTTGTCTTTTGTCTTTTGATCTCTCTCTCTATTCTTGAATCCACCACCCTCTCTCCTTCCTCATCCACCAAGATCCTTACCGTCACCCTTGACCCCTCCCTCTTACTGTCAGCACATCTCTAGTCTGGTACGCACCTGTCGCTTCTTCATCAGCAACATACTCAGAATTCGCCCCTTCCTCATGACTACCCCACACAGCTCCTAGTTCAGGCCCTGGTACTGTCCTGCCTTGACTACTGCAACTCCCTCCTGGCCGGACTTCCTGCCTCTGCTACCTGTCCGCTCCAGCTCTATCCAAAACTCTGTTACTCACCTTGTCTCCTCCCTTCCACGTTTCTCCCACACCACACCGCTGCTCCACTCTCTGCACTGGCTTCCTATTGCTGCTCGCATCCAATTCAAAACTCTTGTACTCGCCTATCGTTGTCTTGACCTTTCTGCTCCCTCCTATCTCTAGACTATTATTTCTCCCTACACCCCTTCTCGCCCTCTCTGCTCCTCCACCTCCAGCAGGCTAGCTGTACCCCCCCCTCCACTCCCCCACCTCCAGAGCCCTCTCCTTCTCCACCCTGGCCCCTCAGCGGTGGAACGACCTACCCACGAATATCAGGACTGCTCAGTTCCAGACCACCTTCCGACGCCTCCTCAAAACACACATGTTCAGACAACATCTGGAAACATCACAACTCTCAACCATACTGGACTAGAGGCACCCAATTGTGCCAGTACTTGCATCCAGCCTGTACTGGCACTGAACTACTCCTTACCTTGCCGCATCCAACTACTGCTCCTAACTATAACCACTTCCTGTATCTTGTATTTGATTTTACTTATAGGTAACCTTATCTACATTTTTTGTAATTGCTCTTATTTGAAATCATTTTCATCCATTTGTCATACTTACTATGTTTTCTTACTGGACTTTACTCATATAATATTTGCTGTAAGTTTTAGCTGCTCTTAGTTGATCTCGCTCTTACTTAGAATTATTTACTGTATTCTTTAGTTTGCTGTTACTTGAATTGGATCTTATCATACCTTTATAACTGCTCTTATCTGCATTATGATATTCTGTAATTTAATATTTTATAATGTGATAACTTGTAATGTGATATTTTATAATGCGATGCTTTGTACTGTGATATTTTGTAACGTGTAAGTCGCCAAAGATAAGGGTGTCTGGTAAGAAAGAAATAAATAATAAATAATAATTTGATCAAAAGAAAACTCCATTATTACTATAGTTGTTCACACAGAAATTGTTGCTGCAGCAAATTAATTCTAGCTAGGTAAAATGCAATAAGAATTCACAGCACTGTATGTACAGTAGCTTTATGAAGAAACGGATGAGCTTCACAGGCAGTAGATGCTCCTCAGGTTCATCTCCAGGGGGACCTGCCAGGGCTCCCCGCTTTCCCCTCTACTATTTGCCCTGTCACTCGATCCACTCGCCCAAGCAGTCTGCCTATCTCCTACTTTTACCCCTATCACTGTCAAGAACACGCAACATCACATTTCCATCTATGCTGATAATATTTTACTATTTGTTAAAAATGTTTCCCAATCACTTCCACATCTACTAGATATTTTCGATGAGTTCAGCCTATTATCGGGGTACAAAATCAACTGGTCTAAATCTACCCTGATGCCCTTGAATGGTGTAATGAGGGACTTACCCTCAAATATAGCAGTCGTCAAGCATTTTACATATCTTGGTGTAGAAATGTACCCTTCTTTACATTCCATCACAACTAATAACTTTAATAAGATTTTTAACAGGTGGGCGCTCCTCCCAAACTTGCTCCAAGCATCTCCATGATAAAAATGACTGTACTGCCTCGAATCAACAGCTTCAGTTCAGTGCTCCCACTTCCCCCCCTACTGGTTATTGGGATAAGTTACACTCTCTGATATCTAAATATATATGGAGGTTAAAGTGGTCTCCTATCAATCACTACATGTTGAGAAAACTGCAGGAGGATTGTGGTTGGCAAATTTCATGAATTTGTTTTGGTCATTTGTCCTGCAACCTGCCACAGTCTGGTTTGATCATAATATTCCTGTCTCAGCTAGAGGAAAATTTAAGTATTCCCACATAGACTTCAAGATTTAGTCTATTCTGGCATTCCCCTCAAACAATGTAAGTTACACTTCAGCCTCATAATCTCTCACCTAATTACTGTTTGGTGCTTAGTGGAAAAACATACAAAACTTCAAACAAAATGGCATACCCACTCGCCTATATTTCAGAATTTTACTGCATTACATGATGTGCTGCACACAGGCGGTACAACAAGGGAGCTGGCTTCCACACTTTATACCACTGTGACAAAGACCGAATGAATCTGAATCAACAATCTCCCTCTCGACCTGTGAGAGCACTGTACAGCAGGAATTGTGTGCCCCGTACTGAATGTTTCGGCAGTTCATTCCGAGGGCAGTCGGAAGCCGGCCATTCAGGAAAGAGATGGCGTCACGGTACCAGGAGTCCCCGCCCTAGTACGGTAAGCAAAGTTTCATTCATGAATTGGAGGAGACGTGATTGAACTAACTATCGGAGGGGGCGGGGCTGAGGGTACTTTAGGGGGACGTGACGCCATAATTGGTTCCTTTGTTGTGGTTGATGGGAGGAAATGAGGACTGTTTGGAGCGAGAGTTAAGTGTTTTGTGTTTGTTTTGCAGCCGTGTGTCTTATCATTGCCAGAATAATTAAGCACGGATCTGGGAGCTGCAGCCTGGGGCCAGCGATTCACCCGGACTTCACCGCACCTGCATTTAACCAAGCATCACTGTTTCCAGCACCGCACCTGCACTACGAGCATGCACTGTCCGGAGACGTGTCTGTGTTTATGTTGTGTTTGTGGTTTTTGTGATTTATTATTTCGGGACTGCAACCCTGGCAATAGGGTAGAGCCAGCTGTATTATTTGAGCCCGATTTTGTGCTGGAAATACCCTTTGCTGGGTAGAGCCAGCTTTATTATTTAATTTTTGTTCAAGAAATAAAAAGGAACTTGAACCGTGAACTTTCACTACGCACTGCAACCCCACGTTCACCGCGTGGTGTCAGTACGGGGAGATGGACGTTGCCATGCTCCTGCGCTATTACAAGCGCTGGAACAGAGACGGAGACAGGAGAGACAAAGGGAGGAGAGATACACGGCGCTGATAGAGAGGGTCGGGCTCGGGGCGCACGCCAGGCACCAGCGGTACCGTGATGGCGCCCCTAAGGCACGGGCGAGAAGATGACACCGAGCGTTTGGTTTGCCTTTTGAGCAGTTGGCCACGACTGTGCAATGGCCAGGAGGAGTACTGGGCCAGTCAATTGGGTCCCTGTCTGAGCGGGGAGGCTCAGGCAGCATACCAAGCCATGGCTGGACGAGGAGGCTAGCCAGTGCGACTCCAGTCAAGCGGGCCATCCTCCAGCCTCAACATCACGGGGAAACCCATCGCTGCGTTTCCGGGAATACGGGGACCACGGGAGACCCGTCCCAGGGTGGTCGCCCAGAAACTGTGTGACCACATGGTGCACTGGCTTAGCCCTGCACAAAAAGACCGGTGTACAGATGGGCGAGGCAATGGTCTTGGAGCAGTTCTGCCATGGTCGGCACGGAGACACAGGACTGGATCTGGCGTCACAACCCAGACACCCTGGAGGCCGTCAAACTGGCGGAGGACTTTGAGGACTCGGGTCTCCATCAGAACCGGACTACTTCCCCTCTTCTTCCTCTCACCAGCCGAGGAGCAGCACCCCGCAGTACCACCAACACCTCCTCCTCCCCTGGGACCCCGACCGGCCAAAACCACCGATCCCAATGGGCCGACCCACCTCCTCAACATGGGGCAGCAGTTAGCCCCAGCTGGGGTAGATTTGTTACCCGACCCGCTGCCTTATCAGCAGCAGGACAGATCGCTAACCCCAGTGCCTTCTGCCCCTATTATCTGTTTTAGGTGCCATGAACCGGGACACGCCTGCATGTGCCCCTCGGCAATGGAGTGCAACGTGGCGACTTGCTATCTGGCATCTGAAGCAGGTAAGGAACGGGAGAAATGGTCGACCGCACACGCAAGCGTGGCAGACAGAGCAGGTGAGATTTTCCCGCAAGCTGACCTGTTCGCTTCCCTTTTTTGTCCTAGGAAAACAAAGAAGAGACGGATTGAAAATGGGAAGGTGCATCTCTGAAACAAGGCTGGTGACTGGTGGGAGAGAGCGGATGGTATCAAACACCACTCAAGGGGAGTAGGTGCGCAGTGTGATCGAGAGGGTGAGGTTACTGGGCCATCCAGGGCAGATGTGACTCCAGCCCCTCTCAATGTACCCGGACATGTGGGGCTCAAGCCACGACCTAGTGTGGGACCAGAAAAATGACCCCACACTGGTGCACGCAGGGACAGGTCCGGTCTACTGAAGGTAAGGATGTTGAAGGCACTGGGGTACTGGTATATCCGCACTTCATTATCAAGGGGCAATTACTGTATAGGGTAAACCCTGCCACGGGCACAGGACAGCCTGTAACACAATTGATGGTTCCCCGTCGTGTCGGCCCGAGGTCATGAGGCTGGTATATGACATCCCCTTTGCAGGACACTTGGGAGCTGACAAGATGAGGGAATGCATATTGGCTCGATTTTATTGGGTAGGGCTTCATAGTGATGTGTTGAAATATGTAGGCACATGCCCAGACTGCCAGCGAGTGCGCCCCGCCCCTTTGGTCCCACTGCCAATAATTTCCACTCCCTTTGAGCGCATTGCAATGGACATAGTGGGCCCTTTGCTACCTTCTGACTCCGGGTATACGCACATATTAGTAGTGGTGGATTATGCAACACGATACCCGGAGGCAGTTCCTTTGAGGTCCGCTAGTGCCGCTGCAATAGCCAAAGAACTAGTGCAGGTTATGTCGAGAGTAGGGATCCCCAAAGAGATACTGACTGATCATGGAACTAACTTTCTGTCCTGAACGCTACAGCAGGTATATAAAATGTTAAAAATACGTCCCATCCGGACATCTGTTTATCATCAACAGTCGGACGGTTTGGTGGAACGTTTTAACCAAACATTAAAGCAGATGCTGAGACGATTTGTGAATCAGGAGCAGAAACATTGGTCATCGCTTCTCCCCTACCTCCTTTTTGCAGTGAGAGAGGAGCCGCAGAGTTCAACAGGGTTCTCCCCCTTTGAACTCTTGTACTGCCGACAGCCTCGCGGCATCCTCGATCTGTTGAGAGAGGGGTGGGAAGAACACAAAGGCTCGTCCAAAAACGTAGTGCAGCATGTGCTCCTACTCCGTGATCACCTGGATTTGGTCGGTCGTTTGGCCCAGGACAATCTAAAATCGGCTCAGCACCGGCAACAGCAGCATTACAACCAAAATGCACGGATTCGGACCTTTCGGCCAGGAGACAAGGTAATGCTGCTTCTTCCCACGTCGGAATCCAAGCTATATGCTAAATGGCAGGGACCATATGAGGTGATTCGGGCTATAGGGAAAGTCAATTATGAAATTGACGCAGATCGCCCATAACAAACAGGAAATTTACCATGTAAATTTATTAAAGCCCTGGCAAGCAAGAGAAGCCTTATTTATAGCCCCAGGCGAGGTAGAGGATGATTTTGGACCCTGTATAGAGGCTCTAGCATACAGAACATTCGATGGGGGGGGAACAGTTACTCCCAGATCAGCAGAGATCTCGCAGGTTAATTGAGGAATTCATTGATGTTTTTTCTGATGTGCCCGCAGAACTAATCTCGTTGGATATGACATTGTCTCTCCCCAGGTGTCACAGTGCGAGAGAGACCCTATCGGATCCCGGAAAGTCGACGAGGTGGCGTTACGAAAGAGGTGCAGGCGATGCTCGAGCTTGGGGTGATTGAGCCTTCCAGGGGCAGTGGTGCAGTCCATTGTGATAGTGGCCAAAAGGGCGGCACCAACCGCTTCTGTGTTGATTTCCACAAGGTAAACGCTATTGCCAAGTTCGATGCATATCCCATACCTCGGTCGACAAGCTTCTCAACAGACTGGGGCGGCGAGGTTCATTCGACTTTGGACCTGACAAAGGGATACTGGCAGATCCCCTTAACCCGCCAGATCACGGAGAAAACTACATTTTCTACCCTGATGGTCTGTTTCATTTCACAACCATGCCGTTTGGGCCACATGGTGTGCCCGCTGCCTTTCAGAGACTAATGGACCAGGTTTACGCCCACATCATGAATATGCAGCAGCGTATATTGATGATGTGGTTATCTATAACTCCACCTGGCGGGGAGCATTTGGCTAGGGTCACAGCCGTCTTGCAGTCTCTGAGGGTAGCCCGCTGACAGCCAACTTGGGTAAATGTGCTTTTTGCCAAAGAAGAAACCCAATATTTAGGATTTATTATGGGACATGGGCAGGTGAAACCCGTCGCCACCAAAGTCCAGGCTTTGATGGATGTGGCAATCCCGAAAACCAAGTCCCAGGTGAGGTCTCTCTTGGGGTTGGCGGTTATTACCACGATTCATCCCAGTACACCACAGTGAACCCCTAGTAAACCTCACTAAAAAAGAGCGCACCAAATTTAATTAAATGGACAGGAGAATGTCAGGGGCCTTTGATACCATTAAGCAATGACTCTGCCAAGCCCCCGCCCTGATCACACCAGATTTTGATAAGGAATTCCTCCTCCACACCAACACTTGGGATGTTGGTCTGGGGGCGGTCTTGACACAGTGGGTCGATGGAGTATCCCAGTCTGTTCCCATCCTAGTCTTACTGCAGACTGAACCAAGCCCTGTCTGTTCCTATCTTAGTCAGACTGAACCGAGCCCTGTTTGTTCCGATCCTAGTCTTACTGCAGACTGAACCAAGCCCTGTCTGTTCCCATCCTTGTCAGACTGAACCGAGCCTTGTCTGTTCCCATCCTAGTCTTACTGCAGACTGAACCAAGCCCTGTCTGTTCCTATCCTAGTCAGACTGAACAGAGCCCTGTTTGTTCCCATCCTAGTCTTACTGCAGACTGAACCGAACCCTGTTTGTTCCCATCCTAGTCTTACTGCAGACTGAACCAAGCCCTGTCTGTTCCTATCCTAGTCAGACTGAACAGAGCCCTGTTTGTTCCCATCCTAGTCTTACTGCAGACTGAACCGAGCCCTGTCTGTTCCCATCCTAGTCTTACTGCAGACTGAACCGAGCCCTGTCTGTTCCCATCCTAGTCAGACTGAACTGAGCCCTGTCTGTTCCCATCCTAGTCAGACTGAACTGAGCCCTGTCTGTTCCCATCCTAGTCTTACTGCAGACTGAACCGAGCCCTGTCTGTTCCCATCCTAGTCACTACTGTAATGAGCAAATGCTCTATGTTTTTTCGAAAAAATTAAATCCATGTACACAGTTTGAATTTATCTGAAGGGTAATTTGATTATCTATTCCAAGTCATGTAAACACAGAAAAGTGTTGTTTTCAGAAAACCAATTTTCTGATTCAGTTTTCCAAATACATTTGTTTTCGGAAACTTGGAAACTTGAGGCTTGTTGTTCAGTGTAAACATAGTGACTGACAGGCTTGTTGTTCAGTGTCCAGCGCTGGGGATCAGTGTCACTGACAGGCTTGTTGTTTCTTTACAGCTGTTGGTGTGGATTCTAATAGTAAGTATGCAGTCATGTGTGTGTCCTTCATTTCCAGGAATGTTGTATCATTGTTTTTATTTTAATTCTCAAATATAATTTGTTTCTAAATGTCCCATACTGAACTCGTGGGATTGCTCATAAGAGCTGTACAAGGTTTAAATCACATAACCTCCCCAAGCTTGATTCATTCAAAGATTAATTCTCAAACTGAATGCAGTAGGGATTCAAGGAAATGCATGCACATGGATTAGGGAGTGGTTAACATGTAGAAAACAGAAAGTACTGATTAGAGGAGAAACCTCAAAATGGAGCGAGGTAACCAGTGGTGTACCACAGGGATCAGTATTAGGTCCTCTGCTATTCCTAATCTACATTAATGATTTCGATTCTGGTATAGTAAGCAAACTTAAATTTGCAGACGACACAAAAATAGGAGGAATGGCAAACACTGTTGCCGCAGCAAAGGTCATTCAAAATGATCTAGACAGCATTCAGAACTGGGCAGACACATGGCAAATGAATGAATTGAATTAATCGAGAAACGTGTAAAGTATTGCAATGCAGGCAATAAAAATGTGCATTATAAATATCATAGGGGAGATACTAAAATTGATGAAGGGAACTATGAAAAAGACCTCAGAATTGTCTTCCTCTAGACAATGTGGGGAAGCTATAAAAAAGGCCAACAAGATGCTCGGATATATTGTGAGAAGTGTTGAATTTAAATCAAGGGAAGTAATGTTAAAACTTTACAATGCATTAGTAAGACCTCACCTAGAATATTGAATTCAGTTCTGGTCACCTCGTTACAAAAAAAGGATATTGCTGCTCTAGAAAGAGTAAAAGAAGAGCAACCAGAATTATCCCTGGTTTAAAAGGCATGTCGTATGCAGACAGGCTAAAAGAATCGAATCTATTCAGTCTTGAACAAAAGAAGACTACGCGGCGATCTGATTCAAACATTCAAAATCCTAAAAGGTATAGACAATGTCCGACCCAGGGACTTCGACCTGAAAAAAGAAACAAGGACCAGGGGTCACAAATGGAGATTAGATAAAGGGCATTCAGAACAGAAAATAGGAGGCACTTTTTTACAGAGAGAATTGTGGCTCTGGAAACAACTCCGCCAGTAATGTTGTTGAAGCTGACACCCTGGGATCCTTCAAGAAGCTGCTTGATGAGATTCTGGGATCAATAAGCTACTAACAACCAAACGAGCAAGATGGGCTGAATGGCCTCCCTCTCGTTTGTAAACCTTCTCATTTTCTTATGTTCTTAAGTCTTGAATTGAATTGAATTTTGTTGAGAAATTGTCAACAACCACTAAAGAATCATGCCAAAGCTCATTGACAAATATCCTAATAGTTTTAAAGAAGTTATTATTGCTAAAGGTGCCTCAACTAGTTATTAATTAAATTTTCCTTGTCAGGGTATGAATACTTTTGAATTAGCATTTTAGGAGTTTTGCAAAGAAAATGCTGAAATAAATAATCGTAAATCTATTTCTTGTAACTTTTTATTTGTTTTTGAGAAATTTCTAGAAACTATAAATTTCCATTGGGGTATGTAAACTTTTGACTGCAGCTGTATATATTTAACCTGTTACACCAGGAAACATTATAATAAGTAAGACATGCACATTTGATATGAATTTATGAACAATAAAAAATGTGTATTTTTGACAAGAACACCAACATCATACACAATAGAAATGAAAATGTTTTTTTACATTTTATTGCTATGTTTTTTTTTCAATAGCAACACATGCAATAAATAATAAAAGAAACGATGTATTTGTAAACAGTATAATACCTACAAAACATAAGACTTCTGAAGAATATAAATTAAGTTTTTATAAACAGGAAACCTACATATGCAGGATTTGTGATGAATAAAAATACTTTATTTAACAATAACATGCACATTATTCCTATATGATGCGTACTTGCTTGTTTGTTGCTGGTGCGAGTGCACAGAGGAATGTGAACACCTTGAAAGCATGCAGAGATGAACGATGGGGTGATTGCTCTATTGAAAGCATGCAGAGATGAACGGTGGGGTGATTGCTCTATTGAAAGCATGCAGAGATGAACGGTGGGGTGATTGCTCTATTGAAAGCATGCAGAGATGAACGGTGGGGTGATTGCTCTATTGAAAGCATGCAGAGATGAACGGCGGGGTGATTACTCTATTGAAAGCATGCAGAGATGAACAGTGGGGTGATTGCTCTATTGAAAGCATGTAGAGATGAACGGTGGGGTGATTGCTCTATTGAAAGCATGCAGAGATGAACGGTGGGGTGATTGCTCTATTGAAAGCATGCAGAGATGAACGGTGGGGTGATTGCTCTATTGAAAGCATGCAGAGATGAACGGTGGGGTGATTGCTCTATTGAAAGCATGCAGAGATGAACGGTGGGGTGACTGCTTTATTGAAAGCATGCAGAGATGAACGGCAGGGTGATTGCTCTATTGAAAGCATGCAGAGATGAACGGCAGGGTGATTACTCTATTGAAAGCATGCAGAGATGAACGGCAGGGTGATTACTCTATTGAAAGCATGCAGAGATGAACAGTGAGGTGCTTGCTCTATTGAAAGCATGTAAAGATGAACGGTGGGGAGATTGCTCTATTGAAAGCATGCAGAGATGAAAGAGGGTGTGGTGCTCTATTGAAAGCATGCAGAGATGAACGGTGGGGTGATTGCTCTATTGAAAGCATGCAGAGATGAACGGTGGGGTGACTGCTCTATTGAAAGCATGCAGAGATGAACGGCAGGGTGATTGCTCTATTGAAAGCATGCAGAGATGAACGGCAGGGTGATTACTCTATTGAAAGCATGCAGAGATGAACAGTGGGGTGCTTGCTCTATTGAAAGCATGCAGAGATGAACGGTGGGGAGATTGCTCTATTGAAAGCATGCAGAGATGAACGGCGGGGTGTAGTGCTCTATTGAAAGCATGCAGAGATGAACGGTGGGGTGACTGCTCTATTGAAAGCATGCAGAGATGAATGGTGGGTTGATTGCTCTATTGAAAGCATGCAGAGATGAACAGCGGGGTGATTGCTGTATTGAAAGCATGCAGAGATGGACGGTGGGGTGTGGTGCTCTATTGAAAGCATGCAGAGATGAACGGCAGGGTGATTGCTCTATTGAAAGCATGCAGAGATGAACAGTGGGGTGATTGCTCTATTGAAAGCATGCAGAGATGAACGGTGGGGAGATTGCTCTATTGAAAGCATGCAGAGATGAAAGGGGGGTGTGGTGCTCTATTGAAAGCATGCAGAGATGAAAGGGGGGTGTGGTGCTCTATTGAAAGCATGCAGAGATGAATGGTGGGATGACTGCTCTATTGAAAGCATGCAGAGATGAACGGTGGGGTGATTGCTCTATTGAAAGCATGCAGAGATGAACGGCGGGGTGATTGCTGTATTGAAAGCATGCAGAGATGAACGGTGTGGTGTGGTGCTCTATTGAAAGCATGCAGAGATGAACGGTGGGGTGATTGCTCTATTGAAAGCATGCAGAGATGAACGGTGGGGTGATTGCTCTATTGAAAGCATGCAGAGATGAACAGCTTGGTGATTGCTCTATTGAAAGCATACAGAGATGAACGGCAGGGTGATTGCTCTATTTGCTGTATACTCCAGTGCAAAATCAAATGATGATTTCAGCGTCAGGTCTTCCTCCATCATCATCATCCTCCTCTTATTTACAAAATAAAACCTTTCAAAGTTATTGTTTTCAAAACCTCTGATCACACATGAACATTTACTTCCGGTGTCTGAATCAATCTTATATAGTAATGTATTTTGTTTGAAATAACAATTAAGTTATACCAATATACAATACAAGTAAATAAGTAATACTGCAAATAAACAGTACCAAGATGAAAGTAAATACTATATATACACCTTTAGATGGCAGTGGTTTGCTGCTGTATCTTCCATTCTTCTCAAAGCACTCACAGACACAAGGAATGTTTGTGAGGCATGCTAATGGATAAAAATGCCCCCTACCCCCCAAACTGCAAACAAACCTTGACTCACCTGCATACATCCTGGATCTGCAGTGGTTAATAAACATGGAATATATATATATATATATATATATATATATATATATATATATATATATATAATAAAAAAATAGTTATAACTTATATTTATTACTACTACTACGACTACTACTACTACTACTACTAATAATAATAATCTTGTTTTAATATAGCACCTTTCACAATAAAAATTGCTGCAAAGCCCTTGACATGATATAACACTGACAAATATTCATAAAAGAATGCAAGAAAAGCAATAAAAACAAAAGAAACACACAGAACAGTAAAACAAGGCAGAGAATAAAAGGAACATTTTAGCTTAAAAATGCTACATTATGAAAGTGTGTTTTTAATCTTGTTTTAAAAGCAGTAACACTTAGTGCTTCCCTTACTGAGCTAGGCAGATCATTCCAGAGTTTTGGGGCTTGTAACGGGAGATCTGTGCTGACTGTCTGGCACATGCATTGTTCTGCAGGAAGAAGGCAGCAGCCTCGTAAGATCCGACTGTCAGTCATGGCAGTGACACGGAGAGGTGGAGAAGAGGTTGTGTTGGCTTTCCCATAAGTACTGTGCTTGGTTGTGCATTCAGTTGGCCAAGATATGGGTTACTCAGAGCCGCTTGCTGAGGAGGCGAGCATGAACGAAACAGGCAAGCACCACTGAAGAAGACAGCCAGCCATAAATAAAGAAAATTATAATTAAAATAAATTGTTATGTACCCTAGGGGGGCGTGTGTAAATAGAGGGGAACCTTGGCCATACGCACGGATACTCAAGCTGACCGATTTAGCGACAGTGGAGGCACTGCATAGACAGCACCTTTATTTTGTAGTTTTATTACTGTGTTTTATTTTACCTTTTTCTTTTGCCTTTTGTTATTTATTATTATTTCAAAACACTTGTGAGTGTGGCAGCATTTGACTGTTTACCGGTATTGGTATTACTGTGGTCCTGTTTACTGTTGTCGGTATCTGCAGGCTAAAATAAATCAAACAGAAAATAATAAAACTGGGCACCAGTGCAGTGTTTTCAACTAAACCTTCAGTTTCCTGTGTGTGTCAGAGAATTGCCTACCACCCTTCCACAGGGCCCTATAACTTAATGCTCTACCACCTGTGTTTTTCTTGGGGGGGGGTTGTTTTGTTTTTTCATTTGTGGGACAGTAAGCAACCTGGCATTCTGTGATCTGAGTGGGCTTCTGGAATATATGGTATTAAAAGATCATTTAATGCCTTATAAGTTAAAAGCAACACCTTAAAATGTATCCTGAAAGACCGGAAGCCAGTGTAGAGATGCTAGCACAGGAGTCATGTGATCTTGTCTATTAGTCCTGGTTAAAGTTCTAGCTGCAGCATTTGTATAAGTTGCAGTCGAGATATAAGATTGCTATGAGTACCAGAGAATAGGGCATTACAATAATCAATTTTAGAAGATACAAAAGCATGCATTAGTCTCTCAGGATCTGATGGGGAATACTTCTCAATTTGGTGATATTTCTTAGATGATAAAAAGACATTTTAGTAGTATTCCTGATGTGTGTCTCAAAAGAAAAGATTTGGGTCAAAGATCACACCCAAGTTTCTCATGTTGTCTGCAAGTTCATAAGAGACTAAATCAGACATGTTACTTCTGAGATCCCAGAATCATCACTTTAGTTTAGCATTGAAAAGTTTTCAAGCACCCTTTTTTATGTCAGCAAGACAGGAGCTCAAAATATTAACAGTTGAGGTGTCACCCTGTTTCAGGGATAAATATAGCTGTAACAATGAAAATTAACCCCATATTTTAACAAATTGCAACCTGTTTGAGAGATAGGATCGAAACCAAGACAGAACGCAAACTGACAGTCCTGCCAGATTTTCAAGGCAAAACATTAAAACGAGGGGCTGTCAGCGATTAAAAAAATTAATCTCGATTAATCTCGCAATTAAAAAAAATTAATCTTCGTTAATCTCGGTTTTAATAGCATATTAAATTGATACGATTACTACCTCCATCTAATGTAAATGTGTTTTATTACTGATGCTATTATTATCCTTAACTGTAAGTAAAATCGTTCTAAAATGTATTTATTTAACTAGGAAATGTACCCATTGAGACCGTCACCAAAATCTAGTAGGGTCAAAAAATTTAGAAATTACAAATACATGTACACCCTCGCTATAACGAACCTGTTGGGGTCCAAGCCTTTTGTTTGTTATATCGAGGGGTTCGTTAGAGAAAGGACAATCAAAACATACTGTTGGAGTGAATTAATGAGATGAGATTGTGAATACAAGTAGAATTACATGTACCTGCTTTATCCCATTCATTAACGAATTAAAAACGCATACAAGAAAAAATCGAATTGAAACTGAATTTTTTCAGTCAATCTGACACGAATCGTTTCAAACTGCACCAAATCTTAATCCAGCTTGCAAGAATCCCAAACAGTTTTTATCCAAAATCAACCCGACATGAAGAGTTCATCAGATCTTCAAGGTTTTTTTTTGTTGTTGTTGTTCTTTAAGTCAGATTTTGCTTTGCATGCATGGTTGCTGAACAAGCCAAAAAAAATAGTGCTTTTGTCAACTTATATTCACTGCAGAGTTATGCCTGCATTACTACTTTTTTTCAAACCATCATTATAGTTTCCAGCTTTGTTGCAACATAAATTGATTTTCGTTTCGGAGGCAGTTACACAGTGTGTGCTTTTTATTAAGAGTTGACTTCACTGAGGAGGTGGCATCCCGTGCGTACAGACCGGGATGTTGAGTGTGTGTTTATATTATCTTTTTATTAAGATAAGAGTTGACTTCACTGAGGAGGTGGCATCCCCTGCGTACAGACCGGGATGTTGATAAGAGTTGACTTCACTGTGGAGGTGGCATCCCGTGCGTACAGACCGGGATGTTGAGTGTGTGTTTATATTATCTTTTTATGAAGATAAGAGTTGACTGCACTGTGGAGGTGGCATCCCGTGCGTACAGACCGGGATGTTGGATGACTTCACTGTGGAGGTGGCATCCCCTTCACTGTGTTGAGGTGTGCATCTTTTATGAAGATAAGAGTTGACTGCACTGTGGAGGGCATGTTACAGACCGGGATGTTGTGTGTTATTTATCTTTTTATGAAGATAAGAGTTGACTGCACTGTGGAGGTGGCATCCCCTGCGTACAGACCGGGATGTTGAGTGTGTGTTTATATTATCTTTTTATGAAGATAAGAGTTGACTGCACTGTGGAGGTGGCATCCCCTGCGTACAGACCGGGATGTTGAGTGTGTGTTTATATTATCTTTTTATTAAGATAAGAGTTGACTGCACTGTGGAGGTGGCATCCCCTGCATACAGACCGGGATGTTGAGTGTGTGTTTATATTATCTTTTTATTAAGATAAGAGTTGACTGCACTGTGGAGGTGGCATTCCCTGCGTACAGACCGGGATGTTGAGTGTGTGTTTATATTATCTTTTTTTTTTATTTGGGGTCCAGGGGCCAGGTTTGTTATAATGAAGGGCGTTATAGCGAGGGTGTCCACAACCAACAACAAAATAAAACATGCGGTTCAAGCCTGATCAGCAGCATACAGAGATCACAAAATAGATTAAATAGGATATATCTATTTTTAAATGTGATTTGTGGACTGAAATAAATTAGTTTTTTTTTAAATAAAATTATAAATATGCAGCTACAGTAAGCACTTCTAGGAAATGAACTGTTAGTTGTGAAGAGAACATAAAAAAATATTGTCATCATATCCAAAACCTGCAAACTAACAAGAACAAGTGGCAGGCTTTACATACTTAACAAAAAAAAAGCAGCACCCATGGCTTATTAAAAAATAATAATAATAATAATTACATACTTACTGCTTGTTCATGGGCTTGCAGCGATCGTGAATTTCTGTCTAAACTGGTTGATTTAATTCTTTGTTGTATTGTTGTTGTATGTAGCAGAAGAGCTGCTTTCGTGTATTTTGAGAAGTGAAGGCGTGTTCAGCACAGCAGACTAGGTGTACTCATGTGATACTGTGTGTGATACTGGAACTCACTTTGACAGTAGACAAGTAAGCGTCTTTCTGTTCAGTGAGCCTTCACAAAGTTTTTAAACAATAAATAAACCTCTGTGTTGTTTGGATTGTGAACTTTGTTGTCTGTCTTCTGTTTTGTAATCACATCACCTCTACACCCTGCACTATAAATAAATTGAATATTGTTGGTTATATTAAAAAATAAAAACATGTATTGTAAAAGGCGGTTCTAGTGTTAATGAAATGTAACTTTTAGATGTTCCACAAACACACACACACACACACACACACACACACACACACACACAAACACAAATATCAGTTCTAAGTAGTAAAACTTGTAGAAATTATATTTTATGTAATTGTGTGTGTGTGCGTGTGTGTGTGTAATGGAAAGGTAACCAGACAAACAAGTAGCTGATCTTGGCAACACGTGAATTCATGTACAGTATCTTGTTAAATGTTTTTATCTTCATGGCAAGGCATGTAAGCTCTCCTCATGATTTTAAAAGTCGTTCTTTCCTAATTAGTATACAGACAGGGGTCATTTAAATATCCCCTCCGCTGAATCACTATGACTGCAGTAATTTGCATTGTCACGGCCCGATTTGTCGTCTAAATCATAACTACATGGAAATGCAATTCCTGAAATGCGGCCAAAACATTGTGAGGAAAACTGTCATGAATTATCTATGTAAACACAGTTTCGTTTCGGTTTTAAAAAACAATGTACATTAACAATAACATGAAATAACTCAAACAGTTCATATTTTATCTGTAAATGCACCGTGGTTCAAACCATTGATGCTAAACAAAAGAAACAAAAGACCAGAGTCAAGGGGCCGATTTTTAACACGGCTGCAAGCGCAAGGGCAACGAGTCACTGAGGCAGCGCAGCAGGAGGGGCCTGTCCCAAAGAGAGGAACAGTCACTGAGGTACCCCTGCAGGGGGGCTGTCCCAAGAGAGGAACGGTCACTGAGGTACCCCTGCAGGGAGGGGCCTGTCCCAAGAGAGGAAGGAGTCACTGAGGTACCCTGCAGGGAGGCCTGTCCCAAGAGAGGGAACAGTCACTGAGGGCCCCTGCAGGGGAGGAGCCTGTCCCAAGAGAGGGCGAGTCACTGAGGTACCCCTGCAGGAGGGGCTGTCCCAAGAGAGGGAACGGTCACTGAGGTACCCCCTGCAGGGAGGGGCCTGTCCCAAGAGAGGCAATGAGTCATTGAGGTACCGCTGCAGGGGAGGGGCCTGTGCCCAGAGTGATTTTGATCAGATTTAGAGCCCGCAAGCGTAATCCGACTCAATGTCTTTTGCGCTTCGCCAATCACTGCCAAGTGAGAGGTGAAATCTGATGCCCAATCGTGAGTCAGTAACATTCCTTTAAGTTGTTTTTGCGCTGTCGCCACTACGCTCAGCAACTATGCATTGAGAAAAAAAGACTAAGTGGCGCTAGCTCTGTGTGCAAACATGAAGTGGAATTTGGCAGCTCACAGACTGGAAAGTAATAGCTTCACGCCACCGACTAGATATTTTTGCAGAAGGTGGAAGGGAGAATAATAATATACAATCGAGCACCCAGGGCAAACCAGGTTAAAGAGGCATGGGAACAGATAGCTGCATCTATGAATGCTTCTTCATCCGACATTCGAAGAACTGCACAAGAGTGCGAAAACAATCAACGATGTCTGGCAGAGAAGCAAACAAATGATCATCAGCTCACCGGGCTGCAGTATCTACAGATGGGAGTCCCTCCACAAGCCAGCCGCTGGCGTCTGCAGGAGCTGCAGGTAATCAGTTTCCTCTCCATTTTTTTATATATATATATATATATATATATATATATATATATACAGCACTGTGCAAAAAGTTTTAGGCAGGTGTGAAAAAATGCTGTAAAGTAAGAATGCTTTCAAAAATAGACATGTTAATAGTTTATATTTATCAATTAACAAAATGCAAAGTGAGTGAACAGAAGAAAAATCTACATCAAATCAATATTTGGTGTGACCACCCTTTGCCATCAAAACAGCATCAATTCTTCTAGGTACACTTGCACACAGTTTTTGAAGGAACTCAGCAGGTAGGTTGGCCCAAACATCTTGGAGAACTAACCACAGTTCTTCTGTGGATTTAGGCAGCCTCAGTTGCTTCTCTCTCTTCATGTAATCCCAGACAGACTCGATGAGTCACTGTGGGGGCCACACCATCACTTCCAGGACTCCTTGTTCTTCTTTACGCTGAAGATAGTTCTTAATGACTTTCGCTGTATATTTGGGGTCGTTGTCAAGCTGCAGAATACATTTGGGGCCAATCAGATGCCTCCCTGATGGTATTGCATGATGGATAAGTATCTGCCTGTACTTCTCAGCATTGAGAGACCATTAATTCTGACCAAATCCCCAACTCCATTTGCAGAAATGCAGCCCCAAACTTGTAGGAACCTCCATGCTTCACTGTTGCCTGCAGACACTCATTCGTACCGCTCTCCAGCCCTTCGGCGAACAAACTGCCTTCTGCTACAGCCAAATATTTCAAATTTGACTCATCAGTCCAGAGCACCTGCTGCCATTTTTCTGCACCCCAGTTCCTGTGTTTTCGTGCATAGTTGAGTCGCTTGGCCTTGTTTCATTTTTCGGAGGTATGGCTTTTGGCATAAGTCTTCCATGAAGGCCACTTCTTATGTTCTTATGTTCTTATGTTCTGACCAGACTTCTCCGGACAGTAGATGGGTGTACCAGGGGTCCCACTGTTTTCTGCCAATTCTGAGCTGATGGCACTGCTGGACATCTTCTGATTGCGAAGGGAAGTAAGCATGATGTGTCTTTCATCTGCTGCAGTAAGTTTCCTTGGCCCGACCACTGCGTCTCACGGTCCTCAACGTTGCCCGTTTCTTTGTGCTTCTTCAAAAGAGCTTGGACAGTACATCTGGAAACCCTGTCTGCCTTGAAATTTCTGCCTGGGAGAGACCTTGCTGATGCAGTAGAACTACCTTGTGTCTTGTTGCTGTGCTCAGTCTTGCCATGGTGTATGACTTTTGACAGTAAACTGTCTTCAGCAACCTCACCTTGTTAACTGAGTTTGGCTGTTCCTCACCCAGTTTTATTCCTCCTACACAGCTGTTTCTGTTTCAGTTAATGATTGTGTTTCAACCTACATATTGAATTGATGATCATTAGCACCTGTTTGGTATAATTGTTTTAATCATACACCTGACTATATGCCTACAAAATCCCTGACTTTGTGGAAGTGTACCTAGAAGAATTGATGCTGTTTTGAAGGCAAAGGGTGGTCACACCAAATATGGATTTGATTTAGATTTTTCTTCTGTTCACTCACTTTGCATTTAGTTAATTGATAAATATAATCTATTAACATGTCTATTTTTGAAAGCATTCTTCGTTACATCATTTTTTCACACCTGCTCAAAACTTTTTTACAGTACTGTATATATATATATATATATATATATATATATATATATATATATATATATAATGTTATATTATTTAAACTCGTTGGTTTTTCAACCAGTGAAAAAAGTGAAAGAATTGTTAGGCTATTAAAACATGTACTGGCTACACAGTGTAGCTGGCATATCTAATTCGATCCCCGTCGTTTAAAATAATTGTATATGTATTCAGCTTGTTTTTCTTTACTCATGTATTGATTGTCTTTTAATAATCATGTAGGTGTACAATCTCAAAAGCGTTGTCTATTCTGTTTAATAAATGCATAGTGAAAGCATGGGTGTTGAAGCCTAAAGTGCAAAACACAAATACAAATAAAACAACTATTTTAGTTGGACAACATTTTTTTAGCTCAAAAAAGTCTGGCTTCAGTTCCTGTGAATTTCTAGTTGTTTTCAAAAAGCATCATAAAAGTGTTTTACGGTGAAGTTGAGGTTAGTGCAGTTTCAACGCGTGAAGATCAAAGTTTACTTCTGGGTCACAGCATATTGATGATTTAAATATAAGTTCACTTCTCAGTTGTTTTTTTTTACGTCATTGTACCAGAGTTGTGGTGGTGGTTGGCAGGGATGGGGTTAATTCCTGGCCCTGACAGAAGCATGTGAGAATGTAGCTGCTCCTAAATTGAGAGCCCAGGGCTCCACTAGGGAGAGAGGAGTTTGGTGAGTGAGCCTGTGTTGTTGCTGTATGTTTTCTTTAAAAGTTCAGTGAAGGCTGTGCCCAGCCTGAACAATTTTATATTTTTGCAAGTAGTGAAGGCGAACGCCAGCCTCCATTCTGTGTTTTTGTTTAAACCTTTATTTTTGCCCTTGTGCCTTTTTGTTTGTACTTGTGTGTGTTATTTTTTTGTGCACGTTTGTGCTTTGTACTGTGGTTTTCTGAGTCTCTGTCTCCACCGCTATCCTGGTCATCAAACTGGGTAAATACTGTGTGCTGTTAGATGGACATAGATGATCCCCTGCTTAATGCTGATGCTGGTGCTTCCTCTGTGCTTGTCCTCCTTGACTAACAGTCTTTTTGACCCCATCGATCATGGCATTCTTCTTGACCGCCTTCAAGAAGTATGCTGGAATCTCAAAACCTGTCTCTGATGTCCTCTTACCTATCCGGACAATTGCAGTCTGTTTTCTATGCTGGACGCAGTGGTGTTGCAAACCCAGTCACTTGTGGTGTCCCCCAAGGATCTGTTCTTGGGCCCTTTCTCTTCAATATCTACATGCTTTCCCTGGGTCACCTCATCCGCCAACACAGCCTCATGTTTCACTGCTGTGCTGATGACACCCAACTCTACTTAAAACTTCGACTCCTGGGCTCCTCTCCTCTGGCCGGGCTCTCAAGCTTGCATTCAAGAAATCGAGGCCTGGATGTCTGCCAATTTTCATCAGCTGAACACTAGCAAATCTGAACTCCTTCTAGTAGGATCTAAAAACTCAACTCAAGAATCTCAATATAGCTGCCCTGAACCTTGGAAACTCTCTGCTGCTGCCTTCCCCCCACAGTATGAAGCCTTGGTGTACTTCTGGACAGCAACCTCTCCTTTGATGCCCATCTCTCCTCCATGGTCAAATCTTCCTTCTACCATCTTCAAAACATCTTTAAAGTCCGTCCCTATCTTTTTTCCCTCACGGATGCGGGAGATGCTTTGTCTCTCTCGACTACTGCAACTCTCTCTATGGTGGTCTCCTGGCACGCACCACAAACCAACCGCAGCTAGTTCAGATGCTGCTGCTAGGATCCCACCAGATGCAAAAACGCGGAACGCATCACCCCAGTCTTGCCCATCTACCTGTAAAGTTCAGATTATTTTTCAAAACCCCTGCTCACCTACAATGCCCTTCATCAACCTGCTGACCAGTTATGTCCCTGCCCGCAAGCTGAGGTCCTCCGACTCTGGCCTGCTTGTTATCGCCAAGCAAAAGTGCACCACACTTGAAAACGGTTGTTTAGCTTCATGGCTCGACTCTTTGGAACTCTCTCCCAGCTTTGGTGCGTGATGCTCCCACGTTGTTCGTTTTAAATCAGCTCTCAAGACCTACTTGTTCTCTCTTGCTTTCCATGCCCCTTTAAGCCTGATATCTGTTATTTGCTGTGTTGTTGTTGCTACTATATCATATATTTGCATTTCACTGTATTGTATTATACATTATTTTTACTGTATCATGTTTTATTCCTTGCTCTGTATTTTAAAGTATTATTGATTTTCTTGTTGTTACTTGATATCTTGTAAAGTGTTTTGTGATGGTGGTCCACTATGAAAGGCGCTATATAAAATAAAGATTGATTTCGTGGCCATCATAGTTGAAATGTTACAATACCAATGTTAGGGTAAGCTAGAAATTCTGAGCATCGAAACAAGAATTGTCTGAGATACAAAAAACCAAGTATTATTATTATTACTATTATTATTTATTTCTTAGCAGACGCCCTTATCCAGGGCGACTTTCAGTCGTAAAACAAAATACATTTCAAGGATCACAGTACAAGTAATAATACAATTAAGAGCAAGATAAATGACTTTGTTCTAGCAAGTACAAGTATGACAAAATACTGATTCAGTAACGGAGCAGATAACAGTGTCAGTGAAAGTTACATCAGGATATAATTAAATACAAAATACTACAGATTGACTAACACTTGACAGATTACAGTACTCTAAAGTACAGGATTAAATGCAGTAAAAATAGGGGGGCAGATAAGAGCAAGTAAAAGCGCATTTTAAGGAAGAGTGATAAGTGTCAGGGGGGAAAAAAAGGGAGTTCTACAGGTGCTGTCTGAAGAGGTGAGTCTTGAGGAGGCACGGAAGGTGGTCAAGGACTGAGCAGTCCTGACATCTGTGGGAAGGTCATTCCACCACTGCGGGCGAGGGTGGAGAAGGGCGGGCTCTGAGGCAGGGGGAGCATAAAGAAGGTAGAGCCAGTCTTCTAGAGCAGGAGGAGCGGAGAGGTTGAGTGGGGGTGTTGGGAGATGAGGGTCTGAGATAGCTGGCAGTCAGTCTGGTCAAGGCATCTGTAGGCTAGTACAAGAGTCTTGAACTGGATGCGGAAGTGATCAGGAGCGGGTGGAGTGAGCAGAGCAGTGGGTTGGATGGGAGAAACGAGGCAGAGAGAACACCAGGCGAGCAGCAGAGTTCTGGATGAGCTGGAGCGGACGGGTGGCGGATGCAGGAGGCCAGCCAGGAGTGAGTTGCAGTAGTCTAGGTGGGAGAGTACCAAGGCCTGGACCATGAAGCTGGGTGGCGATTTGGTGAGGAAGGGTCAGATTCTTCGGATGTTGCTCAGGAAGAATCGGCAAGTCGTGCCAGAGTGGAGATGTGCTGGGAATAAGAGAGGCAGGGGTCCAGGGTGACCCGAGGTTCTTAGCGGGAGGAAGAGGGAGAGTGTGGTAGATTCCAAATGAACAGATAGAGAGATCAGAGGAGGGGAGGAGGAGGGAAAGAAAAGGAGGTCAGATTTAGAGAGGTTGAGTTTGAGGTGATGGGAGTACATCCAGGAGGAGATGGCAGACAGACAGGTAGAGATACGGAGGGGATGGAGGGGTCAGAGGGTGGGAAGGAGAGGAAAATCTGGAGCATCATCAGCATAGAAATGGTATGAGGACGGTAGCTCTGGAGGAAGGTGGGGAATCTAGGTAGGTTTTTTTGAGAAGGGGAGGATGGAGGCTTGTTTGAAGGCAGAGGGAAAGAGACCAGAAAGGGAGAGAGGTGTTGAGAAGGGAGGAGATGAAGGAAGTAGGCAGGAGCAGCAGCTTGAAAGAGGTGAGTGGGAGGGGTCCAGGGCTGCACGTGGTGGGTTTGTGACCCTGAGCAGCAGGAGGCAGGTCAGAGTCTGAGGGGAGAGAAGGTGGAGAAGGAGGGTGAGTTAGTAGGGGATGCAGTGGGTGAAGAGGTTGGAGCAGGAGGGGTGCGGGGAGGGAGAGGTGTTAAAGAGTTTGCGGATATCTGAGTTTTAGAAGAGAAGAGGCAAAGTCATCAGAGGAGATAGAGGAGGGAGGAGGAGGGGGAGGGTTTAGGAGGGGAGGAGAAGCTAGAGAATAGTTTACGTGAGTTGTTAGTGGAGGCTTGGATTACAGATTGGAAATAAGTACATTTAGCACAGAGAGAGTAGGGAGAAGGGAGGAGAGGAGAGTGCGTAAAGGTCTAGGGCAGCAGGAGTTTGGTTCTCTTCCACTTCTTTTCCAGATTGCAGTGTGATTCTTGCTGGTGGAGCGCAGAGGAGAGCCAGGGTTGGGGAGGGGAGGGGGGGTGAGCAGGTGGGAGGTGGAGGGGACAGAGGGAGAGGGAGGAGGAGGTGAGGGAGAAGGGTGGAGGTAGCAAGTCCACAGAGAGTTGTGAGAAGGAGTCGATAGGAGGGAGGTGAGAGGCAGTGGAGGCAATGACAGAAGGGGAGAGAGCGGAGGTTATGGCGTAGAGGTGACAGTGGGGGTAGGGAGGAGCAGGAGAGGGGAGACAGAGAAAGAGATGAAATAGTGATCAGAGGTCCAGGGGTGACAGAGGGTGGAGGGGCAGCAGGCCCTGGAGAAGGTGAAGTCCAGTTGACGACCAGCTTTGTGGGTGGGAGGGGATGGAGACAGAAGTCGAAGGTGAAGGAGAAGAAGGAATCCCGGCAGAGTGCCTGGGGTTGGAGAAATGGATATTGAAGTCAGCTAACAGGACAGTTGAGGGGAGGGAGGAGAGTAGTCGAGTTCATCTAAAATAGTCCTTTTAACCGCTATTCTGTACACAAACTCATGTATGGTAAACATGATACTTTTTAATAAACAAAGTCATTTTTGAAGTAGTATTCAAAGTAATTGCATTATTTTGCACAGTACTAAATTACAGTTGAGCCTAAATAGAGTTAACAACAGAGGAACTATAACGCGCACACAACAATAATATAGAGTATCCTTGTGATAACAGGGATTGCGTTTCAAAAAGAACACAGACGTTTTCAATGAAAACAAACCACAGCTGATTGTACATCACAAAGCAATCACGTCGTCCTGCCGAAAACGCTTATTCTGCGCGTACACATCACCCGTAATTCACCTCAGACACGAGCAGAAAAAATAGTCGTGCTTGTGGGCCGATCGCATTTTACGCATGCGCATTGTGCCAGGGTTTTAACACCGGCATGCCATGACAGTTTTCTCTACCGGTATGCATTCCGGCGTATACTGTCCCACTTTAACCACTGCATTTCTGTGATACATTGAACAGGAAGCGGCGTAATGACTGGAGGATCTCTGTGTTATCGGGCTGTCTCCACAGGGTGTCAGTGTGGCGCCGCGGAGACCTAGAATAAGGCGGGCAGAGGATAAGCAGCACAGGAAGTGGCTTTCCTCTTGTGATGCGAAGGAAAAGAACGGTGAGTCTGAAGTGTAATGATACTAATAGAAACGACTCACTACAGGGTATTGTGGAAGAGATTTATAGTACAGCGCCGTTGTGTCTTGTCTAGTTTTAGTACGCCCTCCTTTATGTTAAAAAGACGGTCGCATTAATTGGTGATTTAATGAATTGATGACGTATAGACTGCGGTTTTGTTTTCTCAGAGGTTTGATAACATGTCTATCGTTCCCTCCCAGGCTGTAGCTCCTCAAGCTCCTCATTTGCACTAAATTCCCTACATCTGAATAAGGTTACGTTGCTGTTAGCCAGCATCCCACAGGGATAATACAACGGTTTAAGAGAAATACAATATTATAGCGAAGCACGGTGTAGTATAATATAAATATAGTAAAGAAACATGGTAACGCAGACGTGTGTGTGTGTGTGCAGAGGCGGATTAAGATTTATTAGGGCCCTGGGCACAAATAACATTTAGGCCCCAGCAACCCCCAGAAAACACGAATATATTAAAACGCATGAATACCTAGACTTACCGTTTACACTGCATTAATAAAAGCAATTGCATAGTAATACACTATGCCTAAATTAACTGCTCAAATATATGCCCGGAAAGATTTAGATTAATGGAATCGCGGAAAAAAAAAAAATAACGAAAACGAAATGACGTTAGTTTTAGCGACCTTGCAGACTCCTATTTCCTGAGAATTATTAACAACTGCGGTTGCCGGCGAGCCATTATTGTATTAAGAGCACGTGGTGTGTCAGTAAATGTCGCAATTAGTACCGTACTAAGACTATTTAAAGAAGGTATAGCCATTATACTACGACTGTATACACAAGCTCGTGTTCGTACTGATGTGCTCTTGAATGAAGCCTGCTGAACCCAAATCCATATCCAGTTACTTCCGCTACACAACCCGGTTAATAAATAAATAAAAACCCATTTTCCATTGTGCACTCAGTATTTTTTTTTTATGTAACTACCCATTACCCTACATTTAATAATACTGTACCATTACATAATGTAACCAAAAAATACAAACATATCAAATATAATTACAACAATGTCTTACCTTTTTAAATGATCAGTTTCTTCCTAGTTTTCATGGAAGAGTCCTGTATAATCTGGTCAAAGTCTGTTTGTTGTACCAGTTCTGACTCCACTGCCATCAGAGACAAGGCATTCAGACGCATTGTTGATCTTAGTTCATTTTTAATCCTTGCCATCTTTGAAAATGAACATTCTCCTTCACAATTTGTAATTGGTAGAGTCAGGAAGATTCTCAGAGCAACGTATACGTTAGGGAATGTTGATTGAGGCCGCTTTGCCTGATAACTTGCAATTGGGCAGGACTTTAGGCTCATCTGACAAAGAATTTGAACTGTCGAGTTCATCAGGAGTTTTTTTCCCAAGTCATTTGGCGTAAACTGCTGCAAGTTTAGTGGCACGCTTACGAATGTCAGATGTCCAACAAGTTTTTTTTCAAATATTACTCCAAACCGATCGTTCAGCAACCTATAGGCATCCAGTCGGTAACCTAAGAGGTTAATAACTGGTCAATTACAACACAGAAAGTCTCAATCTGAAATTTTTGACAAGTGATAAGAACATAAGAAAATAAGAACATAAGAAAAGTTTCAAGGCCATTCAGCCCATCTTGCTTGTTTGGTTGTTAGTAGCTTATTGATCCAGAATCTCATCAACAGCTTCTTGAAGGATCCCAGGGTGTCGCTTCCACAACATTACTGGGGAGTTGGTTCCATACTGTCACAATTCTCTGTGTAAAAGTGTGCCTCTATTTTCTGTTCTGAATGCCCCTTTATCTAATCTCATTTGTGACCCTGGTCCTTGTTTTCTTTTTTCAGGCTCGAAAAAGTCCCCTGGGTCGACTTTTTGAATACTTGAATCAGATCATGGCAGTAGTCTTCTTTGTTCAAGGCTGAATAGATTCAATTCTTTTTAGCCTGTCTGCATATGACATGCCTTTTAAATCTGGGACATTCTGGTTGCTCTTCTTTGCACTCTTTCTAGAGGAGCAATATCCTTTTTTTGTAACGAGGTGACCAGAACTGAACACAATATTGTAGGTGAGGTCTTACTAATGCATTGTAAAGTTTTAACATTACTTCCTTTTGATTTAAATTCAACACTTCTCACAATATATCCGAGCATCTTGTTAGCCTTTTTTATAGCTTCCCCACATTTGTCAAGATGAAGACATTTCGAGTCAACATAAACTCAGGGTCTTTTTCATAGATCCCTTCTTCAATTTCAGTATCTCCCATATGGTATTTATAATGCACATTTGTATTGCCTGCGCAATACTTTACACTTTCTCTATTAAATGTCATTTGCCATGTGTCTGCCCAACAGTGTTTACCCTCCTCCTATTTTGTGTTTGCCTGCAAATTTAACTAGTTTGCTTACTATACCAGAATCTAAATCAATAATGTAGATTAGGACCCTAATACTGGATCCCTGTGGTACACCACTGGTTCTCGCTCCATTTTGAGGTTTCTCCTCTAATCAGTACTTTCTGTAACTAATGTATGTGATTGAAGGAGGTCTTGGCAGTTTACAAAATGAAAGATATGAAAGTAATTGAAAAGGTGTTTTGGATGTACACTAAAGGTTTAAATGACATATTTCAGGACGTTTTGGGTAAAACCTCTTCTGCTGTGTAAAAATGTATGTGTGATTTACATATATAAAATATAATAACCAATTTACAGTGCTGAAAAAATATACATTTGTAACTAACCAGAGATTGTAAGAAAAAAAAATTCAAAATTAATAGTCAGCACAAAAGGTCAGAATAAATTACACAACACAACGATACGGTCTCAGAGTTTGATGTCAGGTAAATTATAGGACGTCATAAAATAAACTCTGAGACTGTTAG
>CM072699.1:4870019-4914117 GCA_036884735.1 Huso huso | reverse complement strand
TACCAGTGCGTGCGCTGGACAGGTGTTAGGGACCATTTGGCGTGCCACTTGGGGCCCCGCGGGGGTCGCTGGGCCCTCTATGATGTTGGGAGGTTGCAGGGACCTTTACAGAAAGCAGCTTGACCACGCACACAGTCGCTGGTAACAGTGCGTGGCGCTAGACAGGTGCCAGGGACCATTTGGCGAGCCGCTGTGCCCCGTGCGCGCACCGGGGAGGGGCCATGGAACATTTGGCGAGCAGCTGTGACTCCGTGCGGGGTCGCTGGTGCCAGTACGAGCGCGGTGGATGCACCAGGGACGGTTTGGCGAGCCGCTGGACACCGCCTGGGATCGCTAGTGTCCATGTGCACGCTGGGGAGGTGCCAGGGACCATTTGGAGAGCCGCTGGGAGTCCACGCGGGGTCGCTGGGGCCCGCGCGCGCTGGGGAAATGCCAGGGACCGTTTGGCTAGCCGCTGGGACCCCGCTCAGGGTCGCTGGGTCCAGTGCGAGTTCTGGGGAAGTGCCAGGGACAGTTTGGCAAGCTGCTTGTACCACGTGCAAAGTCGCTCGGGCCCGTGCGTGCACTGGGGATGTGACCTGTACCATTTTTGAGACGCTGGGACCCTGTGTGTAGTTGGCCCTGTGCCCTGTGCGACACTGGGGAGGTGACAGGGACCATTTGGCGAGCTGCTGGGACCCTGCACCAGGTCGCCAGTCTGCATGCTGGGAGGTACCAGTGACCAATTTGCGAGACGCTGGGACCCCGCGCTGGGTTGTTGGGTCCAGTGCGAGTGCCAGGTACAGTTTGGCAAGATGCTTGACCACCTGCGAAATCGCTGGGGTCGTGCGCCTGCTGCTGGGAGGTTCCAGGGACCATTTTACAGTTGTTGGGACCCGCTGGTCGCTGGGTTCCGCAGCGGCTGGGTATGTGGGATCGGAACCATTTACGAGCCGCTGGGACCCCGCGTTGTTGTTGCTGGACCCTGTGCAGTCGGTGAGGATGTGCCAGGGACCGCTTACGAGAGCCGCTGGGACCCCAAACGGTCGCTAGTCTGCACGCTTGGGAGGTGCCAGGGACCTTTGGTTGAGCCGCTGGGTTCCCACGCCGGGGTCGCTGTTGCCCGTGCGCGCGCTGGGGATGTGGCAGGAAACATTTGCGAGCCACTGGGACCCCACGTGTGGTTTCTGGGCCCTGAGCGTGCGCTGGGGAGGTTCCAGGGACAGTTTAGCAAGGCGCTTGGACCACGCGCGATGAAGTTGCTGGTGCCCGTGTGCGCGCTGGGGAGGTGCCAGGGACCGTTTGGTGAGCCGCTGGGACTGTGCGCAGGGTCGCTGGGTCCAGTGCGAGTGCTGGGGAGGTGCCAGGGATAGTTTGGCAAGATGCTTGGACCACGCGTGAAGTCGATGGGGACCGAGCGCACGCTGGGGATGTGCCAGGGACTATTTGGCGAGCCGCTGGGACCCGACGCAGAGTCGATGAGGCCCGTGCGATGCTAGGGATGCCAGGGACCATTTGCGAGCCGCTGGGAGCCTGTGGGGTCGCTAGCCGTGCTCGCTATGGGTAGGTGCCAGGGACCATTTGGCGAGAGGCTGGGACCCCGTGAGGGGTAGCTTAGCCCCGCGCCGCTGCGGAGGTGCCAGGGACGGTTGGCGAGCTACTGGGACCCCACGCGAAGTCGCCGTGGCCTGTGCGCCCGCTGGGGAGATGCCAGGACCATTTGGCTAGCCATTGGGACCCCGGTATGGGCTGGGCCCGGCGCTTTAGGGATGTGACGGGACCATTTACAAGCCGCAGGGATCCTGCGCGGTGGCTCCTGGGTCCTGTCGCGACTGGGGAGGTGCCAGGGACCGTTTGGCGATCCGCTGGGACCCCAAGTGCAGTTGCTGGTGCCCGTGCGTGCTGGGGAGGTGCCAGGCACCATGGCGAGCCGCTGGGACCCCGCGAGGGTGGTTACGCTTGTCGAGCCTCTGGGACCCCTGGGCGCTGGGGTCGCTGAGGTCAGCGCCCGCCGGGAGATGGCAGGTAGCATTTGGCGAGTCTCTGGGACCCAGTTGGGGTCGTTGCGGCCGTGCGTGCCGTGGAGGTGGCAAGTAGTATTTGGTGAGCGTCTCGGACCCAGCGCGAGTTCGCTGGGGCCTGTGTGCGCGCTATGGAGGTAGCAGGTAGGGTTTGGCGAGCCGATGGGACCCCCGCACAGGGTCGCTGGGGCTTGTGCGCGTGCCGGGGTTGTGGCAGGTAGCGTTTTGAAAGCCGCTGGGACCCGCGCTGGTGGCAGGTAGTGTTTGGAAAGCTGCTGGGACCCTGCGCAGGGTCGCTTGGGTCCATGCGCGCACCGGGGAGGTGGCAGGTAGCATTTCGCGAGATGCTGGGACCCCGCGCTGGGTCTCTGGGCCCCGCCGCGCGACGGGTAGGTGGCAGGTAATGTTTGGCGAGCAGCTGGGACCCCGCACAGGGTCGCTGGGGCTTTGCACGCCGGGTTGTGGCAGTAGCGTTTGAAAGCCGCTGGGACCCCGCGGGTTCGCTGGGGCAAGTGTGCGCGGCCAGGAGATGGCAGGTACTGTTTGGCGACGCTGGGACCCCGCGACGGGTCGCTGGGGCTTCGTGGCGTGCCGGGAGGCGGCAGGTACGCTTGGCGCCGCTGGGACCCCGTGCAGGTGGCAGGTGGCGTTTGGCGAGCCGCTGGCACCCAGCAAGAGGGTCGCTGGGGCAAGTGTGCGTGCCAGGGAGGTGGCAGGTACCGTTTGGCGAGCCGCTGGGAACCCGCACAGGGTCGCTGGGGCCCGTGCGTGCGCCAGAGAGGTGGCAGGTAGCGTTTGGCAAGCGCTGGGACCCAGCGATGGTCGCTTGGGCTTAGCGCTGCGAAGGTGGCAGGTGGCGTTGCCCACGCCGCTGGGATCCCTGCGGGGTCGCTGAGGGACGTCGCTGGCCGTGGAGGTGGCAGGTAGCGTTTGGAGGGCTGGGCTGGGACCGAGTCGGTAGTCTGGCGCAGGTGGTAGGTAGGCGTTTGGCGAGCCAGGGCGCTGGGGGAGGTAGCGTTTGTCGAGCCGCTGGGATCCCGCGGGCCTGGTCGGTACACCCGCCGTGGAAGTGGCAGGTAGCATTTGGCTGAATGCTGGGGACCCAGCTTGGGGTCGCCTGCACCCCGCCGCGTGCCGTGGGTGGCAAGTAGTATTTGGAAAGTGTCTCGACCCAACGCTGAAGTTCGCTGGGGCCCGTGGGCGCGTTGGGGAGGTGGCAGGTAGCATTTGCAGTCGCTTAGGACCACGCGTGGGTGGAGGTAGCGTTTGGAAGTTGCTGCGACCCGGCAACGCTTGGGTCGCGTGCACGGGAGGTGGCAGGTAGCATTTCATGAGTCACTGGGACCCCTGCAGGGGCTGGGATCGCATGCTGACCGCTGAGGTGGCAGGTGGCATTTCATGAGATGCTGGGACCGCCGGTGGGGTAGCTGGGCCCGCCGCTGACGGCAGGTGGCAGGTAGCGTTTGGCGAGTGGCTGGGACCCCGCGACAGGGTCGCTGGGGCTCGTGGTCTTTAATGCGGATGTGGCAGGTAGCGTTTGCAAGCCGCTGGTACCCGTGATGGGTGGTAGAAGGCTTGTTGCCTCTGGGACCCCTCTTGGCTGGTCGCTGAGGTCGGTGCGCCTGCCAGGGAGGGGGTGGCAGGTAAGATGATGAGTCGCTGGGACCCAGCCAGCGCCATGCCCGCGGCGCTGGGCGGAGGTGGCATGTAGTATTTGGTAAGGTCTCAAACCCAGCGTGAGTTCCTGGCTGGGCCCAGTGGGCGACTGGGGGGAGGTGGCAGGTCAGCTGCTTGGAGCTGCTGGGACCTTGTGCAGGGTCGCTTGTCCGGCGTGGTAACCGGGAGGTGGCAGGCAGTGCTCGCGGAGATGCTGGGATCCACTGGTCGCTGATACCAGGCACGCCGGGAATGTGGCAGGTAGTTTATGAGGTTGCCGCACCCACGGGGGTCGCTAGTACGTGACCGGAGAGGTGGCAGGTAGCGTTTGGCGACACACTGGAACCCCGCGCCAGGTCGCTGGGAGACCAAAAGGCGCGCCGGGAGGTGGGCAGGCTTGGGGGTCTCTGGGGATCGCGGGCAAGACCAGGGAGGTGGCAGGTAGCTATTTAGCCGCTGGTCTCCCCTGGTCGCTGGGACCCGTCCCGCTGGGGAGGTGGCAGGCAGTGTTTTGCGAGCCGCTGGGACCTGGCGGGTGGCAGCTAGCGTTTGAAGCCGCTGGGAACCCGCGCGGGGTTACGGGGCTGTCGCGACGGTGTGGAGGTGGCAGGTGGCGTTTGGCTTAGTCGCTGGGGCTCGTGGCGCACTCGGGGAGGTGGCAGGTAGCGTTTGGCAAGCCTCTGGCACCCCGCGTGGGGTCGATGGGGCATGTGCGAGCGCCAGGGACGTGGCAGGTACCATTTGGTAAGCCGTTGGGAACCATCACAGGGTCGCTAGGGCCCGTGTGCGCCTGGGTAGGTGGCAGGTAGAGTTTGTCAAGCCACTGGGACCCCGCGCGGGTGGCAGGTAGCGTTTGCCGAGCCGCTGGGACCCTGCGCGGGGTCGCTGGGGTCGGTGAGCCCGCCGGAGGTGGCAGGTAGCGTTTAGCCGCTGGGACCCCCAGACGGAGTTGCTGGAGCTCGTGCGCCGGCCGGGGAGGTGGCAGGTAGCGTTTGGCGAGCCGCTGGCACCCCGCGCTGGGTAGCTGGGGCATGTGCACGTGCCGGGTAGCTGACAGGTAGCGTTTGGCGAGCCGCTGGGACCCCGTGCGGGTGGCAGCTAGCGCTACGCCAGCAGCAGCTGTGAATCTGCCTGGGTGCGCCGGGGCCCGTGCACGCGCTGTGGAGTTGGCAGGTAGTGTTTCGCAAGATGTTGGGACCCCTCGCGGGGTCGCTGGGCTTCGTACGCGCTCCAG
The DNA here is from genome assembly GCA_036884735.1 of Huso huso. Classification (NCBI taxonomy): domain Eukaryota; kingdom Metazoa; phylum Chordata; class Actinopteri; order Acipenseriformes; family Acipenseridae; genus Huso; species Huso huso. The sequence goes on along the minus strand of CM072699.1, from coordinate 4,909,227 downwards.
GGAGTTGGCAGGTACCGTTTGGCGAGCCGCTGGGACCTCTTGCTGGTGGCAGGTAGCGTTTGGCGAGCTGCTGGCACCCCGCACATAAGAACATAAGAACATAAGAAGAACATAAGAAAGTTTACAAACGAGAGGAGGCCATTCAGCCCATCTTGCTCGTTTGGTTGTTAGTAGCTTATTGATCCCAGAATCTCATCAAGCAGCTTCTTGAAGGATCCCAGGGTGTCAGCTTCAACAACATTACTGGGGAGTTGGTTCCAGACCCTCACAATTCTCTGTGTAAAAAAGTGCCTCCTATTTTCTGTTCTGAATGCCCCTTTATCTAATCTCCATTTATGACCCCAGGTCCTTTTTTTTCTGTTTTCAAGTCAAAGAAGTCCCCTGGTTGACATTGTCTATACCTTTTAGGATTTTGAATGTTTGAATCAGATCGCCACGTAGTCTTCTTTTTGTTCAAGACTGAATAGATTCAATTCTTTTAGCCTGTCTGCATACGACATGCCTTTTAAACCCGGGATAATTCTGGTCGCTCTTCTTTGCACTCTTTCTAGAGCAGCAATATCCTTTTGTAACGAGGTGACCAGAACTGAACACAATATTCTAGGTGAGGTCTTACTAATGCATTGTAGAGTTTTAACATTACTTCCCTTGATTTAAATTCAACACTTCTCACAATATATCCAAGCATCTTGTTGGCCTTTTTTTTTTATAGCTTCCCCACATTGTCTAGATGAAGACATTTCTGAGTCAACATAAACCCTAGGTCTTTTTCATAGTTCCTTCTTCAATTTCACTGTCTCCCATATGATATTTATAATGCACATTTTTATTGCCCGCATGCAATACTTTACACTTTTCTCTATTAAATTTCATTTGCCATGTGTCTGCCCAATTTTGAATGCTGTCTAGATCATTTTGAATGACCTTTGCTGCTTCAACAGTGTCTGCCACTCCTCCTATTTTTGTGTCGCCTGCAAATTTAACGAGTTTGCTTACTATATCAGAGTCTAAATCATTAATGTAGATTAGGAAGAGCAGAGGACCTAATACTGATCCCTGTGGTACACCACTGGTTACCTCAATCCATTTGAGGTTTCTCCTCTAATCAGTACTTTCTGTTTTCTACCTGTTAACCACTCCCTAATCCATGTGCATGCATTTCCTTGAATCCCTACTGCGTTCAGTTTGAGAATTAATCTTTTATGCGGGACTTTGTCAAAAGCTTTCTGGAAATCTAAATAAACCATGTCGTATGTTTTGCAGTTATCCATTTTCAATGTTGCATCCTCAAAAAGTCAAGTAGGTTAGTTAGACATGATCTCCTTTCCTAAAACCATGCTGGCTGTCTCCCAGGATATTGTTACCATATAGGTAATTTTCCATTTTGGATCTTATTATAGTTTCCATAAGTTTACATATAATAGAAGTCAGGCTTATTGGTCTGTAGTTACCTGGTTCGGTTTTGTCTCCCTTTTTGTGGATTGGTATTACGTTTGCTATTTTCCAGTCTGTCGGTACAACCCCTGTGTCAAGAGACTGTTGCATGATCTTGGTTAGCGGTTTGTAAATAACTTCTTTCATTTCTTTTGAGTACTATTGGGAGGATCTCATCTGGCCCAGGGGATTTGTTTATTTTAAGAGCTCCTAGTCCCTTTAACACTTCTGCCTCTGTTATGCTAAAGTTATTTAAAATTGATAGGAACAGGTCGACATGTGGGGCATGTTGTCTGTGTCCTCCTTTGTAAAAACCTGTGAAAAGTAATCATTTAATATATTTGCTATTTTTTTTTCTTCATCTATGATTTTGCCATTTGTGTCTCTTAGACATTTAACCTCCTCTTTGAATGTTCTCTTGCTGTTATAATATTGGAAAACATTTTGGAATTGGTTTTAGCCCCTTAGCAATATTGATTTCTATCTCTCTTGGCCTTTCTGACTTCCTTTTTGACTTGTGTTTGCAGTTCCAAGTACTCTTTCTGTGTGCTTTGTTTTTGGTCCCTTTTAAACGCTCTGTAAAGTGCCTTTTTCGCTGAATATTTTTTTTAATTGATCTATTAAACCATTTTGGCCATTTTGTTTTAGATTTAGATTTGTCTACTTTTGGGATGTAATTGTTTTGTGCCTCTAGTACTACATTTTTAAAAAACAGCCACCCTTTTTCTGTGGATGTTTTCTCTATTTTACTCCAATCTACTTCTATTAGTCTCTGTTTCATACCTTCGTAGTTTGCTTTTCTAAAATTGTAAACCTTAGCTTTAGTCATTTCTTTTGGGGTTTTAAAAAATATTTCAAATGAGACCATGTTGTGGTCTGAGTTTGCCAATGGCTCTCTGACCTCTGTTTTAGTTATTCTGTCTTCATTATTTGAAAAGACTAAATCAAGGCATGCCTCCCCTCTAGTCGGTGCCTTGACAAATTGCGTTAGGAAGCAGTCATTTGTCATTTCCACCATTTCAATTTCGTCCGTCGTGCCCCCCATTGGGTTTTCCCATTTTATACAGAGGAATTTGAAATCCCCCATTAGTATGGCTTCTCCTTTTCTACACGCATTTCGAATGTCATTGTACAACAGATTATTTTGCTCAGCGTCTGAATTTGGCGATCTATAGCATGCTCCTATTATTATGCCCTTTGAATTTGTGTCCATTATTCTGACCCATATTGATTCTGCATTGTTTTCTTTGTCCTGATTTAACACCTGGGCTTCAAGGCTATTTCTTATGTATAGCGCTACCCCTCCGCCTCTTCTGTCCTGCCTGTCTTTCCTATACAGTGTGTACCCACTAATATTATATTCGTCTCCATCACTCTCAGACAACCAAGTTTCTGTAACACCTATCACATCGTAGTTACTTGTTAGTGCAGTAGCTTCAAGTTCTAACATTTTGTTTCTGAGACTTCTAGCATTAAGATAAATACATTTAATAGTGGTCTTACCTGAGTTGTTGCCCTTGTTTTGATGTAGTCTCCCTTCTGTTTTTTGTTTTCCCCCCTTCCTTTCTAGTTTAAATGCTTCTGTACCACCTGAAGGATCCTTTCTCCGAGTAGATTTGGTTCCCTTTCTGTTTAAGTGCAGTCCGTCCCACCTGTATAGATAGTCCTTGTTGTAGAAAGTGCTCCAATGTTCAAGAAAGGTGAAGCCTTCCTGTGTGCACCACGATTTCAGCCATGCATTTTGATTTTGTATTTCCAGCTGTCCATATGGTCCTTTGCAAGGCGCCGGCAGTATCCCAGAAAATACCACAGTTTTGGTCTTGTCTTTTAATTTCCTTCCTAGCTCTCTGAATTTGTTTTGCAGGGATCTTGGCCTGTCTCTTCCAATGTTGTTTGTACCAATGTGGACGACTACTACCGGGTCATCTGTTCGTTCTAGGAGCCTGTCCACATTCTCAGTGATGTGCTTGACTGAGGCTCCTGGAAGGCAGCACACTGTTGTAGTAAGGGGGTCCAAACTGCGAACTGAACTTGCTGTGTTTCTCAGTACAGGGTTTCTGGGATCCGTCGCGCGACGGGTAGGTGGCAGGTAGCGTTTTGAGCCACTGGGACCCCGCTGGGGTCGCTGGGGCCCGTGCATGTGCCGGGGAGGTGGCAGGTAGCGTTTGGCGAGCCGCTGGCACCCCGCACGAGGTGGCTGGGGACCGTGCGCGCACCGGGGAGGTGGCAGTTAACGTTTGGTGAACCGCTGGGACCCCTTGCGGTTGGCAGGTAGGTTTTGGCGAGCCGCTGACACCCCGCACGGGGTCGAAGGGACCCGTCGCGCGTCGGGTAGGTGGTAGGAAGCATTTGGCGAGCCACTGTGAACCTGCCCGGGGGCGCCAGGGCCCGCGGCACGACTGTGGAGGTGGCAGGTATGCGCATGAGATGCTGGGACCCCTCACGGGTCGCTGGGCCTCACACGCCGCTTGTGGGAGTTGGCAGGTACCGATTGGCGAGCCGCTGGGACCCTGCAGGTGGCAGGTAGTTTGGTGAGCTGCTGGCACCGCACAGGGTTTTGGGATCCGCTACGACGGGTAGGTGGCAGATAGCGCTTGTCGAGCGGGGCTTGACCCGCGTGGTCGCTGGGGCCCGCGGGGCGCTGCGTCGGGAGGTGGCAGGTAGCGCTTTGGCGAGTCGCTGGCACCCCCGCACGGAGTTGCTGGGGCTTGTGCGCTCACCGAGGAAGGGGCAGGTAGCATTTGGCGAGCCGCTGGGACCCCGCGCGGGGTCGCAGAGGCCCGTGCGCGCGCCGGGGAGGTGGCAGGTACCGTTTGACGAGCCGCTGGGAACCCGCATGGGGTTGCTGGGGCTGTCAGCGCACGCCAGGGAGGGGGGCAGGTAGCATTTGGCGAGCTTGGGCTGGGACGCTGGGTCGCGAGGCCCGCAGCGCGCCGGGAGGTGGCAGGCACCGTTTGGCGAGCCGCTGGGACCCCGTATGGTGGCAGCTAACGCTGGGCGAGCCGCTGGGAACCTGTGCGGGATCACAACGGGGCCCGCTGTGGCTGTGGAGGTAGCAGGTAGCGCTTACAGACGCTGGAAACCCGCGCGGGGTCGCTGGGGCCCGTGCGCTCGCCAGGGAGGTGGCAGCTGTTGGGACCATGGCGAGCTGTTGGGACTTCGCACAGGGTCGCAGATGCCCGTGCGCGCTGTGGGAAGGTGGCAGGTATCATTTGGCGGGCTGCTGGGACACCGCACGGGGTCGCTGGGGACCCTGCGTGCAGTGGAAAGGTGGCAGTATCGTTTGGCGAGCGGCTGGGACCACACACCGGGTCACTGGGGCCCCTGCGCGCGGTGAGAAGGTGGCATGTATCATTTGGCGAGCTGCTGGGACTCCGCACGGGGTCGCTGAGGCCAGTGCGCGCGATGGGAAGGTGGCAGGTATCATTTGCGAGCTTCTGGGACCCCGCATGTGGTCGCTTGGCCCGTTCGCACTGTGGGAAGGTGGCAGGTATCATTTTGAGAGCTGCTGGGACCCCTCACGGGGACGCTGGGGCCCGTGTGCACGGTGGGAAGATGATAGGTGTCGTTTGGCGAGCTGCTGTGACCCCGCATCAGATAGTTGGGGCCCGCGCGCTTGTGGGAAGGTGGCAGGTATCGTTTGGCGAGCTGCTAGGACCCCGCACGGGGTCACTGATGGCCCATGCGTGCCGTGGGAAGGTGGCAGGTACCATTTGGCGACCTGGTTGGACCCCGTACGGGGTGGCTGGTGCCCCTGCATACAGTTGGATGGTGGCAGGTATCCTTTGGTGAACTGCTGGGACACCGCACTGGGCTGCTGGGGCCCGTATGCGCTGTTGGAAGGTGGCAGGTATCATTTGGCGAGCTGCTGGGACACTGCACAGGGTCGCTGGGGCCCGTACGCGCTGTGGGAATGTGACAGTTATCATTTGGTGAGCGGTTGGGACCTTGCATGGGGTCGCTGTGTTTCGTGATCACTGTGGGAAGGTGGCAGGTATTATTTGGCGAACTGCTGGGACCTTGCATGGGGTCGCTGTGTTTCATGATCACTGTGGGAAGGTGGCAGGTATCGTTTGGCGAGCTGCTGGGAACCCGCAAGGGGCCGCTGGTGCCACTGCACACGGTGGGATGGTGGCAGGTATCGTATGGTGAGCTGCTGTGTCACCGTACGTGGTCGTTGAGGCCCCTGCGCGCAGTGGGAAAGTGGCAGGTATCGTTTGGCGAGCTGCTGAGTCCCGGCATGGGGTCACTGGTGCCCGTGTGCGCAGTGGGAAAGTGGCAGGTATTATTTGGCGAGCTGCTAGGACCCCGCTCTGGGTCGTTGGGGCCCCTGCGCGCGGTGGGAAGGTGGCAGGTACCATTTTGGTCGAGCTGCTTGGACCCCGCATGGGGTCGCTGGTGCCGGTGCGCTGTGGGAAGTGGCAGGTATCGTTTGGCGAGCTTCTGGGACCCCAACGGGGTCGCTTGGGCCCGTGCGCACAGTGGGAAGGTTGCCAGAATCGTTTGACGAGCTGCTGGGTACCCGCACGGAGTCTTTTGGCCCGTGCGCGCAGTGGGAAGGTTTCATTTATCGTTTGGCTAGTTGCTGCATCCCCGCGACGGGTCGCCAGGTCCGTGGAAACATGTTGGGAAGGTTGCAGGTATTGTTTGCGCGGTTGCTTTGTCCCCCAAGACTGGTCGCTGGTGCCCCTGCTCGCGGTGGGATGGTGGCAGGTAACGTGATGGCAAGCTGCTGGGACACCGCAGACGGGTCGTTAAGGCCCCTGCACGCCGTGGGAAAGTGGCAGGTATCGTTTATTAGCTGCTGGGTCCCCCGCAGATGGGGTCTCTGGGGCCAATACACGCAGTGGGAAGGTGGCAGGTATCATTTGGCGAGGTGCTGGGACCCTGCACGAGGTCGCTGGGGCCTGTGTGTGCTGTGGGAAGGTGGCAGGTATCGTTTGACGAGCTACTGGGACACAGCACGTTGTCACTGGTGCCGGTGTGCATGGTGGGAAAGTTTCAGGCATTATTTGGCGAGTTGTTAGGACCCCGCCTGGGTCGCTAGCCTCTGCGGCGTGTGGAAGGTGGACCCTTGAGCTCTGGGTCGTTGGGAGCCGCTGGCACGCGGCGGCAGGGAAGGTGGCAGGTATCGTTTGGCGAGATGCTGGGACCCTGCTGGCGGAGTCGTTTGGGAAGGTGGCACGCTTGCTTTGGTCTGGGACGGGGTGGCAGGTGCCCGTTTGGTGAGATGGTGGGGACCCCTCACAGGGTTGCATGGAGCCCAGGCATGCTTTGGGAAGGTGGCAGGTATCGTTTGGCGAGCTGCTTTGGCCCCGTCGCCACTCGGCGCATGGTGGAAGGTTGCAGGTATCCCCTGCACGCAGTTGGATGGTGGTGGTGCCTTTGGCGAACTGATGGGACTCCTTTGGCGAACAGGGTTGACTGGGGCCCGTATTCGCTGTGGGAGGGTGGCAGGTATCATTTGGCAAGTTGTTGGGACACCGCACGGGTCGCTGGGGACCCCACGCAGTGGGAAGGTGGCAGGTATCGTTTGGCGAGCCGCTGGGATCCCACACCGGGTCGCTGGGGCCCCCGGAGCGCGGTGGGAAGGTGGCAGGTATCGTTTGACGAACGGCTGGGACCCTGCACGGAGTTGGTTGGCCCGTGCGCGCAGTGGGAGGTGGCAGGTATCGTTTGGCGAGCTGCTGGGACACCTCACAGGGTCGCTGGGTCCCCGCGTGTTTTGGGAAGGTGGCAGTTATAGTTTGGCGAGTTGCTGCAACCCCGCACGGGTCGCTGGGGGCCTGTAAGAATGGTGGGAAGGTTGCAGGTATCGTTGGCGAGCGGCTTTGACCCCATACCGGTGGTTGGTGCCCTGTACACGATGTGATGGTGGCAGATATCGTATGGCGAGCTGCTGGGAGCCTGCACTGGGTCGTTGAGGCCACTGTGCGCAGTGGGAAGGTGGCAGGTATCATTTGGTGAGCTGTTGGGTCCCCGCATTGGAACGTTGAGGCCCCTGTGCGCGCTGTGGGATGGTGGCAGGTATCATGTGGTGAGCTGCTTGGATCACGCATGGGGTCGCTGGGTCATGTGTGCGCTGTGGGAAGGTGGCAGGTATTGTTTGGCGAGCTGCTGGGACCCCGCACAGGGTCACTGGTGCCCCCGCGAAGCGCCTGCGAAAGTGGCAGGTATCGTTTGACGAGCTGCTGGGACAACACACGGGGTTGCTGAGGCCCGTGTGCGATGTGGGAAGGTTGTATTTATTCTTTGGCAAACTGCTGGGAGTCCGCACGGGGTCGCTGGGGCCCGTGCGCGCTATGGGAAGTGGCAGGTATCGTTTGGCGAACTTCTGGGACCCCAACAGGGTCGCTTGGGCCCGTGCGCGCAGTGGGAAGGTTTCTGGTATCGTTTGGCGAGCTGCTTTGACCCCGTACGGGGTGGCTGGTGCCCCTGCACGCAGTTGGATGGTGGCAGGTATCATTTGGCGAGCTGCTGCAACCCCGCACAGGGTTGCTGGGGCCCGTAAGCATGGTGGGAAGGTTGCAGGTATCGTTTGGCGAGCGGCTTTGACCCCATACGGGGTGGCTGGTTCCCCAGTACGTGGTGGGATGGTGGCAGGTATCGTATGCCGAGCTGCTGGGACCCCGCAATGGGTCGTTGAGGTCCCTGTGCGCAGTGGGAAGGTTGCAGGTATCATTTGGTGAGCTGCTGGGATCCCGCATGGGGTCGCTGGGTCACGTGCTCGCTGTGGGAAGGTGGCAGGTATCGTATGGCGAGCTGCTGGGACTCCGCACAGGGTCGCTGAGGCCCGTGTGCGCTGTGGGAAGGTTGCAGGTATCGTTTGTCGAGCTGCTTTGACCCCGTACGGGGTGGCTGGTGCCCCTGCACGCAGTTGGATGGTGGCGGGTATCCTTTGGCGAGCTGCTGGGACTCCGCACGGGGTCGCTGGGGACCCCACGTGCAGTGGGAAGGTGGCAGGTATCGTTTGGCGAGCCGCTGGGACCCCACACCGGGTCGCTGGGGCCTGTGAGCGCGGTGGGAAGGTGGCAGGTATCGTTTGACGAACGGCTGGGACCCTGCACAGAGTTGGTTGGCCCGTGCGCGCAGTGGGAAGGTGGCAGGTATCGTTTGGCGAGCTGCTGGGACACCTCACAGGGTCGCTGGGTCCCCTGCGTGCTTTGGGAAGGTGGCAGTTATAGTTTGGCGAGCTGCTGCAACCCCGCACGGGGTCGCTGGGGCCTGTAAGAATGGTGGGAAGGTTGCAGGTATCGTTTGGCGAGCGGCTTTGACCCCATACCTGGTGGCTGGTGGCCCTGTACATGGTGTGATGGTGGCAGGTATCGTATGGCGAGCTGCTGGGACCCTGCACTGGGTCGTTGAGGCCACTGTGCGCAGTGGGAAGGTGGCAGGTATCATTTGGCGAGCTGTTGGGTCCCCGCATTGGAACGTTGAGGCCCTTGTGCGCGCTGTGGGAAGGTGGCAGGTATCATGTGGTGAGCTGCTTGGATCACGCATGGGGTCGCTGGGTCATGTGTGTGCTGTGGGAAGGTGGCAGGTATTGTTTGGCGAGCTGCTGGGACCCCTCACGTGGTTGCTGGGGCCCCTGCGCGCTTTGCGAAGGTGGCAGGTATCATTTGGCGAGCTGTTGGGACCCCGGACAGGGTCACTGGTGCCCCTGCGAGCGCTGCGAAAGTGGCAGGTATCGTTTGACGAGCTGCTGGGACCTTGCACGAGGTCGCTGGGTCCCCTGCGAGCGGAGGGAAGGTGGCAGGTATCATTTGTCGAGCTGCTGGGACAACGCACCGGGTCGCTGAGGCCCGTGTGCGATGTGGGAAGGTTGTATTTATTCTTTGGCAAACTTCTGGGAGTCCGCACGGGGTCGCTGGGGCCCGTGCGCGCTATGGGAAGTGGCAGGTATCGTTTGGCGAACTTCTGGGACCCCAACAGGGTCGCTTGGGCCCGTGTTCGCGGTGGGAAGGTTTCTGGTATTGTTTGGCGAGCTGCTGGGACCCCGCACAGAGTCGTTTGGCACGTGCGCGCAGTGGGAAGGTGGCAGGTATCGTTTGGTGAGATGCTGGTACCCCACACAGGATCGCTGGGGCCCCTGCATGCTTTGAGAAGGTGGCAGGTATCGTTTGGTGAGCTGCTGCAACGCTGCACGGGGTCGCTGGGGCCCGTGCGCGTGGTGGGAAGGTTGCAGGTATCGTTTGTCGAGCTGCTTTGACCCCGTACGGGGTGGCTGGTGCCCCTGCACGCAGTTGGATGCTGGCAGGTATCGTATGCCGAGCTGCTGGGATCTCGCAATGGGTCGTTGAGGTCCCTGTGCGCAGTGGGAAGGTTACAGGTATCATTTGGTGAGCTGTTGGGTCCCCTAATTGGGACGTTGGGGCACTTGTGCGCGCTGAGGGAAGGTGGCAGGTATCATGTGGTGAGCTGCTGGGATCCCGCATGGGGTCGCTGGGTCACGTGCTCGCTGTGGGAAGGTGGCAGGTATCGTATGGCGAGCTGCAGGGACCCTGCACAGGGTCGTTGAGGCCCCTGTGCGCAGTGGGAAGGTGGCAGGTATCAATTGGCGAGCTTTTGGGTCCCCCATTGAGACGTTAGCCCTTGCGCGCTGAGGGAAGGTGGCAGGTATCATGTGGTGAGCTGCTGGGATCCCGCATGGGGTCGCTGGGTCACGTGCTCGCTGTGGGAAGGTGGCAGGTATTGTTTTTTCGAGCTCCTGGGACCCCTCACAGGGTTGCTGGGGCCCATGCGTGCTTTGCGAAGGTGGCAGGTATCATTTGGCGAGCTGTTGGGACACCGCACGAGGTCGCTGGGGCCCCTGCGTGTGGAGGGAAGGTGGCAGGTATCATTTGGTGAGCAGTTGGGACTCCGCACAGGGTCGCTGAGGCCCGTGTGCGCTGTGGAAAGGTTGCAGGTATCGTTTGTCGAGCTGCTTTGACCCCGTACGAGGTGGCTGGTGCCCCTGCACGCAGTTGGATGGTGGCAGGTATCCTTTGGCGAACTGCTGGGACTCCGCACAGGGTTGCTGGGGCCCGTATTCGCTGTGGGAAGGTGGCAGGTATCATTTGGCAAGCTGCTGGGACACCGCACGGGGTCGCTGGGGACCCCACGTGCAGTGGGAAGGTGGCAGGTATAGTTTGGCGAGCTGCTGCAACCCCGCACAGGGTTGCTGGGGCCCGTAAGCATGGTGGGAAGGTTGCAGGTATCGTTTGGCGAGCGGCTTTGACCCCATACGGGGTGGCTGGTTCCCCAGTACGCGGTGGGATGGTGGCAGGTATCGTATGCCGAGCTGCTGGGACCCGCGAATGGGTCGTTGAGGTCCCCAGCGCAGTGGGAAGGTTGCAGGTATCATTTGGTGAGCTGTTGGGTCCCCTCATTGGGACGTTGGGGCACTTGTGCGCGCTGAGGGAAGGTGGCAGGTATCATGTGGTGAGCTGCTGGGATCCCGCATGGGGTCGCTGGGTCACGTGCTCGCTGTGGGAAGGTGGCAGGTATCGTATGGCGAGCTGTTGGGACCCTGCACAGGGTGGTTGAGGCCCCAGCGCAGTGGGAAGGTGGCAGGTATCAATTGGCGAGCTTTTGGGTCCCCTCATTGGGACGTTGGGGCCCTTGTGCGCGCGCTGAGGAAGGTGGCAGGTATCATGTGGTGAGCTGCTGGGATCCCGCATGGGGTCGCCGGTCACGCTTTCGCTGTGGGAAGGTGGCAGGTATTGTTTTTTCGAGCTCCTGGGACCCCTCACAGGGTTGCTGGGGCCCATGCGTGCTTTGCGAAGGTGGCAGGTATCATTTGGCGAGCTGTTTGGACACCGCACGAGGTCGCTGGGGCCCCTGCGTGTGGAGGGAAGGTGGCAGGTATCATTTGGTGAGCAGTTGGGACTCCGCACAGGGTCGCTGAGGCCCGTGTGCGCTGTGGAAAGGTTGCAGGTATCGTTTGTCGAGCTGCTTTGACCCCGTACGAGGTGGCTGGTGCCCCTGCACGCAGTTGGATGGTGGCAGGTATCCTTTGGCGAACTGCTGGGACTCCGCACAGGGTTGCTGGGGCCCGTATTCGTTGTGGGAGGGTGGCAGGTATCATTTGGCAAGCTGCTGGGACACCGCACGGGTCGCTGGGGGACCCCACGTGCAGTGGGAAGGTGACCCCACACCGGTATCGTTTGGCGGGATGCTGGGACCCCTCACAGGGTTGCTGGCGCCCCTGCATGCTTTGGGAAGGTGGCAGGTATCGTTTGGCGAGCTGCTGCAACCCCGCACGGGGTCGCTGGGGCCTGTGCGCGTGGTGGGAAGGTTGCAGGTATCGTTTGTCGAGCTGCTTTTACCCCGTACGGGGTGGCTGGTGCCCCTGCACGCAGTTGGATGGTGGCAGGTATCCTTTGGCGAACTGCTGGGACCCGCACAGGGTTGCTGGGGCCCTGCATTCGCTGTGGAGGGTGGCAGGTATCATTTGGCTTAAGTTGTTGGGACACCTCACGGGTCGCTGGGGACCCCACACGCAGTGGGAAGGTGGCAGGTATCGTTTTACGAGCCGCTGGGACCCCACACCGGTCGCTGGGGCCCGTGAGCGCGGTGGGAAGGTGGCAGGTATCGCTTGATCTAACGGCTGGGTCCCCTGCACGGAGTTGGTTGGCCCGCGCCGCGAGTGGGAAGGTGGCAGGTATCGCTTGGCGAGATGTTGGGACCCCTCACAGGGTTGCTGGGCCCCTGCATGCTTTGGGAAGGTGGCAGGTATCGTTTATGAAGCTGCTGCAACCCCGCACGGGTCGCTGGGGCCTGTAAGAATGGTGGGAAGGTTGCAGGTATCGCTTTGTCGAGCTGCTTTACCCCACCGGGTGGTTTGGTGGCCCTGCACACAGTGGATGGTGGCAGGTATCCTTTTGGCGAACTGTGGGACCCTCACGTGGTCGCTGGGGACCCCGTGCAGTGGGAAGGTGGCAGGTATCGCTTTGAGCTGGGACCCCCACCGGTCGCTGGGGCCCGTGGGAGCGGTGGGAAGGTGGCAGGTATCGTTTGGTGAGCGGCTGGGACCCCACGGAGTTGGTTGGCCCGGGTGCGCCGCAGTGGGAAGGTGGCAGGTATCGTTTGGCGAGCTGCTGGGACACCTCACAGGGTCGCTGGGTCCCCGCGTGCTTTGGGAAGGTGGCAGTTATAGTTTGGTGGCTGCAACCCCCGCTGGGGTCGCTGGGGCCTGTAAGAATGGTGGGAAGGTTGCAGGTATCGTTTGTGGCTTTTTGACCCCATACCTGGTGGCTGGTGGCCCTGTACACGTGTGATGGTGGCAGGTATCGTATGGCGAGCTGCTGGGACCCTGCACTGGGTCGTTGAGGCCACTGTGCGCAGTGGGAAGGTTGCAGGTATCATTTGGTGAGCTGTTGGGTCCCCTCATTGGGACGTTGGGGCACTGCAGCGCCGCTGAGGGAAGGTGGCAGGTATCATGTGGTGAGCTGCTGGGATCCCGATGGGGTCGCTGGGTCACGTGTCGCTGTGGGAAGGTGGCAGGTATCGTATGGCGAAGCTGTTGGGACCCTGCACAGGGTCGTTGAGGCCCCTGTGCGCAGTGGGAAGGTGGCAGGTATCAATTGGCGAGCTTTTGGGTCCCCTCATTGGGTTTTTTTTTGAGGGAAGGTGCTTGGTATCGTGGTGAGGCTGGGATCCCCCTCGCAGGGTTCGCTGTGGGAAGGTGGCAGGTATTGTTTTTTCGAGCTCCTGGGACCCCTCACAGGGTTGCTGGGGCCCGTGCTTATCATGGCAGGTATCATTTGGCGAAGTTGTTGGGACACCGCACGAGGTCGCTGGGGCCCCGCGCGTGTGGAGGGAAGGTGGCAGGTATCATTTGGTGAGCAGTTGGGACTCCGCACAGGGTCGCTGAGGCCCGTGTGCGCTGTGGAAAGGTTGCAGGTATCGTTTGTCGAGCTGCTTTGACCCCGTACGAGGTGGCTGGTGCCCCTGCACGCAGTTGGATGGTGGCAGGTATCCTTTGGCGAACTGCTGGGACTCCGCACAGGGTTGCTGGGGCCCGTATTCGCTGTGGGAGGTGGCAGGTATCATTTGGCAAGTTGTTGGGACACCGCACGGGTCGCTGGGGACCCCACGTGCAGTGGGAAGGTGGCAGGTATCGTTTGGCGAGCCGCTGGGACCCCACACCGGGTCGCTGGGGCCCGTGAGCGCGGTGGGAAGGTGGCAGGTATCGTTTGACGAACGGCTGGGTCCCTGCACGGAGTTGGTTGGCCCGTGCGCGCAGTGGGAAGGTGGCAGGTATCGTTTGGCGAGATGCTGGGACCCCTCACAGGGTTGCTGGCGCCCCTGCATGCTTTGGGAAGGTGGCAGGTATCGTTTGGCGAGCTGCTGCAACCCCGCACGGGGTCGCTGGGGCCTGTGCGCGTGGTGGGAAGGTTGCAGGTATCGTTTGTCGAGCTGCTTTTACCCCGTACGGGGTGGCTGGTGCCCCTGCACGCAGTTGGATGGTGGCAGGTATCCTTTGGCGAACTGCTGGGACTCCTCACGTGGTCGCTGGGGACCCCACGTGCAGTGGGAAGGTGGCAGGTATCGTTTGGCGAGCCGCTGGGACCCCACACCGGGTCGCTGGGGCCCGTGAGCGCGGTGGGAAGGTGGCAGGTATCGTTTGACGAACGGCTGGGACCCTGCACGGAGTTGGTTGGCCCGTGCGCGCAGTGGGAAGGTGGCAGGTATCGTTTGGCGAGCTGCTGGGACACCTCACAGGGTCGCTGGGTCCCCTGCGTGCTTTGGGAAGGTGGCAGTTATAGTTTGGCGAAGTTGCTGCCCCGCGACGGGTCGCTGGGGCCTGTAAGAATGGTGGGAAGGTTGCAGGTATCGTTTGGCGAGCGGCTTTGACCCCATACCTGGTGGCTGGTGGCCCTGTACACGGTGTGATGGTGGCAGGTATCGTATGGCGAGCTGCTGGGACCCTGCACTGTCGTTGAGGCCACTGTGCGCAGTGGGAAGGTGGCAGGTATCATTTGGCGAGCTGTTGGTCCCCGCATTGGAACGTTGAGGCCCTTTGTGCGCGCTGTGGGAAGGTGGCAGGTATCATGTGGTGAGCTGCTTGGATCACGCATGGGGTCGCTGGGTCATGTGTGTGCTGTGGGAAGGTGGCAGGTATCATGTGGTGAGCTGCTTGGATCACGCATGGGGTCGCTGGGTCATGTGTGTGCTGTGGGAAGGTGGCAGGTATCGCTTTGGTGAGATGCTGGGACCCCACACAGGATCGCTTTGGGGCCCCTGCATGTCGGAGAAGGTGGCAGGTATCGTTTGGTGAGCTGTTGGGAGTCCGCACGGGTCGCTGGGGCCCTGTGCGGTGGGAGGGTGGCAGGTATCATTATGCGAGCTGTTGGGACATCGCGACGGGTGCTGGGGACCCCGTGCAGTGGGAAGGTGGCAGGTATCGTTTGGCGAGCTGTGGGACCCCGACGGAGCCGCTGGTGCCACTGCACGGGATGGGAAGGTGGTAGGTATCGTTTGATAATCTGCTGGGTACCCGCAAGGAGTCGTTTGGCCCGCGGCGCATTTTGGGAAGGTTGCAGGTATCGCTTTGGCGAGCTGCTTTGACCCCAAGACTGGGTCGCTGGTGCCCCTGCACGCGGTGGGATGGTGGCAGATAATGTATGGCAAGCTGCTGGGACACCGCACGGGTCGTTGAGGCCCCTGCACGCCGTGGGAAAGTGGCAGGTATCGTTTATTAGCTGCTGGGTCCCCTCGCATGGGGTCTCTGGGGCCAATACGCGCAATGGGAAGGTGGCAGGTATCGTTTGATTTAGTTGCTGGGACCCAGCACGGGGTCACTGGTGCCGTGTGCGTGGTGGGAAAGTTTCAGGCATTATTTGGCGAAGGTTGGGACCCCGCCTGGGTCGTTAGCCCTTGTGTGCGGAGGGAAGGTGGCAGGTATCATTTGGCGAGTTGTTGGGACAACGCACGGGTCGCTGAGGCCCGTGTGTGCTGTGGGAAGGTTGTATTTATTCTTTGGCAACCGTTGAGAGTCCCAGACGGGTCGCTGGGGCCCGTGCGCGCTATGGAAAGTGGCAGGTATCGTTTGGTGAACTTCTGGGACCCCAACGGGGTCGCTTGAAACCCGTAAGCGGCGGTGGGAAGGTGGCAGGTATCATTTGGTGAGCTGCTGGGACACCGCATGGGGTCGTTTCACCCGTGCGCGAAGTGGGAACGTGGCAGGTATCATTTGGCGAGCTGCTGGGACCCCTCACGTGGTTGCTGGGGCCTCTGCGTGCTTTGTGAAGGTGGCAGGTATAGTTTGGCGAAGCTGCTGCAACCCCGCGACGGGGTCACTGGGGCCCGTAAGCATGGTGGGAAGGTTGCAGGTATCGTTTGGCGAGCTGCTTTGACCCCACACGGGGTGGCTGGTGCCCCTGTACGCGATAGGATGGTGGCAGGTATCGTATGGCGAGCTGCTGGGACCCCGCAATGGGTCGTTGAGGCCCCAGTGCGCAGTGGGAAGGTGGCAGGTATCATTTGGAGAGCTGTTGGGTCCCCGCATTGGGTCGTTGGGGCCTTTGTGCGCACTTTTTGGAAGGTGGCAGGTATTGTTTGGCGAGCTGCTGGGACCACTCACGTGGTTGCTGGGGCCCATGAGCGCTTTGCGAAGGTTGCAGGTATCATTTGGCGAGCTGTTTGGACCCCACACAGGGTCGCTGGTGCCCCTGCGAGCGCTGCGAAAGTGGCAGGTATCGTTTAACGAGCTGCTGGGACCCCGCACGAGGTCGCTGGGGCCCCTGCGTGCGGAGGGAAGGTGGCAGGTATCATTTGGCGAGCTGCTGGGACACCACACGGTGTCGCTGGGGCCCGTACGCGCTGAGGGAACGTGGCAGGTATCATTTGGCGAGCTGCTGGGACCCCTCACGTGGTTGCTGGGGCCTCTGCGTGCTTTGTGAAGGTGGCAGGTATAGTTTGGCGAGCTGCTGCAACCCCGCACGGGGTCACTGGGGCCCGTAAGCATGGTGGGAAGGTTGCAGGTATCGTTTGGTGAGCTGCTTTGACCCCATCGGGTGGCTGGTGCCCCTGCAGCGATAGGATGGTGGCAGGTATCGATGGCGAGCTGCTGGGACCCCGCAATGGGTCGTTGAGGCCCCAGTGCGCAGTGGGAAGGTGGCAGGTATCATTTGAGAGCTGTTGGGTCCCCGTGATTGGGTCGTTGGGGCCTTTGTGCGCACTTTTGAAGGTGGCAGGTATTGTTTGGCGAGCTGCTGGGACCACTCACGTGGTTGCTGGGGCCCATGACGCTTTAATGAAGGTTGCAGGTATCATTTGGCGAGCTGTTTGGACCCCACACAGGGTCGCTGGTGCCCCTGCGAGCGCTGCGCAAGTGGCAGGTATCGTTTAACGAGCTGCTGGGACCCCGCACGAGGTTGCTGGGGCCCCTGCGCGCGGAGGGAAGGTGGCAGGTATCATTTGGCGAGCTGCTGGGACACCACACGGTGTCGCTGGGGCCCGTACGCGCTGAGGGAATGTGGCAGGTATCATTTGGTGAGCGGTTGGGACTCCACACAGGGTCGCTGAGGCCCGTGCGCGCTGTGGGAAGGTTGCAGGTATTCTTTGGCGAACTGTTGGGAGTCCCGACAGGGTCCTGGGACCCGTGTGTGCTGTGGGAAGGTGGCAGGTATTATTTTGAGCAGCTGGGGACCCTGCATGGGGTCGCTGTGTCCCATAAGCGCTGTGGGAAGGTGGCAGGTATCGTTTTACGAAGTTGCTGGGACCCCGCACGGGGCCGCTGGTGCCACTGCACGGGATGGGAAGGTGGTAGGTATCGTCTGACGATCTGCTGGGTACCCGCAAGGAGTCGTTTGGCCCGTGCGCATGTTGGGAAGGTTGCAGGTATCGCTTGGCGAGCTGCTTTGACCCAGCACTGGTCGCTGTGCCCCTGCACGGTGGGATGGTGGCAGATAATGTATGGCAAGCTGCTGGGACACCGCACGGGGTCGTTGAGGCCCCTGCATGCCGTGGGAAAGTGGCAGGTATCGTTTGGCGAGCTGTTGGGTCCCCACATGGGGTCTCTGGGCCCATACGCAAGAATGGGAAGGTGGCAGGTATTGTTTGACGAGCTGCTGGGACCCAGCACGGGGTCACTGGTGCCGGTGTGCGTGGTGGGAAAGTTTCAGGCATTATTTGGCGAGCTGCTAGGACCCCGCTCTGGGTCGTTGGGGCCCTTGCGTGCGGAGGGAAGGTGGCAGGTATCATTTGGCGAGCTGCTGGGACAACGCACCGGGTCGCCGAGGCCCGTGTGTACTGTGGGAAGAATGTATTTATTCTTTGGCAAACTGCTGAGAGTCCGTACGGGGTCGCTGGGGCCCGTGCACGCTATGGAAAGTGGCAGGTATAGTTTGGTGAAATTCTGGGACCCCAACAGGTCGCTTGGGCCCGCTTGTATGTGGGAAGGTTGCAAGTATCGTTTGGCGAGCTGCTGGGACCCGCGATGGAGTCGTTTGTACGTGTGCGCAGTGGGAAGGTGGTAGGTATCGTTTGGTGAGATGCTGGGACCCCACACAGGGTCGCTGGTGCACCTGTATGCTTTGAGAAGGTGGCAGGTATCGTTTGGCAAGCTGCTGCAACCCCGCACGGGGTCGCTGGGGCCCGTGTGCGTGGTGGGAAGGTTGCAGGTATCGTTTGGCGAGCTGCTTTGACCCCGCACTGGGTCGCTGGTGCCCCTGCACGCGGTGTGATGGTGGCAGGTAACGTATGGCAAGCTGCTGGGACACCGCATGGGGTCGTTGAGGCCCCGGCACGCCGTGGGAAAGTGGCAGGTATCGTTTGACGAGCTGCTGGGACCCAGCATGGGGTCACTGGTGCCGGTGTGCGTGGTGGGAAAGTTGCCGGCATTATTTGGCGAGCTGCTAGGACCCCGCTCTGGGTCGTTGGGGTTTTGCGTATGGAGGGAAGGTGGCAGGTATCATTTGGCGAGTTGCTGGGACAACGCACCGGGTCGCTGAGGCCCGGTGCTGTGGGAAGGTTGTATTTATTCTTTGGCAAACTGCTGGGAGTCCGTGACGGGTCGCTGGGGCCCGTCGCGCTTATGGAAAGTGGCAGGTATCGTTTGGTGAACTTCTGGGACCCCAACAGGTCGCTTGGGCCCGTGCGCGCGGTGGGAAGGTTGCAGGTATTGTTTGGCGAGCTGCTGGGACCCTGCACGGAGTCGTTAGGCACGTGCGCGCAGTGGGAAGGTGGTAGGTATCGTTTGGTGAGCTGCTGGGACCCTGCACGGGGTCGCTGGAGCCCCTGCGCGTGGTGGGAAGGTTGCAGGTATCGTTTGTCGAGCTGCTTTGACCCCCGCACGGGTGGCTGGTGCCCCTGCACGCAGTTGGATGGTGGCAGGTATCCTTTGACGAACTGCTGGGACTCCGCACAGGGTTGCTGGGGCCCGTATTCGCTGTGGGAGGGTGGCAGGTATCATTTGGCGAGCTGCTGGGACACCGCATGGGGTCGCTGGGGACCCCACGTGCAGTGGGAAGGTGGCAGGTATCGTTTGGCGAGCAGCTGGGACCCCACACCGGCCCGTATTGTGGTGAGCCGGGTGGGAGCGGTGGGGTCGTTTGACGAACGGCTGGGACCCTGCACAGAGTTGGTTGGCCCAGGTTGGGGCCGTAACGCAGTGGGAAGGTGGCAGGTATCGTTGCTGCTGTGACACCTCACAGGGTCGCTAGGGCCCCTGCGCGCTTTGGGAAAGTGGCAGGCAGGTTTGGCGTGTTGCCGCAACCCCGCACGGGTCGCTGGGGGCCCGGGTGCGTAGGTATCGTGTGGGAAGGTTGCAGGTGTCGCATTTTGTCGAGTTGCTTTTACCCCGCACGGGTGGCTGGTGCCCCTGCACCCAGTTGGATGGTGGCAGGTATCCTTTGGCTTAACTGCTGGGACTCCTCACGTGGTCGCTGGGGACCCCTGCGTGCAGTGGGAAGGTGGCAGGTATCGTTTGGCGAGTCCGCTGGGACCCCCACACGGGGTCGCCAGGCCCGTGGAGGCGGTGGGAAGGTGGCAGGTATCGTTTGTGACGGCTGGGACCCTGCACGGAGTTGGTTGGCCCGTGGGTCAGTGGGAAGGTGGCAGGTATCGTTTGGCGAGCTGCTGGGACACCTCACAGGGTCGCTGGGTCCCCTGCGTGCTTTGGGAAGGTGGCAGTTATAGTTTGGCGAGCTGCTGCAACCCTTGCGGGTCGCTGGGGCCTGTAAGAATGGTGGGAAGGTTGCAGGTATCGTTTGGCGAGCGGCTTGACCCCATACCTGGTGGCTGGTGGCCCTGCACACGGTGTGATGGTGGCAGGTATCGTATGGCGAGCTGCTGGGACCCTGCACTGGGTCGTTGAGGCCACTGTGCTTGCCCAGTGGGAAGGTGGCAGGTATCATTTTGCTGTTGGGAGCATTGGTGATTGGGAGGCCCTTATGCACGCTGTGGGGAAGGTGGCAGGTATCATGTGGTGAGCTGCTTGGAGGCCAGGGTTGCTGGGTCATGTGTGCTGTGGGAAGGTGGCAGGTATCATGTGGTGAGCTGCTTGGATCACGCATGGGGTCGCTGGGTCATGTGTGTGCTGTGGGAAGGTGGCAGGTATCGTTTGGTGAGATGCTGGTACCCCACACAGGATCGCTGGGGCCCCTGCATGCTTTGAGAAGGTGGCAGGTATCGTTTGGTGAGCTGCTGGGAGTCCGCACGGGGTCGCTGGGGCCCGTGTGCGCTGTGGGAGGGTGGCAGGTATCATTATGTCGAGCTGTTGGGACCGCACGGGCACGGGGGACCCCGCTGGGGAACCCTACTTAACTGCTGCGACTCCCTGCAGTGGGGAAGGTGGCAGGTATCGTTTGGCGAGCTGCTGGGACCCCGCACGGAGCCGCTGGTGCCACTGCACGGGATGGGAAGGTGGTAGGTATCGTTTGATAATCTGCTGGGTACCCGCAAGGAGTCGTTTGGCCCGTGCGCATTTTGGGAAGGTTGCAGGTATCGTTTGGCGAGCTGCTTTGACCCCGCACTGGGTCGCTGGTGCCCCTGCACGTGGTGGGATGGTGGCAGATAATGTATGGCAAGCTGCTGGGACACCGCACGGGGTCGTTGAGGCCCCTGCACGCCGTGGGAAAGTGGCAGGTATCGTTTGGCTAGCTGCTGGGTCCCCGCATGGGGTCTCTGGGCCTGGGGACCCCGCGCAATGGGAAGGTGGCAGGTATCGTTTGACGAGCTGCTGGGACCCAGCACGGGGTCACTGGTGCCGTGTGCGTGGTGGGAAAGTTTCAGGCATTATTTGGCGAGTTGCTGGGACCAGGCTCTGGGTGAGCTGTTGGGGCCCTTTGTGCGGAGGGAAGGTGGCAGGTATCATTTGGCGAGCTGCTGGGACAAACAGGGTCGCTGAGGCCCGTGTGTGCTGTGGGAAGGTTGTTTATTCTTTGGCAAACTGCTGAGAGTCCGTGGAGGGTCGCTGGGGCCCGTAATCGCGCTATGGAAAGTGGCAGGTATCGTTTGGTGAACTTCTGGGACCCCAACGGGTCGCTGGGCCCGTATGCGTGCGTGGGAAGGTGGCAGGTATCATTTGGTGAGCTGCTGGGACACCGCAAGTCGTTCACCCGTCGGCGAAGTGGGAACGTGGCAGGTATCATTTGGCGAGCTGCTGGGACCCCTCACGTGGTTGCTGGGGCCTCTGCGTGCTTTGTGAAGGTGGCAGGTATAGTTTGGCGAGCTGCTGCAACCCCGCACGGGTCACTGGGGCCCGTAAGCATGGTGGGAAGGTTGCAGGTATCGTTTGGCGACGACTGCTTTGACCCCACTACGGGGTGGCTGGTGGTGCCCTGTCGCGATAGGATGGTGGCAGGTATCGTATGGCGAAGCTGCTGGGACCCCGCACGGGTCGTTGAGGCCCCAGTGCGCAGTGGGAAGGTGGCAGGTATCATTTGGAGAGCTGTTGGGTCCCGACCCATTGGGTGGTTGGGGCCTTTGTCGCACTTTTGAAGGTGGCAGGTATTGTTTGGCGAGCTGCTGGGACCCTGCTGGGGCCCGTGGTTGCTGGGGCCCAGGTATCATTTGGCGAAGGTTGCAGGTATCATTTGGTAGATGGTGGCAGGTTTGGACCCCACACTGGGTCGCTGGAGGCCCCCCAGTGGAAGGTGCGCTGGTTGCTGGGGCCCTGTTGGGACCCCGCCAGGTCGCTGGGGCCCCCCCGTGCGGAGGGAAGGTGGCAGGTATCATTTGGCGAGCTGCTGGGACACCACGGGTTGACGGTCGCCACATTTGGCAGCGCTGACCCACACAGGGGAGGGAACGTGGCAGGTATCATTTGGCGAGCTGCTGGGACCCCTCACGTGGTTGCTGGGGCCTCTGGGCGTGCTTTGTGAAGGTGGCAGGTATAGTTTGGCGAGCTGCTGCAACCCCGCACGGGGTCACTGGGACGGGGTCCCGTAAGCATGGTGGGAAGGTTGCAGGTATTGTTTGCTTAGCTGCTTTGACCCCATACGGGGTGGCTGGTGCCCTGCACGCTGATAGGATGGTGGCAGGTATCGTGATGGCGAGCTGCTGGGACCCCGCAATGGGTCGTTGAGGCCCCAGTGCGCAGTGGGAAGGTGGCAGGTATCATTTGGAGAGCTGTTGGTCCCCGCATTGGGTCGTTGGGGCCTTTGTGCGCACTTTGGAAGGTGGCAGGTATTGTTTGGCGAGCTGCTGGGACCACTCACGTGGTTGCTGGGGCCCATGAGCGCTTGCGCGGTTGCAGGTATCATTTGGCGAGCTGTTTGGACCCCACACAGGGTCGCTGCCCCCCCGCGAGCGCGCAAGTGGCAGGTGTCGTTTAACGAGCTGCTGGGACCCCGCACGAGGTTGCTGGGGCCCTGCGTGCGGAGGGAAGGTGGCAGGTATCATTTGGCGAGCTGCTGGGACACCACACGGTGTCGCTGGGGTCTGCACGCGCTGAGGGAATGTGGCAGGTATCATTTGGTGGCGGTTGGGACTCCACACAGGGTCGCTGAGGCCCGCAAGGCTGTGGGGAGGTTGCAGGTATTCTTTGGCGAACTGCTGGGAGTCCGCACAGGGTCTCTGGGACCCGTGTGTGCTGTGGGAAGGTGGCAGGTATTATTTTGCGAGCAGCTGGGACCCCTGCATGGGTCGCTGTGTCCCATAAGCGCTGTGGGAAGGTGGCAGGTATCGTTTGGCGAGCTGCTGACCCCCCTGGGGGCGCTGGTGCCACTGCACGGGATGGGAAGGTGGTAGGTATCGCCTGACGATCTGCTGGGTACCAAGGAGTCGTTTGGCTGCGGCGCATGTTGGGAAGGTTGCAGGTATCGTTTGGCGAGCTGCTTTGACCCAGCACTGGGTCGCTGGCCCCTGCACGGTGGGATGGTGGCAGATAATGTATGGCAAGTTGCTGGGACACCGCACGGGTCGTTGAGGCCCCTGCATGCTGGGAAAGTGGCAGGTATCGTTTAGTGAGCTGCTGGGTCCCACATGGGGTCTCTGGGGCCCATACGGCGCAATGGGAAGGTGGCAGGTATTGTTTGACGAGCTGCTGGGACCTTTAAGGGTCACTAGTGCCCGGTGTGCGTGGTGGGAAAGTTTCAGGCATTATTTGGCGAGCTGCTAGGACCCGCTCTGGGTCGTTTTTGCGTCTGCGCGGAGGGAAGGTGGCAGGTATCATTTGGCGAGCTGCTGGGACAACGCACCGGGTCGCCGAGGCCCGTGTGTGCTGTGGGAAGAATGTATTTATTCTTTGGCAAACTGCTGAGAGTCCGTACGGGGTCGCTGGGGCCCGTGCACGCTATGGAAAGTGGCAGGTATAGTTTGGTGAAATTCTGGGACCCCAACAGGTCGCTTGGGCCCGTGCGCGCGGTGGGAAGGTTGCAGGTATCGTTTGGCGAGCTGCTGGGACCCCGCATGGAGTCGTTTGGCACGTGTGCGCAGTGGGAAGGTGGTAGGTATCGTTTGGTGAGATGCTGGGACCCCACACAGGGTCGCTGGTGCACCTGTATGCTTTGAGAAGGTGGCAGGTATCGTTTGGCAAGCTGCTGCAACCCGCACGGGGTCGCTGGGGCCCGTGTGCGTGGTGGGAAGGTTGCAGGTATCGTTTGGCGAGCTGCTTTGACCCCGCACTGGGTCGCTGGTGCCCCTGCACGCGGTGTGATGGTGGCAGGTAACGTATGGCAAGCTGCTGGGACACCGCATGGGGTCGTTGAGGCCCCGGCACGCCGTGGGAAAGTGGCAGGTATCGTTTGACGAGCTGCTGGGACCCAGCATGGGGTCACTGGTGCCGGTGTGCGTGGTGGGAAAGTTGCCGGCATTATTTGGCGAGCTGCTAGGACCCCGCTCTGGGTCGTTGGGGCCCTTGCGTGCGGAGGGAAGGTGGCAGGTATCATTTGGCGAGCTGCTGGGACAACGCACCGGGTCGCTGAGGCCCGTGTGCGCTGTGGGAAGGTTGTATTTATTCTTTGGCAAACTGCTGGGAGTCCGTACGGGGTCGCTGGGGCCCGTGCGCGCTATGGAAAGTGGCAGGTATCGTTTGGTGAACTTCTGGGACCCCAACAGGTCGCTTGGGCCCGTGCGCGCGGTGGGAAGGTTGCAGGTATTGTTTGGCGAGCTGCTGGGACCCTGCACGGAGTCGTTAGGCACGTGCGCGCAGTGGGAAGGTGGTAGGTATCGTTTGGTGAGCTGCTGGGACCCTGCACGGGGTCGCTGGAGCCCCTGCGCGTGGTGGGAAGGTTGCAGGTATCGTTTGTCGAGCTGCTTTGACCCCGTACGGGGTGGCTGGTGCCCCTGCACGCAGTTGGATGGTGGCAGGTATCCTTTGACGAACTGCTGGGACTCCGCACAGGGTTGCTGGGGCCCGTATTCGCTGTGGGAGGGTGGCAGGTATCATTTGGCGAGCTGCTGGGACACCGCATGGGGTCGCTGGGGACCCCACGTGCAGTGGGAAGGTGGCAGGTATCGTTTGGCGAGCAGCTGGGACCCCACACCGGGTCGCTGGGGCCCGTGAGCGCGGTGGGAAGGTGGCAGGTATCGTTTGACGAACGGCTGGGACCCTGCACAGAGTTGGTTGGCCCGTGCACGCAGTGGGAAGGTGGCAGGCATCGTTTGGCAAGTTGCTGTGACACCTCACAGGGGTCGCTAGGCCCGCGCTTTGGGAAGGTGGCAGGTATATCGCTGCTGCAACCCCGCACGGGGGTCGGGGGCCTGCAAATGGTGGGAAGGTTGCAGGTGTCGCAGTGGGATCCGGGGTGGCTGGGTGCCCCTGTACGCAGTGTGATGGGTGGCAGGTATCGGTGGCTGCTGTTGGGTCCCCGCATTGGAACGTTGAGGTCAGCGCTGGGAAGGTGGGGTATCATGTGGTGAGCTGCTTGATCACGCATGGGGGCTTGGGTCACGGTGCGCTGTGGGAAGGTGGCAGGTATTGTTTGGCGAGCTGCTGGGACCCTGACAGGGTCGCTGGTGCCCCGCGAGCACCGCGAAAGTGGCAGGTATCGCTTGACGAGCCTGGGACCCCACGGAGTCGCGGGGGTGGGGAAGTTGCAGGCATCGCTTGTCGAAGCTGTTGGGACCCCGCACGGGTCGCCGGCCCCCCGTGGTGGGAAGGTTGCAGGTATCGTTTGGCGAGCTGCTGGGACCCCGCACGGAGTCGCTGGGGACCGTATGGTGGCAGGTATTGTTTGGCAAGCTGCTGGTATCCCGCATGAGGGGTTGCTGGGGCCCGTGCGCGCAGGCAAGGTGCCAGGTATTATTCGGCGACGCTTGGACCTGATGCGATGTCACTGTGCAGTGGGCAAGGTGGCAGGTATGCATGGGGCTTCTGGGACCCTGCAGGCTCGCTTTGGCCCCGCAGTCGGGAAGGTGGCAGGTATTGTTTGGCGAGCTCCTGGGACCCCTCACAGGGTTGCTGGGGCCCATGCGTGCTTTGCGAAGGTGGCATGTATCATTTGGCGAGCTGTTGGGACACCGCACGAGGTCGCTGGGGCCCCTGCGTGTGGAGGGAAGGTGGCAGGTATCATTTGGTGAGCAGTTGGGACTCCGCACAGGGTCGCTGAGGCCCGTGTGCGCTGTGGGAAGGTTGCAGGTATCGTTTGTCGAGCTGCTGGGAGTCCGCACGGGGTCGCTGGGGCCCGTGTGCGCTGTGGGAGGGTGGCAGGTATCATTATGCGAGCTGCTGGGACATCGCACGGGGTCGCTGGGGACCCGTGCAGTGGGAAGGTGGCAGGTATCGTTTGGCGAGCTGCTGGGACCCCGCACGGAGCCGCTGGTGCCACTGCACGGGATGGGAAGGTGGTAGGTATCGTTTGACAATCTGCTGGGTACCCGCAAGGAGTCGTTTGGCCCGTGCGCATTTTGGGAAGGTTGCAGGTATCGTTTGGTGAGCTGCTTTGACCCCGCACTGGGTCGCTGGTGCCCCTGCACGCGGTGGGATGGTGGCAGATAATGGCAAGCTGCTGGGACACCGCACGGGGTCGTTGAGGCCCCTGCACGCCGTGGGAAAGTGGCAGGTATCGTTTGGCTAGCTGCTGGGTCCCCGCATGGGGTCTCTGGGGCCAATACGCGCAATGGGAAGGTGGCAGGTATCGTTTGACGAGCTGCTGGGACCCAGCACGGGTCACTGGTGCCGTGTGCGTGGTGGGAAAGTTTCAGGCATTATTTGGCGAGCTGCTAGGACCCCGCTCTGGTCGGTTGGGGCCCTTTGCGTGCGGAGGAAGGTGGCAGGTATCATTTGGCGAGCTGTTGGGACAACGCACCGGGTCGCTGAGGCCCGTGTGCTGTGGGAAGGTTGTATTTATTCTTTGGCAAACTGCTGAGAGTCCGTACGGGGTCGCTGGGGCCCGTGCGCGCTATGGAAAGTGGCAGGTATCGTTTGGTGAACTTCTGGGACCCCAACGGGGTCGCTTGGGCCCGTGCGTGCGGTGGGAAGGTTGCAAGTATCGTTTGGCGAGCTGCTGGGACCCTGCACGGAGTCGTTTGGCACGTGCGCGCAGTGGGAAGGTGGCAGGTATCGTTTGTCGAGCTGCTTTGACCCCGTACGGGGTGGCTGGTGCCCCTGCACGCAGTTGGATGGTGGCAGGTATCCTTTGGCGAACTGCTGGGAGTACACACTGGGTTGCTGGGGCCCGTATGCGCTTTGGGAAGGTGGCAGGTATCATTTGGTGAGCTGCTGGGACACCGCATGGGGTCGTTTCACCCGGCGCGCGCGGTGGGATTGGCAGGTATCATTTGGCGAGCTGCTGGGACCCCTCACGTGGTTGCTGGGGCCTCTGCGTGCTTTTGTGAAGGTGGCAGGTATAGTTTGGCGAGTTGCTGCAACCCCGCACGGGGTCACTGGGGCCCGTAAGCATGGTGGGAAGGTTGCAGGTATCGTTTGGCCGAGCTGCTTTTGACCCCATACGGGTGGCTGGTGCCCTGCACGCGATAGGATGGTGGCAGGTATCGCATGGCGGCTGCTGGGACCCCGCAATGGGTCGTTGAGGCCCCAGTGCGCAGTGGGAAGGTGGCAGGTATCATTTGAGAGCTGTTGGGTCCCCGCATTGGGTCGTTAGCCTTATGCGCACTTTTTTGGAAGGTGGCAGGTATTGTTTGGCGAGTTGCTGGGACCACTCACGTGGTTGCTGGGGCCCATGAGCGGCGAAGGTTGCAGGTATCATTTGGCGAGCTGTTTGGACCCCCACAGGGTCGCTGGTGCCCCTGGCGAAGCGCTGCGAAAGTGGCAGGTATCGTTTAACGAGCTGCTGGGACCCCTTGGAGGTCGCTGGGGCCCCCGCGTGCGGAGGAAGGTGGCAGGTATCATTTGGCGAGCTGCTGGGACACCACCCGGTGTCGCTGGTCGCCAGTCTGCGCTGAGGGAATGTGGCAGGTATCATTTGGTGAGCGGTTGGGACTCACACAGGGTCGCTGGGCCAGTGCCGCTGTGGGAAGGTTGCAGGTATTCTTTGGCGAACTGCTGGGAGGGTCACTGGGGTCTCTGGACCCGTGTGTGCTGTGGGAAGGTGGCAGGTATTTTTTGCGACTGCCAGGACCCCGCAGGGCCGCTGTGCCCTGCACGGGATGGGAAGGTGGTAGGTATCGTTTCGTGACGGCTGCTGGGTACCCGCAGGGAGTCGTTTGGCCCGTGCGCATGTTGGGAAGGTTGCAGGTATCGTTTGGCGAGCTGCTTTGACCCAGCACTGGGTCGCTGGTGCCCCTGCACGCGGTGGGATGGTGGCAGATAATGTATGGCAAGCTGCTGGGACACCGCACGGGGTCGTTGAGGCCCCTGCATGCCGTGGGAAAGTGGCAGGTATCGTTTGGCGAGCTGCTGGGTCCCCGCATGGGGTCTCTGGGGCCCATACGCGCAATGGGAAGGTGGCAGGTATTGTTTGACGAGCTGCTGGGACCCAGCACGGGGTCACTGGTGCCGTGTGCGTGGTGGGAAAGTTTCAGGCATTATTTGGCGAGCGCTAGGACCCCGCTCTGGTCGTTGGGGCCCTTTGCGTGCGGAGGGAAGGTGGCAGGTATCATTTGGCGAGCTGCTGGGACAACGACCGGTCGCTGAGGCGTGTGTGCTGTGGGAAGGTTGTATTTATTCTTTGGCAAACTGCTGAGAGTCCGTGACGGGGTCGCTGGGGCCCGCACGCTTATGGAAAGTGGCAGGTATAGTTTGGTGAAATTCTGGGACCCCAACAGGTCGCTTTGGGGCCCACGTCTTGCAGGTGGGAAGGTTGCAGGTATCGTTTGGCGAGCTGCTGGGACCCGCATGGAGTCGTTTGGCGCACGTGCGCTGTGGGAAGGTGGTAGGTATCGTTTGGTGAGATGCTGGGACCCCACACAGGGTCGCTGGTGCACCTGTATGCTTTGAGAAGGTGGCAGGTGTCGTTTGGCAGCTGCTGCAACCCCGGGACGGGGTCGCTGGGGGCCTGCGCGCGTGGTGGGAAGGTTGCAGGTATCGCTTGGCGAGCTGCTTTGACCCGCGACTGGGTCGCTGTGCCCTGCACGCGGTGGGATGGTGGCAGGTAACGTATGGCAAGCTGCTGGGACACCGCATGGGGTCGTTGAGGCCCCTGCACGCCGTGGGAAAGTGGCAGGTATCGTTTGACGAGCTGCTGGGACCCAGCACGGGTCACTGGTGCCCGGTGTGCGTGGTGGGAAAGTTTCCGGCATTATTTGGCGAGCTGCTGGGACCCCCTCTGGGTCGTTGGGGCCCCTGCGTGCGGAGGGAAGGTGGCAGGTATCATTTGGCGAGCTGCTGGGACAACGCACCGGGTCGCTGAGGCCCGTGTGCGCTGTGGGAAGGTTGTATTTATTCTTTGGCAAACTGCTGGGAGTCCGCACTGGGTCGCTGGGGCCCGTCGGCACGGCGGAAAGTGGCAGGTATCGTTTGGTGAACTTCTGGGACCCCAACAGGTCGCTTGGGCCCGTCTTGTGCTGGTGGGAAGGTTGCAGGTATTGTTTGGCGAGCTGCTGGGACCCCGCATGGAGTCGTTAGGCACGTGCGCGCAGTGGGAAGGTGGTAGGTATCGTTTGGCGAGCTGCTGCAACCCCGCACGGGGTCGCTGGTGCCCCTGCACGCAGTTGGATGGTGGCAGGTATCCTTTGGCGAACTGCTGGGACTCCGCACAGGGTTGCTGGGGCCCGTATTCGCTGTGGGAGGGTGGCAGGTATCATTTGGCGAGCTGCTGGGACACCGCATGGGGTCGCTGGGGACCCCACGTGCAGTGGGAAGGTGGCAGGTATCGTTTGGCGAGCAGCTGGGACCCCACACCGGGTCGCTGGGGCCCGTGAGCGCGGTGGGAAGGTGTCAGGTATCGTTTGACGAACGGCTGGGACCCTGCACAGAGTTGGTTGGCCCGTGCACGCAGTGGGAAGGTGGCAGGTATCGTTTGGCAAGCTGCTGTGACACCTCACAGGGTCGCTAGGGCCCCTGCGTGCTTTGGGAAAGTGGCAGGTATAGTTTGGCGTGCTGCTGCAACCCCGCACGGGGTCGCTGGGGCCTGTAAGAATGGTGGGAAGGTTGCAGGTGTCGTTTGGCGAGCGGCTTTGACCCCATACGGGGTGGCTGGTGCCCCTGTACGCAGTGTGATGGTGGCAGGTATCGTATGGCGAGCTGCTGGGACCCTGCACTGGGTCGTTGAGGCCACTGTGTGCAGTGGGAAGGTTGCAGGTATCATTTGGCAAGCTGTTGGGTCCCCGCATTGGAACGTTGAGGCCCTTGTGCGCGCTGTGGGAAGGTGGCAGGTATCATGTGGTGAGCTGCTTGGATCACGAGATGGGGGTCGCTGGGTCACAGCGCTGTGGGAAGGTGGCAGGTATTGTTTGGCGAGCTGCTGGGACCCGACAGGGTCGCTGGTGCCCCCTGGCGAGCACCGCGAAAGTGGCAGGTATCGTTTGACGAGCTGCTGGGACCTCGCCACTTGGTCGGGGTTCCGCACCTGTTGGAAGTTGGCAGGCATCGTTTGCCGAGCTGCTGGGACCCCGCACGGGTCGCACAACCCCGTGCCGCTGTGGAAGGTTGCAGGTATCGTTGGCGAGCTGCTGGGACCCCGGCACGGAGTCGCTGGGGACCCGTGCCGTGAGGAGGGAAGGTGGCAGGTATTGTTTGGCGAGCTGCTGGTATCCCGCATGAGGGTTGCTGGGCCGGGCGCCGCAGAGGCAAGGTGGCAGGTATTATTGGCGCGATTCTTGGACCCTGCATGATGTCACCGCGGCACGCGGCACCAGGTCGGAAGGTGGCAGGTATGTTTGGCGAAGCTTTGGGGACCCTGCACAGGGTCGCTGGGCCCGCGCCAGTCGGAAGGTGGCAGAATCATTTGGCGAAGCTGTTGGGACACCCTCACGGGGTCGCCAGTCGGGCGGTGCAGGGAAGGTGGTATCATTTACGAGTTAGCTGGGACCACGCATTAGGGTCGCTGGGGCCCGTGGGGCGCCGCGGGTGGGAAGGTGGCAGGTATCGTTTGGCGTTGCTGGGACCCCGCACGGGTTCGCGGGGGCCCGCATGCGGTGGGAAGGTGGCATGCATTTATGATTATTTGTTTATTTATTATTTGTTTATTTAGCAGACACCTTATCCAAGGCGCTTACAGAGACTGGTGTGAACTATGCATCAGCTGCAGAGTCACTTAGCAATTACGTGCATGGGAAAGACAGAGCACAAGGAGGTTAAGTGACTTGCTCAGGGTCACACAATGAGTCAGTGGCTGAGGTGGGATTTGAGGGGGGGACCTCCTGGTTACAAGCCCTTTTCTTTAACCACTGGACCACAGCCTCCTATGAATGAATTGGCATGATTGGCGGAGCTGCTGAAACCCACATGGGGTCCCGGGGGCCCCGTGCGGCGCGTGGTGGGATGGTTAGAGGTATCGTTTGGCGAGCTGCTGGGACCCCACCATGGGGGTCGCTGGGGCCCATGCCCTCGGTGGGAAGGTGGTAGGTAACGTTTGGAGTTGCTGGGACCCCAGCGGGGTCACTGGTGCCCCTGCGAGTGGTGGGAACGTCAGCTATCATTTGTAGAGCTGCTGGGACCCTGCATGGGGTCACTGAGCCCCCTTGCGGTGGGGGATGGTGGTATCGTTGGCGAGCTGCTGGGACATCACACGGTGTTGCTGGGGCCCATCTTGTGCAGGTGTGGCACGCTGGCAGGTATCATTTGGCAGTTGCTGGGAGTCCGTACGGGGTCGCCGGCCCGCGCCGTGAGCAGGAAGGTGGCGTTTTGCGAATGCTGGGACCCTGCACGGGTCGCTGGTGCCCCGGCGCGGCGGGGTGGTAAGTAACGTTACGAAGCGTGGTATCCCGCACGGGTTGCTGGGGCCCGCAGGGGGAAGGTGGCAGGTATCGCTTCGGGCGACGTGTTTGACGCACGGGTGGCACTGGTGCCCCTGCACGCAGTTGATGGTGGCAGGTATGTTTGGCGAACTGTTGGGAGTCCACACTGGTTGCTGGGGCCCATGCGGTCAGTGGGAAGGTGGCAGGTATTTGGTGAGTTGTTGGGACACCCATGTGGGGTCGCGGCCTACGCGGCGCCGGGGAAATGCAGCAGGTATCATTTGGCGAGGTGCTCGACCCCACACCGGTTGCTGGGGCCCGCGCGGTGGCGGGAAGGTTGCAGGTATTGGTGAGCTGCGGGAATCACGGGGTCACTGGGGCCCGAAGCATGGCGGGAAGGTTGCAGGTATCGTTTGGCGTAGCTGCTTTGACCCCATACGGGTGGCCCCTGCACGCGATAGGATGGTGGCAGGGTCGAGTTGTTGGGACCCCGCGCAATGAATGGGTCGTTGAGGCCCCAGCGCAGTGGGAAGGTGGCAGGTTTTGGAGAGCTGTTGGTATCCCGCTTTGTGCGCACTTTTGGGTGGCAGGTATTGTTTGAGCTGCTGACCACCAAGGGTTGCTGGGGGCCATGAGAGGCGCTTTGGCAAGGTTGCAGGTATCATTTGGCGAGCTGTTTGACCCACACAGGGTTTGGTGCCCCAGAGCGCTGGGCGGAAGTGGAGGTTACGAGTTGGGGACCCCGACGAGGTCGCCAGGTGGCGCGGAGGGAAGGTGGCAGGTATGTTTGGCGAGCTGCTGGGATCACCACACGGGTCGCTTGGGGCCCATGCGGTCAGTGGGAAGGTGGCAGGTAACGTCTGGCTAGCTGCTGGGACCCAGGGTAGCTTTGGCCCATGCCGCGGCGGGGAATGCAGCAGGTATCGCTTAAGCGAGGTGCTCGGACCCCACCTGTTCGCGGGGCCCGTGCGTGCGATGGAAGGTTGCAGGTATCGTTTGGTGAGCTGCTGGGACCCCTCATGGGGTCGTTGGGCCCATGCGCGACAGGTGGCAAGGTGGCAGGTATCGTTTGGCGAGCTGCTGGGACCCCGACATGGTAGCTTTGGCCCATGCGCCGGCGGTGGGAATGCAGCAGGTATTGTTTGGCGCAGGTGCTGGACCCACACCTGTTCGCGGGGGACCGTGCGTGCGATGGGACCGTTGCATCGATCGCTTGTCGAACTGCTGGTACCGCACGGAGTCGCTCGGCCCTTGCATGCGGTGGGAAGGTGGCAGGTATTGTTTGGCGAGTTGCTGGGACCCCGCGACGGGGTCGCTGGTGGTGCCCCGGCGTGTGGCAAGGTGGTAGGTAACGCTTTGCTTAGTTACTGGTATCCCGCACGGGTTGTTGGGGCCCGCGCCGCAGTGGCAAGGGTGCCAGGTATCGTTTGGCGAGCTACTGTCCCCCATCGGGATCGCTGGTGCCCTTGCCCTCGGTGGGAAGGGTCGTCATCGTTTTACGAATGCTGCTGGGACCCCACTGGGTTTTTTTTTTTGGCCCGTGTGGCGTGGTGGAAATGTGGCGGGTATCGTTTGGCGAGCTGCTGGGACCCTGCATGAGGGTCACTGGGACCCATGCGACCTGAAGGTGTAGGTACGTTTGCGAGCTGCTGGGGGACGTTTTGGCCCGTGCGCCGTGGTGGAAATGTGGCAGGTATCGTTTGGCGAGCTGCTGGGACCCCATCGGGTCCTGGGACCTCAGTGGTGGAAGGTGGCAGGTATCGTATGAGTAATGGGACCCTGCACGGGTCGCTGGGACCCAGTGGGAAGCTGGCAGGTAATGTGGCGAGCTGCTGGGACCCTGCAGGGGTCGCTGCGCGAGACATGGGAAGGTGGCAGGTATTGTTTGGTGAGCTGCTGGGACCCCGCCCAGGGTTGTTTTGGCCCGTGCGCACGGTGGGAAGATGGCAGGTAACGTTTGGTGAGCTGCTGGGACCCAGCATAGAATCCGCTACAGCCGTGCGTGGTGGAAAGCCCGCATTATTTGGCGAGCTGCTAGGACCCTGCATGAGGTCGCGCTGGTGCCTGTCGGCGGAGGGAAGGTGGCAGGTATCATTTGGCGAGCTGCTGGGACCTCGCATGGGGTCATTTTGGCCCATGCGCGCGTTGGAAATGTGGCAGGTATCGTTTGGCGAGCTGCTGGGACCCCGCACGGGTTCGCGGGGGCCAGTGTGTATGGTGGGAAGGTGGCAGGTGCGTTTGGCGAGCTGCTGGGACCCCTTGCAGAAGTGCGCTGAAACCCGATGCACTCCAGTGGGAAGGTGGCAGTAATAGTTTTGCAGGCTGCTGGGACCCCGCACAGGTCGCTGGGGCCCACGTCTGTAGCGATGGAAGGTGTGAGTGTCGTTTGGCGAACTGCTGGGTCCCGCGGGGTCACTGGGAGGCTCCTTCGTGTTAATGGGAAGGTGGAAGGTATCGTACGGTGACTGCTAGGACCCCGACGGGTCGCTGGGGCTATCTTGTGATAGGAAGGTGGCAGGTATTGTTTGGAGAGCTGCTGTGACCCCTACGGAGTTGCTGGGGCCCGTGGCTTGGTGGGAAGGTGGCAGATGTCGTTTGGCGAGGTGCTGGGACCTCACAAGGGTCGCTGGGGGCACACGTCTTGGGTGGCAAGGTGGCAGGTATCGTTTGGCGAGCTGCTGGGACCCTACACCGGGTCATTTTGGTCCATGTCTTGTGATAGAAATGTGGCAGGTATCGTTTGGCAAGCTGCAAGGTTTTTAAAGCTTTCCCAGATGGATGCTCCAACTCAATATTTTTTTGCATTTGAAAGAAAGTGGTTCAGAGTAAAGCAATACACTGTCTTAGAACAGTGAATGGTCAGGTTGCTGTGTGAGCCTGAGGCTATCAGGAGCACACTGTGGTTTCTTTTTTTCACAACTGTACACGGCAGAGGCTGTGGATGGATCTGAGGAGCCAAGCAGTTCCTCCAGGGCTAACGAGGTTCCAGAAGGCGAGAAGGAGAAGCTGGAGAGTGCACTGACGTTGCAGGAACTTTCTAAAGCTCTGGAAGGGCTCAACACGGGTAAAAACACCTGGAATCGATGGAATACCTGTTGAGATTTATAAAACTTTCTGGTCTGAGTTGGGAGGTGACCTTTTGGAAGTGATGGAGGAATGCATTGTGGAAAATGAACTGCCACTGAGCTGCCCGGCGCGCAGTACTGACTCTGCTGCCTAAGAAAGGGGGACATGTGTCTTATTAAGAACTGGAGGCCCGTAAGTATTCTTTGCATTGACTATAAAATCTTGTTGAAGGCATTGGCAAATAGACTAAGCGGAGTAAGTCTTCCTAGCGACAGCGTGTGGGCGACATCGTGGGAGAAGTACAGTGGGTGGACAAGTACAACCAGTTAGAAGCAGAAAGGAGGAATTACATCTTTTAAATCTGGAGTTGCTTTAATCAGAAAACATTGCAGCTTAAAGCCTTGCAGCTGCGTGTATTTTCTGATAAGCTGAAACTTCGAACAGCTGATTCAAATCCCGCGGCGTTCTGGGACACGGGGAGGAGCGAGCACGCAAGCACAAACACAACAAACAAAAGGCAGGCAGTCTTCCCTGGCGACAGCGTGTGGAAGCGACATCGCGGGAGAAGTACAGTCGTGGACAAGTACAACGCAGTTAGAAGCAGAAAGGAGGAATTACATCTTTAAATCTGGAGTTGCTTTAATCAGAAAACATTGCAGCTTAAAGCCCTTGCAGCTGCGTGTATTTTTTCTGATAAGCTGAAACTTCGAGCAGCTGATTCAAATCCGGGCGTTCTGGGACACGGGGAGGAGGAGCACGCAGCACAAACACAACAAACAAAAGGCAGGCAGTCTTCCTAGCGACAGCGTGTGGAAGCGACATCGTGGGAGAAGTACAGTCGTGGACAAGTACAACGCAGTTAGAAGCAGAAAGGAGGAATTACATCTTTAAATCTGGAGTTGCTTTAATCAGAAAACATTGCAGCTTAAAGCCTTGCAGCTGCGTGTATTTTTCTGATAAGCTGAAACTTCGAGCAGCTGAT
The DNA here is from genome assembly GCA_036884735.1 of Huso huso. Lineage (NCBI taxonomy): Eukaryota > Metazoa > Chordata > Actinopteri > Acipenseriformes > Acipenseridae > Huso > Huso huso. The sequence goes on along the minus strand of CM072699.1, from coordinate 4,874,078 downwards.
TCAAATCAGCGGCGTTCTGGGACACGGGAGGGCGGAACACGCAGCACAAACACAACAAACAAAAAAGGCAGTCTTCCTAGCGAAGGCGTGGAAGCGACATCGTGGGAGAAGTACAGTCGTGGACAAGTACAACGCAGTTAGAAGCAGTTTGAAAGCAGGTTGACAGCTGCAGAAGCTACACTAAACAAAAAATGGTCTTCAAGCCAGTAATCTGTGACAACTGCATGATGTGGGAAATCCGAAAAACCCAACAGAGCTCAACCAAGTCTGTGTAAGTGCCGCACCATCAGGACTTGCTTCAGCGATTAAGCCTGCTAGAAAAGGAGATGGAGGAAATGAGACAGCAACAGAGCTTGAGGAGCTGACACACCACAATTCATGGAAGTCTGCACCCCTAGCAGACTGAAAGCCACCAGGAGATGGAAGAGAGTCGAAACAGCTGGGTTCAAATAGGCAGAAGCAGGAAAAAAAAAAGAAACTTGGGTCAAACACAACCACCAGAAATCCAGACATCCAACACATTTGAGCCACTTCAACATTTAGATGACCAAAAACCAACATCAGAGAATGAAAGAAACAACACCCAGGACCCTATAAACAGTGCTGACCAGCCAGCAAAAGAAGGAGGTCATGATTGTTGGGGACTCCATACTGAGAAAACACAACAAGTTCAGTTCGCGGTTTGGACCTTACTACACAACAGTGTGCTGCCTTCCAGGAGCCTCTGTCAAGCACATCACTGAGAACGTGGACAGGCTCCTAGAACGAACTGGAGATGACCCGGTAGTAGTCGTCCACATTGGTACAAACAACATTGGAAGAGACAGGCCAAGATCCCTGCAGAACAAATTCAGAGAGCTAGGAAGGAAATTAAAAGACAAGACCAAAACTGTGGTATTTTCTGGGATACTGCGGTTTCTTGCAAAGGACCATATGGACAGCTGGAAATACAAAATCAAAATGCATGGTTGAAATCATGGTTGCACACAGGAAGGCTTCACCTTTCTTGAACATTGGAGCACTTTCTACAACAAGGACTATCTATACAGGTGGGACGGACTGCACTTAAACAGAAAGGGAACCAATCTACTCGGGAGAAAGGATCCTTCAGGCGGTACAGAAGCATTTAAACTAGAAAAGGAAGGGGGGGAAAAAAAAAAAACAGAAGGAGACTACATCAAAACAAGGGCAACAACTCAGGTAAGACCACTATTAAATGTATTTATCTTAATGCTAGAAGTCTCAGAAACAAAAATGTTAGAACTTGAAGCTACTGCACTAACAAGTAACTACGATGTGATAGGTGTTACAGAAACTTGGTTGTCTGAGAGTGATGGAGCGAATATAATATCAGTGGGTACACACTGTATAGGAAAGACAGGCAGGACAGAAGAGGCGGAGGGGTAGCGCTTATACATAAGAAATAGCCTTGAAGCCCAGGTGTTAAATCAGGACAAAGAAACAATGCAGAATCAATATGGGTCAGAATAATGGACACAAATTCAAAGGGCATAATAATAGGAGCATGCTATAGACCGCCAAATTCAGACGCTGAGCAAAATAATCTGTTGTACAATGACATTAGAAATGCGTAGAAAAGGAGAAGCCATACTAATGGGGATTTCAACTTCCCTGTATAAATGGGAAAACCCGATGGGGGGCATGACGGACGAAATTGAAATGGTGGAAATGACAAATGACTGCTTCCTAACGCAATTTGTCAAGGCACCACTAGAGGGGAGGCATGCCTTGATTTAGTCTTTTCAAATAATGAAGACAGAATAACTAAAACAGAGGTCAGAGAGCCATTGGCAAACTCAGACCACAACATGGTCTCATTTGAAATATTTTTAAAACCCCAAAAGTAATGACTAAAGCTAAGGTTTACAATTTTAGAAAAGCAAACTATGAAGGTATGAAACAGAGACTAACAGAAGTAGATTGAGTAAAATAGAGAAACATCCACAGAAAAAGGGTGGCTGTCTTTTAAAAATGTAGTACTAGAGGCACAAAACAATTACATCCCAAAAGTAGACAAATCTAAATCTAAAACAAAATGGCCAAAATGGTTTAATAGATCAATTAAAAAAAATATTCAGCGAAAAAGGCACTTACAGAGCGTTTAAAAGGGACAAAAACAAAGCACACAGAAAGAGTACTTGGAACTGCAAACACAAGTCAAAAAGGAAGTTAGAAAGGCCAAGAGAGATAGAAATCAATATTGCTAAAGGGGCTAAAACCAATTCCAAAATGTTTTTCAATATTATAACAACAAGAGAACATTCAAAGAGGAGGTTAAATGTCTAAGACACAAATGGCAAAATCATAGATGAAGAAAAAAAATAGCAAATATATTAAATGATTACTTTTTCACAGATTTTTACAAAGGAGGACACGGACAACATGCCCCACATGTCGACCTGTTCCTATCCAGTTTTAAATAACTTTAGCATAACAGAGGCAGAAGTGTTAAAGGACTAGGAGCTCTTAAAATAAACAAATCCCTGGGCCGGATGAGATCCTCCCAATAGTACTCAAAGAAATGAAAGAAGTTCTTTACAAACCGCTAACCAAGATCATGCAACAGTCTCTTGACACAGGGTTTAACCCGATGGACTGGAAAATAGCAAACGTAATACCGATCCACAAAAAAGGGAGACAAAACTGAACCAGGTAACTACAGACCAATAAGCCTGACTTCTATTATATGTAAACTTATGGAAACTATAATAAGATCCAAAATGGAAAATTACCTATATGGTAACAATATCCTGGGTGACAGCCAGCATGGTTTTAGGAAAGGGAGATCATGTCTAACTAACCTACTTGACTTTTTTTTCGAGGATGCAACATTGAAAATGGACAACTGCAAAGCATACGACATGGTCTATTTAGATTTCCAGAAAGCTTTTGACAAAGTCCCGCATAAAAGATTAATTCTCAAACTGAACGCAGTAGGGATTCAAGGAATTGCATGCACATGGATTAGGGAGTGGTTAACAGGTAGAAAACAGAAAGTACTGATTAGAGGAGAAACCTCGAAATGGAGTGAGGTAACCAGTGGTGTACCACAGGGATCAGTATTAGGTCCTCTGCTATTCCTAATCTACATTAATGATTTAGACTCTGATATAGTAAGCAAACTCGTTAAATTTGCAGATGACACAAAAAATAGGAGGAGTGGCAGACACTGTTGAAGCAACAAAGGTCATTCAAAATGATCTAGACCGCATTCAAAATTGGGCAGACACATGGCAAATGAAATTTAATAGAGAAAAGTGTAAAAGTATTGCATGCGGGCAATAAAATGTTCATTATAAATATCATATGGGAGATAGTGAAATTGAAGAAGGGAACTATGAAAAAGACCTAGGAGTTTATGTTGACTCAGAAATGTCTTCATCTAGACAATGTGGGAAGCTATAAAAAGGCTAACAAGATGCTTGGATATATTGTGAGAAGTGTTGAATTTAAATCAAGGGAAGTAATGTTAAAACTCTACAATGCATTAGTAAGACCTCACCTAGAATATTGTGTTCAGTTCTGGTCACCTCGTTACAAAAAGGATATTGCTGCTCTAGAAAGAGTGCAAAGAAGAGCAACCAGAATTATCCCGGGTTTAAAAGGCATGTCGTATGCAGACAGGCTAAAAGAATTGAATCTATTCAGTCTTGAACAAAGAAGACTACGCTGGCGATCTGATTCAAACATTCAAAATCCTAAAAGGTATAGACAATGTCAACCCGGGGACTTCTTTGACTTGAAAAAAAAGAAAAAGGACCAGGGGTCATAAATGGAGATTAGATAAAGGGCATTCAGAACAGAAAATAGGAGGCACTTTTTACAGAGAATTGTGAGGGTCTGGAACCAACTCCCCAGTAATGTTGTTGAAGCTGACACCCTGGGATCCTTCAAGAAGCTGCTTGATGAGATTCTGGGATCAATAAGCTACTAACAACCAAACGAGCAAGATGGGCTGAATGGCCTCCTCTCGTTTGTAAACTTTCTTATGTTCTTATGTTCTTAATGAGCACTATTGTGCATTCAGACCAGACGTAC
>CM072699.1:4849480-4867914 GCA_036884735.1 Huso huso | reverse complement strand
GATAATAATTGGGCATACTAAATTGGGGAGAAAACCAGGGTAAAAATTGGCGACGACTAAATTTATAAAAAAAAAAAAAAAAAAAAAAAATGGTGTTCTTGCACTGTGGATCACTGAAGGCTATACTGTTCAGTACAGTGTGTGCAGAGCTGTGTCACTGTGAATGAGAGCCTGTTTCCTCCCGTAGGGATTGCTGAGGAGGAGCTTGACCCCTTCCATGAAGCCGTTTACGAGGAGATTGAGTACAAACTGGCCAGACAGGGAACCTATGATGCGTCCAGGAGAGGTGAGTAAGAGGGGAGGGGGAGTGGAGAAAGAGAGAGCCAACACCCACATCACACTGTCACACAATCCACAAACATGACTCAAAGCAGCAGACTTGTAAACCTCTCATCACAGGAAACACTACAAAGAGTGCGAGACAGACAGGAACAGAGCAGCAAACAGTAGATAATATGTAGTTACTTAGGGTGTAGATCACAAAACCACTGTTTAATTTCCTGTGCTGAATTCAGTAATCCAAACATTGAACAACAGCTACAATAGTAGTCAGTGTGCAACAAGTGGCAAGTAGTGAATTTGCAGAGTGAAAGCAGGCAGCACTAACCCTGTCTCCTGTTCCAGGGAGTTTCCTTTCTGATGAGCTGCCCTCTGACTACGATGATGTGGAGGACAGTGAGGGGAACCCCATCCCAGGTAAGGGGGGGCTGTGTTACAAACCTATGAAGAAACAATTCTCTCACCTGTATCACCGATTCTGTTCTCTGTCTGGTTTAGGTGAAGCAGTGCTCTCTCTGGTCTGTAACACTAATGCTGTTCTCTGTCTCTTTTAGGTGAATCGATGCCCTATCTGGAAGGAGAGACCCCAGGGTACCATGACAATGTCGTCCCTATGAACAGTAACCCAGAAGATTTATCAGGTGAGTTCTTGCAGACAAGCGTAGAGGAGCCCTGCACCAAACCCAGTCTTGGAGAAAGTAAATGTATTCAATCAGGTTCCTAATTTAGCTCACGTTTGTCAAACCCTCAGTAACTACATATTGTTTATGCAGGTAAGTCCCAGGACTGTGCAACATCCCCCGCCATGCCCGTTGAGCAGTAGAGTGGGTTTGATTCTAGGGTGCCAAGTAGTTTTTCTGCATTTGATGGGTCAGTCTTAATGTTATCTAAACAGTTTTATTTAGCACTGTGAACCCTGTAACTCTGTTAGTGGACAATAGGATGGAGTTAATATGCTGAGGTGAAAGCAGGTCAAACTCCAGAGCTAACCTTGATTCTTGTTCCTAGGGAGTTTCCATTCTGATGAACTTCCCTCTGGCTACTATGATGTGGAGGACAGTGAGGGGAACCCCATCCAAGGTAAGGGGGACTGGAGTGTACTGTGGGGAGGGATTGGGAGGGCCCCTCAGATATCCTGCCACGCTTCAGCAAAGCACACCCTACTGCCCCAGGAGCAGCACACTGTGGGGGAGCCTGTAACTGCCCCACTCCCACCTCTTCCAGCAGGTGTCATTACCAGGCAGTGGAATTCTGAATCTCTCAGAAACCACCCATGGCACATTAATCACACCCATTGCTTAAACCAATCCCTGACCCCAGATCTGTGTGAACCCTCCCACTGCGTAAACCCCACCAATCCCTGATTGTGTGTGTCTCTCTTTGTCAGGTTTTCCCCTCACTTCTAGAGCTGTAAGAGCGCCATTAACTGTAAACCTGCCAGACAGTTTCACTGCAGTTCCAGCCTTCCTCTGGGATTTCACTGTGAAACTCCATTGGCTGAAAATTTAACAGGCTTCTCATAAAAGTGCTTCATGTAAAAAATGAATGTTGTTGCCCTTTATGCTGCAAAATTGCATCTTGTTACAAACCAGCTGTTTACATCAAATTAGCAAACATATCTCGAATGCTATTTGAACTTTGAAAGAAATTATATTTTCCCTAGGACAATAAATCGTTGATTTCTCAAAGATCAGTATTATGTTAAAAAAAAATCCACTGGTTTTGGCAACTAAAATAACTGAAACAGTTCAGAAATGTAACTAATAGCCAGTGGGTGGGTGTTTTCAATGTTTTGGGGGAACACATTGTTATAACAATGATTTATGTATCTCCCACCTCCATCACCCATCACAATTATGACGGTATAAGCCTACACAGATTTACAAATGTATCCAATAATTTTTTCACAACTTATAAGGTTATAATGTGTACAGGAAAATAGGTTGTCAGTCTGCTATAAGAAATTCTAAATGCTAGAGAAAGACATAAGAATATATCTGGCATCTTATTAAAACCAGAAAACGTATTTTAATTCAATATTGCCAAAATGTTGCTGTTATATTTTACTGTGAAATTCCCCATTAGTTGATTCTGACTCTGTTAAAGTGTAGCTGGGGAGTAATCAGATACCAGTGTCTGGGAATAGTGCATTAAAATTATTAAAAATAAATAAATATTGTCTGAATAAAAAGTAATCGGTATATTTTGTATCCTTTTTTCTAGCAATGTCTCTCCTTGCCCCGCTTTCTTTTAAATCCAGTCCATAGTCTTTAAATACAGATTGTGTTTTAATAGGGGTCTGTGTTCCCTCTTTCAGCCTGTAATTGTGGTGGTGTGGAGTGTTAAAAGGGATCTGGTTTCAAAATGGATTGTTTTGAAATTCTATAGTAAAGTTTGGACTTAGAAAATGTTCTGTAACCCAACTCTTGACAGTTACCCTGCTTGTAATTCATTTGGAGCTTGTTATACAGAATAAATACACATTTAAATGTGTTTATTTTATTATTTTAATATGTCTGTTCTGTTTTAATGTACCCTTTCTAAGTGTATAGTATTTCTTGCAGAGTTTGCAATAGCTTGAAGGCTGTATTAGTCTGTTTTTAAACAATAAAACATCAAATTTAAACATCTGGCTGACACCATGTGTTTTTATTGTAAAATGTTTTCATGTAATTGATTAAAAAAAACTGTTTTAATGATGTAAAAATTAGCAGACATGAGAAATGTGGATAAACAGATGTATTTTTTAAAATGATATCACATTGTCTTTTTAAAAAAAGAATACAGCCAAAATGTTTCAGACAAGGAAATATTTATTATCTCAAGAAAACATACCAGAAACAGAAGCAGTTTCTTGGCAGGTAATGTACTTGTTTCTACAACATATGAGGCTTGATCCATAAAATCTAGCAAGAGTCTAAGCAACTTTTAAAAGTTTGGGCACGTTTTGCAAACAGCTGCAAATTGAAATTGGGAACAAAATCGTAAATTCTGGACATTGATAAGATTGCTGCTGGCTTTTATAGTTCAGGCCCTCTGTTAAATAAAGTAAAAGAAAAAGAAAGTATAAAGTAAAACAAGATATAAGATCACATTGAAACGCATTGTACTTTCCTGCCTTCTTCAGTATCGTTTGAAATTAATTTCATTGTAATGAATATATAGTACTTCTCCACACCCCCAAGGGGTTTCACCAAAGCTGACGTTGCTAAAACCGGAACCCCCCCCCGAAAAAAAAGTTACCTGGTTAAACATGGGCTTCAGTTTCTTATAATTTTGTCTCTGGGTTTGTGTTTTAAATAGTGGATGAATAACCGTAGTGGTAACATTCATGGCTTACTATACAGCTGCCCTTGTGCTGTTACTATCTTACAAAAGCACTGCATTGTCATTAGAGATCATATGTTAAGGGACGCCATGGACCATTTTCAATTCAAACATGGGAAAAGCATAGTGAAGTGCAAAATGAATGTACGTGCGATTTTGGTGCAGTCTGCTTTCCATTCCAACAGCATTTTGAAATTGATACTTAGAGGAATGGTCGCTGGGCACCGCCCCAAAAAAGCCCCAGCAGTCGCATCTTTTAAATCCCAGGAAGGAGTCATTTGTGAACTGTTCCCTTTGCAGGACCTACGATGCGTTCTCTACGTTTTACCTGGGATCGGATGGACTCATTCACTGTCACAAGGTAGACAAGGTGGGTGCTGCTATCTCTCTATATATAGGGTTGAAAACAGAGACGATTGAATAAAGATCATTTCTAGATTATCTATTACACCTCTGGCCAAACGCTTTGCATCACCTAGAATTTCAGAATTGAGTCTTCAATAATATATATATATATATATATATATATATATATATATATATATATATATATATATATATATATATATATATATAAACATAACTTATGTATTTTATTTTAAGAAACAACAAAATTATATGAATGATATGAATTTTTTGGTCATTTTTTTCATGAAGTATATGGAAAACTACAACACGCTCTGTCATTCAATATGTTACCGTCACATTATTCAGCAGGTTTCATTCGACATTGTGAAGCAAAATTGGTTAATTGTATAGGGTGATGCTAAACTTTCGGCCATAGCTGTAGATCTAGGACCACCTTCATAAACTCCATTTAGTTCATCGAGCCTTTATGAAGTGTTATCGCAGCACCTGCTTATTAAGAGCACAGTTTGCCTGGAGGAGAGGTAGCATCGCAGAGAATAAAAGCAGCCCAACGAAGCACTTTCACAGAGACGCAAACGCCTGTGGACTGAGCGCTTAGCAAGAACATTGTAATTGCAAAGCTCTCAAAGTAGGCATTGTTGTTACTTGCAATGCTCTTGGTCTCGGCCGTGCGAGATGACATCCTTCAATCGGGCAGCGATGTTGTGTGTGTGTGTTTTTGTTTTGTTTTTTCATTAGCATTCAAAACTGATTTGAAATCTTGTTTCACTGAAGTCGTTTTTTTTTTTTTCATAAAAAGGAATATTTTAGTTCCGGGATCAAAATGCCACTTCAAGAAGAAAGTTTGGATATAATTAATGCTGTTTCAATTTGTTAATGTAATGGCTACACGGTGATGGATGCAAAAAGACCATTTATTAATTTATTAATATGTCATGCGGCGACTGTCGTGTTAGGCTTCATGTGTGCAAGCACTTAACCACTCTGTGTTTATCATTACTAATCTGGACACCAAGGCAGCCTCGCTATCTCTTTTCTAATATCTGACTTGTACAATGGCTGCTGTAACGTTTACATTTCCTAAAATATACCTAAGAGCTTGTCTATAGTAAAGGTGTGTATTCCATCTATATGTAAGGGTTTAGATTTTCATAAAGCTCACCTTTATATGTCCACGTGTGTCAAACTATACTCAAAAGAAAAAAAAAAAACATGTTTTCATGTCTGCTTTGTCAAGGTAATTCATTATTTTGTGTCTTAAACATATTAAACGCTCACCTGCTGTGTTTATAAAATACATCATTTAATGCATCGTTTTCCTAGGAATATAGCATATAAAAAAAGATAAAACAGGTGGTTCCTTGAGTTTAGATTTTTGGTCGCCAACGTAGAGTGTTTTTTTCTCCTGCTTTGCCGCAGGAAAAACAAAATGCAACTTTATATTGTTCTGTTCAAATCTTTGTGTAATCATAACTGAAAAAGCATTCAAATATTCATCTAGCCGGACAGAAAACCCTTTGAGAAACAGTAGCTTGTAGATATTAAAAAAAAAAAAAAAAAACATTTGTCTGCACTGTTTCCTGCTAGTTTACAAATAACTGTATACTAATAAATTATATTGCAATAAAGATCATAGTGTGCAATTAGAAGTGCTGTTACATCCTCGGATCTGATATTTTTTATTGAAATCTTGTCTCTGTAAAGTAGTTTCTCAATCTCACAAGATTAGTCTCCCAGTGAGATCAAACTGCTTTCCCACATGACCAGAGACCGAGGGTTATGACGTGTCACCATACCTAAGAACATATTTAGCCTGTAGTGTGTTTAACATAGGAAGGGCCAGTGAATACTCAAGTTTGTATCTTTAAAGCTGCTCCCTCGATTCTTCAGTTGGTAATTCAGCGGGTCAGCCAGTTATGCCAGAGCTCCAGTAATAGTGTTCAACAAGAGAGGTTGTCTCATAAAATGTTCTGTCAGGGAAAGAGGTATCGGTGAAACTTGCTCAGTGAATGTACAGCTATGGTCAAAGGTTTTGCATCACCTAGAATTTTAGGACTGAGACTATATTGAAAACTACAAAGCGGTATGTAAGTCAATATGTCAACATAACATTATTCAGCAGGTTCCATTCGACTTTCTGAAGCAAAATGAGTTAATTCTATAGGATAATGCAAAACTTTTGGCCAGTTATTTTTGTGACAGAGTGCAGGCTGTTGCACATACATAGTAAGTACAGTTAAAGGAACCTTGAATACATTCTCCGTGTATTACATTAACCATTTTGCAACAAAACACATGCCATCCGCCAGATGTTAAATTAGACTTTATTGTTTAAAAATAGAATACAGCCTTCAAGCCATTGGATACTCTGCAAGAAATGCTATACGTTTAGAAATTATACATTAAAAGCAGAATAGATATATTCAAATAATAAAAACAAACTAACATTTTAATATAGAAATCATTTTTATCTGCACACCTTTGCTCCAAATGAATTACGAACAGGGTAACTGTCAAGAGTTGGGCTACAGGAATTCTGTAAATCCAAACTTACAACGGAATTTCAAAACAATTCATTTTCAAACCAGATCTCCTTTGAAACTGCACACCACCACAATTACAGGCTGAAAGAGGGAACACAGACCCTATTAAAACACAATCTGTATTTAAAGACTATGGACTGGATTTAAAAGAAAAACCTGACCAGAAGAGACATTGCTAGAAAAACGGACACAAAATACACAGACAGCAGACTGCCAAGAGAATTTCCTTTAAATTTGGAAATCTGTATATACCTTCATAATTGTGATGGGGTGCACACAAAAACATTGTTATAATAACGTGTTTCACAAAACCCACCCAATGGCTATTGGTTACATTTTGAACTGTTTCAGTTACTTTGGTAGCCAGAAACAGTGAATCTTTTAAAAATATGTATAATACTGATCTTTGACGTTGCTTTGCAACACTCATAATTGATTTATTTTTCTTAGTTTCTTTCAAAGTTCAATTAGCATTTGAGACATGTTTGCTAATTTGATGTAAACAGCTTGTTTGTAACAAGATGCAATTTTGCAGCATGAAGGGAAACATTCATATTTGACATGAAGCACTTTTCTGAGAAGCCTGCTAAATATTCAGCCAATGGAGTTTCACAGTGAAATCCCAGAGGAAGGCTGGAACTGCAGTGAAACTGTCTGGCAGGTTTACAGTTAATGGCGCTCTTACAGCTCTAGAACTCTAGGGGGCTCCAGCTGCCCCTCTATTCTCCTCCAGACACACTGCCAGCCTCACAGCGCCCACCCTCTCCTGGAGACTCCTCCCCAACATCATCGTAGTCAGTCCTGTCAGGTGCAGCGGGTCCTTCTTCAGGGGCAGTGCGGCCGGGCACTCTCCCTCTCCAGGGGGGTGAGGGAAAACCTGACAAAGAGAGACACACAAAATCAGGGATTGGTTGGGTTTACGCGGTGGGAGGGGTTCACACAGATCTGGGGTCAGGGTTGGTTTTTAAGCAATGGGTGTGATTAGAGTGCCCATGGGTGGTTTCTGAGAGATTCAGAACTTCTCAAACTCCACTGCCTGGTAGTGACACCTGCTGGAAGAGGTGGGAGTGGGGCAGTTACAGGCTCCCCACAGCGTGCTGCTCCTGGGGCAGTAGGGTGTGCTTTGCTGAAGCGGGGTAGGATATCTGGGGGCCCTCCCAATCCCTCCTCATTGTAGACTCCAGTCCCCCTTACCTTGGATGGGTTCCCCTCACTGTCCTCCACATCATAGTAGCCAGAGGACGTTTGTCAGAATGGAAACTCCCTAGGAACAGGAATCAAGGTTAACTCTGAGTTTGACCTGCTTTCATCCTCAGCATATTAACTCCTCCTATTGTCCACTAACAGAGTTACAGGGTTCACAGTGCTAAATAAAACTGTTTACATAACTCCCTCCTATTGTCCACTAACAGAGTTACAGGGTTCACAGTGCTAAATAAAACTGTTTACATAACATTAAGACGGACCCATCAAATGCAGAAAAACTACTTGGCACCCTAGAATCAAACCCACTCTACTGCTCAACAGGCATGGCGGGGCATGTTGCACAGTCCTGAGACTTACCTGCACAAACAATATGCAGTTACTGAGGGTTTGACAAACGTGAGCTAAATTAGGAACCTGATTGAACACATTTACTTTCTCCAAGACTGGGTTTGGTGCAGGGCTTCTCTAGGGGCTTGTCTGCAAGAACTCACCTGATAAATCTTCTGGCTTACTGTTCATGGGGGACGGCATCATGTCATAGTACCCCGGGGTCTCTCCTTCCAGAGAGGGCATCGATTCACCTAAAAGAGACAGAGAACAGCATTAGTGTTACAGACCAGAGAGAGCACTGCTTCACCTAAACCAGACAGGGAACAGAATCGGTGATACAGGTGAGAGAATTGTTTCTTCATAGGTTTTAAAAAGCCCCCCTTACCTGGGATGGGGTTCCCTCACTGTCCTCCACATCATCGTAGTCAGAGGGCAGCTCATCAGAAAGGAAACTCCCTGGAACAGGAGACAGGGTTAGTGCTGCCTGCTTTCACTCTGCAAATTCACTACCTGCTACTTGTTGCACACTGACTACTATTGTAGCTGTTGTTCAATGTTTGGATTACTGAATTCAGGATAGGAAATTGAACAGTGGTTTTGTGATCTACACCCTAAGTAACTACATATTATCTACTGTTTGCTGCTCTGTTCCAGTCTGTCTCGCACTCTTTGTAGTGCTTCCTGTGATGAGAGGTTTACAAGTCTGCTGCTTTGAGTCATGTTTGTGGATTGTGTGGCAGTGTGATGTGTGTGTTGGCTCTCTTTCTCCACTCCCCCTCCCCTCTTACTCACCTCTCCTGACGCATCATAGGTTCCCTGTCTGGCCAGTTTGTACTCAATCTCCAGAACGGCTTCATGGAAGGGTCAAGCTCCTCCTCAGCAATCCCTATGAGAGGAAACAGGCTCTCATTCACAGTGACACAGCTCTGCACACACTGTACTGAACAGCACAGCCTTCAGTGATCCACAGTGCAAGAACACCATTTCTTTTCTTTATTTAAAACTGCCATTTAACAGCTCTTTAATTAATGACAGAACTTGTCAAGATTGTGTCCTCCTGCTGCCCCTACTGCAGCAGGCTGGTATCGCATATGGGTCAAGACAAGTTTTTTCTCTAACCAGATCATTAATAAAAAGAGAATGATTTATAAATTGTCATCTGAGATACAGAACAATGATCGCTGCTATAAAGGATCTGGGTAGTGCATTTGTGTTGTCTGAAAGCACTGCAGATTTAAAATGCTGGTGTAGGGCATTACTGAATACAATCCTAGAACAGCGCACTAGGACCTGAGTGTCACCTTCCTGAGCTTGCATCTTTAAAGGATTTGTTCCCTACCTCTCCTCAGCATCCTGTTGTGCTGCAGCTGCCCGCTAACAGGACCAACACCACAAAGAGCAGAGCTCCCAGCACGATGCAGGCTATCACTGGGATGGTCATGTCTCTCTGTGGCTGCAGCCTGGATGGAGAGGCTTCTGTTGGAGAGGAAGACAGACAGACACTTCTGTAAACAGTTGGGTACTGTACTGTAAATAAAGCAAAAAAGCTGTATTCACATTGCTTACATAGGAAAGCCCTAACTGAGGCCTCCTTCGTTTATCCACACGACTCCCAAATTCAGAACGCTACACAATAAGAAACATTTCCCCTAGAGCTGTGCTTTTGTGTTTATGTTCATAAGAGGTAGTCTGATGGTTAAAACAAAATGAAATGACTGTTAATATTTGCAACGTAAGCAAGTACTCCCTGCCAAACACAACAGAGCATCTCCTTAGTACAAGCTAATTCCCCATCTCCCTGCTCAGATAACCCCCTTTCTCACCTGCACAGGTAACCCCATGCGTCCTCTTTGTGGTCGCAGTCATTGTGTCCCAGTGGAGAGTGCCGGCAGTCCCACAGGGCATCTCGCTGCCCCTGCAGTTCACCTCATCCAGCCAGATGGTGCCGTTTCCTTGTCCAAACTTAGTGTAACCCTCCCTGTGCTCTCCGCTGCCCCACAGCCTAGTTGTCTGCAGACCACCTGGGAGTCCTTCAGGTCCCAGGAGTCACCGCCAGACTGTCCCCAGGACCCCTCGAACCGCACCTCAACCCGTCCGGAGCAGGGACTTGAGCTTCCAGCTAGCCTCAGCTCTGCTGGCTCTGGAATAAAACAGCAGTGCTTACTGAATCAGTTCAGCTCAAAGGCTGCTGTGTGAGTAGTAGTGAGGTTTGATATCCCTTTCTGGAAAAAAATCTAGGTAACCAGTCTCAGAGATCAGAGGCAATCACAATTCAGTGTTGCATTATTAATTTAAAAGACTCTTTAGTATTGGAAACTGTAAGAACCGCTCATTAAAATTAGTTTACAACAGAAATTTAATGGTAAAGATTGACAATGTTGTCTAAAATGTCAATGCATATCACTGTAAGGTCATGCTTTTTGCAATTGTATGCAATATTTTTTAGACGTTAAATAAAAAAATAACCTGTGCAGTGCTCTTGAGTGAGGTCTTCAGAGCATGCCTTGGGTATGCTGGTGACAGACGGCTTCTCTTTCACTGTTAAAAACAAACAATTAAGTGAATTCAGTGTTTGGGAAAAAAAGTACATTGCATTCACACTCTGCTCAAGCATGCTCCTGCTTTGTGTCTTGTTTGTTTTGAGCTGAAACAAGAAATGGTGAATGCAAAGTATTCTGAAGATATTACTGTAGGGGTTTCCATAAGGCCTGGGCATATTTCTATTGGGATCTCTTAAGTTTCATCTCCTCTCTATTCTAAAGAGGCCCTGCTTTTCTGTACTTTAACCCATCCCTGCTCTGGCCTCTCCTCTTTGATGTGCAGGGGTTTGATCAGGGATCTGGGGACACTATCCGCTGCTCTGCTTCCAGAAGTGTTGTTAACATCCACCAAGCAGAGGGAACATCAACTGGACCTCTCTTAGAAAGTACAGAATCCTCCAATAACACAGCTACCATGTTGTGTAACTTGCTAGGGGCAGCGTGTCCTTGTTATCTCAGGAGGAGGATTCAAACCTGTGGTCTTTAACTGCTGAGCCATCAGGTGACCAGCAGAGGAACAACAGAGGGAGATCTTTACCTGTGCACTCAATCGCAGCCACCTCATAGTTTTCGCAATTTGTCTGACCCCAGGGTAAGGATGGACACTGCCACAGTGTAGAGTCGTGTCTTCGGCAGTTCACTTCATCAAGCCATTTGTAATCAGAACTCAGCCTGGATTGTGCATCTCTAATGGCAGCACTTTCTCCACAGTTCAGCTGCTGACATATCACTGAAGCTGTAATCTGTGTCATTCTGTTGCCGCAGACACTACGCCAGGTGCCATTGTAGAGAACCTCTATTGGTCCAGAGCAGCCTTCAGCCAGTCTAAGATCCTTGAACTCTGTCAAAAAAAACATACTACCGTGAAAGTAAACTGCACTGCAATGAATGACACTCAGAACTATCCTGATTACAATACTGCTGCGAGGCAATATTAAAAAGCTTTTTATATAAAATGTTTTAATACAATCAGCTAGAAATTGGAGAGGTGGTATAAATGGTTTGAAATCTTCATGTATTACAGGATCACCAGTAATCTGCCCTGCTTACTGAGCTCCTCCTCTCAGTTTAAATAAGTTGTATGTAGTAATTGATATTGCCTTGGTTTCCACAATTATTATATTAATGGCTAATATAGAGATGGCTCAGTTTCCACTGGTTAGGCATGGTGAGTTATTGCAGCCCTGTACCTGAACACATGACTCCGCGTCCTCCTTGTGGTTGCAGTTGTGTTGTCCCCCACCCTCCTGAGGCACACTCCCACAGAGTCGATCGATTCCCCTGACAGCACAGCTCGTCCAGCCAGATGGGTCCGGTCCCTGGCCAAGGAGGCTGACACTGAGGCGTTGAGTGCCGTCCCACACTGGGCTGCTTACACACCACCTCAGCATCTGCCAGGTCCCAGGAGTCATCGCAGACTGGTCCCCCAGGAGTGCCGTGTGATAAACCTCCCAAGCGCAGGCACCTCCTCCCCAACCAGCCTGAGGGCCGTGTGATCTAGGGGGACAGAATCACAAACACACCTCAATAACACAATCACTGCAGCTTAGGCACAGAATCAGTTAGTAATAATATCAATAATAACGCTATGATAATGCATGCCGATTTTCAGATAAGAATCCTTGTCACAGACTACCCATGGCAGTAATGTCAGTATAGTCACATTGAAATAACTTATTAACACAAGAGTTTGAATTGCACTAACCTGAGCAGAGCGTGGTCCCTTCATTACTGGTGTTGCATTTACTTGGTAGAGGCCCGACTGACCTGCTTGTGCTGGTAGCAATGGATCTGAAGATAATAAGAGTGAGCAGGGGGGAATGAAACACGTCAGAGCTGAAGGAACAGCACCATTATTTACCTCATCTACAGCTTCTACATCAGTCTACAGTTTGTTATCTTGTATGTTGAATCATTAAACATAAACATGGTTTCAGAGTAATTCTGTTGTTTGGGCACTGTCTGTTCTTCCACCTGGAGCAAGCTCAAAGCTATTCAGAGATTTAGCTTTATAGAGAAATGAATAAACTCATAATGGTATTGGTGCTTTAGAACTCCAGAACTAACATGGATAATTGAGAACTTAATTAAAAGTGTAAAATGGCATTTCTAACTATATAAGCTTAAATGTGAGACTTTGCTTTATTTGTATGCATACATAATGTATAAAATATCATAAGCTGTGCACATCTAATACACCCCAAATATGGTAACAGTTAATCAATACTAATGGGTATAAAAAATACTGTAACAGTAAATTGATTTAATTTACAATCCACCAGATGGCAGTAGAAGATCTGAATACCTAAAATACCAAGATATATTTAGTAGATAGGATGTTAAGTTACCTATTCAATCTTCCACCCATTAGAGTGGTTACTACTCACCTGAACAATTCACTCCTGCATCATGCTATGAGTGCAGGCACCTCGTCCCCATGCAGAGATGGAGCAATTTGATATGTGTCTCACTGCCATCATAGTCGAATATATCAGCCCGTACATCACCGCTGCCTTGACCAAACCAGGCCTGTCCCGGGACTGATACAGCGTACCCACAATTCAACTGCTTGCAGAGAACTGTGGCGTCCTGTAGATCCCAATAGCGATCGCAGACCGTCCCCCACTGACTATCGTGACTGCAGCTCCACTCGACCAGAACAGGGAGTCCGGGCCACCCACCAGCCTGCACTCAGTGTACCCTGCACACAGGGCAGCAGAGTGTGAGCAGGGCACAGCACAAGCAGAGAACCAGGACATGGGGTTTGCTTTACTTCAGCTATCAATCACAAAGGGTTGCTATGTTCTTGTAATATTGGCTGCAAAGGGCATGATTGGTGGGCATGCATTTCTTTAGCTTTCTAATAGTTATGCACCAGTATTCATTTAATTACAGACTTCTGAGTGACACTCATCTAGAACAACCCAATCCCTCACACCCTCGGTATATGATCAACAACAGGCTTGCCAAAAATGAAGCAGCATTCAGCTAGCGGTATCAAGCTGGTCAATTTCTATTTAAAAAATTGGCTCTATTGTATCTAAAAAATGCTTCATGGTATGCTAAGCTTCTTGAGATTGTATTGGACATATACATATAATATAAACATGTTATCTGGTTAAAAAAAAAGTTCTCCGTTTGCATGTCTTACTTTCTTTTACACTTGAGCCTCCTAAAGCAAAATCTCAGAGCCCGCATTGTAAAAACTTTGATACAGAATTCTCATTGAAACATTTATCTAAAGGACTTGGCTTACTATCTGCCTATAATGTTTATGGCCCCGGGTTAATAAACAAAGTTACAGACTCACGAAACAGACAAGGCCCACGTCGTTCCCTGTGTGCAGCTCTGCTTAACCCGTGTCTGTGGTCGACAGTCATAGAGCAGGATTCGTTTCAAAGCACTGGATCTCCTCCGACCAAAGTGTACCATTCCCTCCTTGAAATGAGCAGCCCCCAGCACCTTTTGGAATTCACACTGCAGCTCCCGACAGACAACCTCTGCATCCTGCCAGTCAAAGTCAGCATCACAGACCGTTCCCCAGGTCTGCCCATGCACTACTTCAACTCTCCCAAAGCAGAGGTTGCTGCCACCCTTAACTGCACTGCTCTATGTCCTGAAATCACAAAACTGCAGACATTAGACTGGGGGGGCAAAACAGTTAACAGATAATTACAAACTGCACCTTGGAAAACATCTAAATATTATTCAGTTAATTCTTTCACTAAACCTCATACAAAACATGACATGGTGGACAGAGAGCGAATGAATCCTAGACAACAATCTCCCTCCCGATCTGTGAGGGCGCTGTATAACAGGAACAGAGTGCCTTGTACTGGTTGGTCTGGCAGTTCATTCCAGGGTCAGTCGGAAGCCAGCCATCTAGGAAGGGGCGGAGTCACGATGCCCGAAGTCATTGCCCTAAAGTGGTAGGCGATGTGTCAGTCATGGATTGGAGGAGACGTGACTAGCTATCGCAGGGGGCGTGACTGGGGTATAATTGAGGATGTGACGATGTAATCTGTTCCTCTGATGTGGTTATGAGAATGAGTGAGAAAGGAAACGGACTGTGATAAGCAAATAGTCAGTATTAAGTGTTTTGTTTGTTTGTGAAACTAACTGTCTGTGTTTGTCACTGTTAGATGGCTAACATGAACCGGAGCTGTCGCACAGCCAGCATCAAGCCGGACTTCACTGCACGACTGTCACTGTATTACCTTAATCCACACCTGCCTCAAACACTCACTGTCAGGAGAAGTGTCTGTGTTGTGTGTTGTTCTTTGTATTATTATTTGGGACTGAACCCATGGTTTATACACATCGTTGTATAGAGCCTGCATTATTATTTATCAGTCTCAAACAGAAAAGAAAATAAAGAACTGTTTTGAACCGTAAACTTTGTGTCTGTCGTTGCTGGAGCACCTCGTCACCCTGTACACTGAGCACTGCAAACCACTCAGTCACACATGGTAATTAAAAATAAAAGTAAATAATATGCCATTGATGAAGCAAGATAGCAAGAAGGCGTATTTTGAATCAGAGAGTTGAAGAGAGCAATAAAGGATCCTGTCAGTAAGGCTGTCACCTAAACATCTTTATTTTTTCATTATAAAACTCTGGGCACCTGACAAGCCTGATTCACTTATCTCTCAGGGTTCATTTTGTATTGTGTTACAATCACATACTGACTGAAGGCTTTTAAATGATCCAATATTAAGCAACAAACTGAAGACCTGCCTATTCCTGTTTTGTTTGTAGTCATGCTTGTTTTTATATATATACAGAGCAGTGAACAGTTTATGCTGACACAGTGCAGTAGTCTATAGATGTGAAATGAGCAAAACCGTCATTAGTGACAAGTAGCAGTGTGGGGTTGGTAATTTAAAACGTCAGTTTCTGTCTTTGTTTATTCAAATAACACACTTCCTGTCCTATCCAAAGGACATTGAGCTTAGTTGAAAGAGCAGCAATATAAGATTAGCTCATATTAACAACAGGTGAATTCATATTGTGGTTTCGACAAGATCAGCAAGGTGCCCTGTCACATCAGAAAAAGATGTGAGGAGTTCTGATATTTTCTAATGAGGAAGCTGTTGAGTGAGGAGGTTAACAAAAGGTTTTGATCGCATGCAAAGGAAGCCTAATTATTGCTCTTTTTCACTGTTCAATGCAGCAATTAATACAGAAAACAGGATGTATTAGTCTGACCTTTGGAATGTAAAAAACTTTGAACAGTGTTTGGTGCCACCTAGCGGACACATTGCAGCACCAACCTCTGCCAAGATCCTGCAGGCAGCTGTTAAAACGGCCTATTACAAAAGTAGTGAGGTTATTTGTACATCTATTTAAAGAGGTTGAAACTTGGTAAATAAATAAATTTTATATATGTTATCATTCATTGACTAGTATCATATTCAGTTCAGAATCCTACATTGTTTTCCTGAAACATGCATTTATACTGGGTTCAGATACCACAACGTTGTGTGGATCTGGAGAAGACAAAAAGGGTCACAATCGCTGTTTTCTGGTGAACAGGTAATACAATTAAATGTTTTATTTGTTTGTATATTTTATTGACTAATCAAACAGCCAACACACGTGTATAACAACAGCCTTGTTTGTGGATTAAGTATTGAAGGGTTTTGAATATTTTCAAATACATTTGTGTCTGCAGATTTTGTAGATTATTTTCTTTTCAGAAAGCTCAGTTTCAGTTTTGTGTTACAGGATATATTCTTCAGGGACAGCTGAAAGACAACTTAAGTTTCTGGCCTCAGTACAGCAACAGCAGTAAAACAGCAGCGTCTGGATGAGAGGGAAAATCCCTTCCAGTCGGCTTTAAAACACGCAATGCGGAAACTGCCATTGATTGGTACTCAATTGTAAAGTTGAGAAAGGTGAAAACTGGAATGAAGACTTGCCAGACTAGATTGTGTATGTTGGTGTAATATAGATAGCGTATTCTTTTCGATTTAAGACACCCTTCAATTTAAGACGCAGCCCAAATTTCCCCCCCTCAATTTGCGGAAAAAATAAAACATCAAATGAATTTACAAAGACACAACCCCTCAATTACGCACATAGAGTCAGTTTGCGACCGTCTGCTATCACACACAATTACAGTGATGTGCTGCTTCTCATTTCCTCTTGATTACTCACACCTGTTTTCTCGGTTTGTGAACTGTGGTATTGCTTTTGTGTTGAAAATACAGGGTCTGGTCAGCATTCCGATCTGTCCAAGCTGGTACTGTTCTTAAAACTGGGCCTAATAACAAACGATGAAATTACACTAATTTGAAAATGGCTGCCTGTATGTGGATGATTTGATATCGGGCAGTGGCGTTTTTTGATTGTCTTTTCTCAGCAGTAAGTCCGTTGCTGCTTGTGTATTTGGGCAGTGACGATCTTTGTTCGTCTTTTCTCAGCAGTCAGTCACATTGCTGCTTGTGCTCAGGAAGTCTTGTCTTTTGTTGGTGATTTTAATGAATGCATCAGTATACTGTACTCGAATTTAAGACACAGGTTATTTTATTTATTTAATAAAAATGGTTTTAAAAGTGTGTTTTAAATTCGATGGTATCTGATATTCACCCCTACTGTTCAAGCAATTTACAACAATAATCCACATTGCTACAGTTTACACCATGGCAATTAAATGTTTTGAAAGGAAAAAAAATAGAAAATATGCACTTTGCAAAACAATTGATAACCCCAGCTCTATCTTGCCCATTGTGATTTGCAACAGGAGAGCCCGCTTTTACATTGCACAATACAGGTCAGGGATGCCATTTAAAAAAAAAAAGAAACCGGTCATGTGATGAGCAGCCCATTTAAAACACGTATGCGCTACAGATGGAAGGTGGTTCTAATGTTTTGTCCAAACTCTTCATAACTAAGAGATTTATTTATGTGTTTCCTACCTGAACAGATCACTCCAGCGTCTTCACCGTGACCACAGCTATGCTTTCCCCACCCCAGATCCAGAACCCAGATCTGACTCAGAACGCTGCAGGAAACCTCATCCAGCCAGATGGTTCCAGAACCAGCTTCAGTGAGCCCGCCTGGTGCTGATAGAGCCGATCCCAGCCCAGCTGTTTACACAACTCAGCATCCCTCATATCCACCGATCATCACAAACTGTCCCCCACTGTCCCCTGCGAAGAATCTCCACCTCCCAGCACAGGACTGCCTCCATTCACCAGCCTCAGATCATCACCTCCTTTAAAGAAGAAAGTGAGTCAAGTCACTGATGTCATCTGATATTGGTATCCAGGTATCATTCATATTTTTTGGATCAGGTGTCACCGATATCAGGTATCATTCATATTTTGATCAGGTGTCACTCGATATTGGTATCAGGTATCATTCATATTTTTGGATCAAAGTGTCACTCAATATTGGTATCAGGTATCATTCATATTTTGGATCAGGGTCACATTTTGGTGCCAGTGGTCAAACAGGTGGTGGAGCCCGTGTACTACTGATGATCGTGTCACTATAGTTACAGTTTCAACTTTGTTTCTGTGTTAAACTACGCTTTTTTGACCATTAATATCTTCTCAATAGTAGGGGTAACCATCTTGAAACGGTCTTTCAACAGGGGATTATTGTTTAAAGATAAGAGATGGGTCAAACCGAAGACATGTCCCGTGTGTAATGCGAATTATAAATAATGTCGTTTTTCAGCTAAAAAACACGTCCACAGCGTGGAAAAATGCTTGTGTAGCACACCATGTTTAGTTGCAGTTACACTCTGCGTCCTGCATAAAAGCGCGGCGCTAATGATCTCATATAAGAACCTCACTATCCTGGCGTCTAATGCTGCTGAGATCAAAGCTTT
>CM072699.1:4809806-4848980 GCA_036884735.1 Huso huso | reverse complement strand
AAAAAAACCCTTTCTGAGTGTTTTGCTTTTCTTAGGAAAATAAACATTCAAAATAAACTGCGCTATTTTACTTTTCCTATTGCCCCTAAATGCATTTGCACTGTAATACCCTGACACACCCAGGGTCAGCAAGGAAACACAATGTAGCATAACATGAAATAATAATAATAATAATAATAATAATAATAATAATAATAATAATAATGAATTAAGAAAAAAAAAATCAAAACACTAAACCCTACAGTAGACCTATAATTATAATAATTCATAATACATTCATATGTGTTGTGCTGTTTTTGTTTGTTTGTTTGTTTGTTTTTTAAGTTGTAAAAGTCAGTTGAAAATCTTGCTAAATTGTATTTTTTTCAGCAGTCAGATTAATGTCTCACAATTTCTTCAAGTCAGTTGTAAAGCCTAAATTCAGCTGTACCTGGGTAGCATTTCACACAATGTTTTAATGTAGATATACCAATATAAGAAATGTATCTGAAGCAAAAGCAAAGATTCTGTTTTCTGTTTTTATATCTGTATATATTATACTTACAAATGTTAATTAGTTCAATAATAATAATAATAATAATAATAATAATAATAATAATAATAATAATAATAATAACAGATAAATATACCTGTATAATAATCTCTGTCTCTCATAATGTAAATGCAGTTTCACAGATCCACAACAGATTTCATCTATAAATGATTGAATAAGGTTGACTTCACATATTACAAATACAAAATCGTGCAGTTACGATTACAATAGAATGCATTCTTCGAGCTCGATTAACAATTGCTCGTGCACGTTTTTTATTTGATTTGATTTTATTTTTTTATTTAAATTATGAGAAATTATGTATTTGTGAAGTCAACCTTAATCAGTCAATTATAAATGAAATCTATTGTGGATCTGTAAAACTGCATTTACATTATGAGACAGAGATTATTATACAGGTATATTTATCTGCTATTATTATTATTATTATTATTATTATTATGTGTGTGTGTGTGAAGTGGAATACAATAGTTTGTCTGCAATTCAACAGATGTCACAACACGAGACCGGGCTATTAAAACCCTTAAGACCAGTGGTTTGCACCCTGCTAGTAACGTGCTGACATCATTGAAAATAATTTAAACATTCAGAATACATTCATATGTGTTGAACTGTTTTTCTTTTTTTTTGCCACATTTAAGTTGTAAAAGACAGTTGAAAATCTTCAGCTAAATTTAATTTTTGTCAGCTGGTCGGGTTAGCCAGTCACAATTTCTTCAAATCAGTCATAAAACTAAATTCATCTGTACCTGGGTAACATTCCCGCTATTTTCTTTTAAATATAGATATACCAATATAAGAAATGTACCGGAAGCAAAAGCAAAAAATATGTTTTCTGCCATTTACGTAATTCTCTCTTTCAAATCTGGCATGTGTAATGTGCAGTGTAATCTTGTGTGCTTGTATATCAGTGATCTCGGAGCTGCTGGTTTTATTCACCCAGGTGCAGATGTTGGGTTTATTTCTAGCAGAGAGCTGTGTCAGGGTTCTTAATCATCAATGTGGAAGAATAATATTGGAAATGTACAGGAGAATATTAAAATGATTTAACAAAAAAATTATTTAAACATTATACTGCCTTGGAAAAGGATAAATAAGGTTGACTTCACATATACAAATGCAAAATCGTGCAGTTACGATTAAAATAGAATGCATTCTTCGAGCTCGATTAACAAAGACATCTGGCTATTGCACGTGCACGTTATTTTTAACTAGGTAGTTTATTTAAATTATGTGAAATTATGTATTTGTGAAGTCAGCTTATTCAGTCATTTGATGATGAAATCTGTTGTGGATCTGTGAAATTGTATTTACATTAAGAGAGACAGAGATTATTATATAGGTACTGTAACGGTTACAATGTGTGCTATTATTATTATTATTATTATTATTATTATTATTATTATTATTATTATTATTATTAGTTTGATTAAGCAGTAACTTATACTAAACACTTCCCTGCTCATATGCTGTTGTTATAACACATATTGTTCAGAGTAGAAAGCTGCTGTGTGTGAAAACAAACAACGATGCAGAAAGGATTATCAGCAGTAACATTAGATTCTTACCATATTTTAAATGCTGAAAACAAAACTATGGCTGGAAAAATAAAAAGTGTATTGAAATATTCATGTTTATATTTGGAACATTTTAAAAATACTATAATGTGATTTTAAAAAGAAAATAGAATCAATGAATAAAGATTATTTCATCTTCCCTCGTATTGCTGATTTGAGAAAATCAAACTATATACGAGCAAAATATCTCTTTACACAACCTCGCCTACCTGACGTTTTATCTTTTTCATATATTTACACTCTATTAACCAACATTTCCTCATCATTTTTTATAAACTGATCCATCAGTTATAATGTTTTTTTTTTTTTTGTTAAATCATTTAAATATTTCTCTTTTACATTTTCAAATATTATTCTTCCACATTGATGATTAAAACCCTGACACAGCTCTCTGCTGAAATAAACCCAACATCTGCACCTGGGTGAATAAAACCAGCAACTCAAGGATCACTGATATACAAGCACACAAGATTACACTGCACATTACACATGCCAGATTTGGAAACATAGATTTAAATCCTTATGGATGTGTAAGATCCCATAAAACATTTTTTTATCTCATCAGCGTGTCAATTAAACTTGGCGTTATCGTCATAAAATTAAACATCTATCAATCAATCACAAACACACTGAATAACCAGGGCATAGGCAAACATGAGCAGAGGAGCCCTGTTTTTTCCCCTCAGTACTGTATCTCATCACACGGTTTTGATTGATTTCAAAAATGTTATCAATCAGACAAATCTCACTGGGATGCAACTCCATCAACAAAACAAGTCAATACACAAAGCGACAATTTGAGGAAGCAGCAGTGAAAAATTGCATCAATACAAGATCTACAAATGAACACCATAAGACATAATGAACACGGGTTGGATGCGCCAGCACCATTGAAATATAAGACTGTAAAACACTGAAGTTTATAATAAAATGATCATTCACCATGTAAAATAATAATAATAATAATAATAATAATAATAATAATAATAATAATAATAATAATAATAATAATAAATACAACTTAATAATAGACCACTTAAATTACAGGGGCATCAGATACAATTCAGCTTAAACAAATTGGTCTCAATGTTACAATTCAATTTTTAACATTTTAAACTGCTGCAGTACAACTTGTTCTTCAGTTCAACAGCAGCACTGCCTGACTATTCTGGTAGATTAACACACTATAATCTAAAGTTACATCTTTGTGAAGTTGCAGGCTCACCAGCAGACACAGCCGTGGCACCATGAAGTGTTATTTCTGCAATGCAACACAGCTGAAATACACTGTGCTTGAGCAGGGACTTTCTTTACAGTTGAAACAAATTCAACTTGCACAATATACTCAATTATTTTAGGTCCGTTTACTGCATTGAGAAGTTACTGTGTCCACCTGAACACCAGTATCCCTCACCCTAGGCTGGGTTTAGGCAGGTTTGCAGGTGGACCAGCCTCCAGAATCTATACCTCTACAGTTCTATCCCAGTTAACAAACTCAAATAAATCAATCAATAAAAACAGCCTTGAAAGGAAAGCATCCTAATGGGCAGTTCTACCCGGTCACTCCAGTCCCTGGACCACACTGGGCAGGACTCCTGTCTCAGAATAAATAACCGACTTCATTAAAAAAGCTGTAAAGAAATAACAGCGTGGAACTTACTGGCTGGTGAGTGCAGAAGCAGGACAGTGAGACAGAAGATGGGCATGCAGCTCTCCATTGTTATCAGGACAGATGAACCCTCCTCTGGCCGAAGTCAAGACCCGTGCCCCCCCCTGAGCCAACACACAGCAACTGAGAGGGTGCTCAGCGCCCCAACAGCAGCAGAAACACAGCCCCCCCCCCGCAATCACACTCAGCATGGCCTTTTTTGAGAAAAACAGGAAGATTTCAAACAGGTGTGCTGACAAATCAGAAGGGCTCTTTTCAGTTCTCCATATATATATTGCTAATACATCACTGTTTCCTCCCAGACCGCCCAGAGGTGATGAAACACACGATCTACGGAAGAAGGGGAGATCTGGAGTTGACAAAGAAAAAAAAACATTTATTTTTTTAAATTATGTTTATGAAAAGCTTGAAAGCTGTGTGCAGAAAACAAGGAACTTAGTAGTTATCTCTGAGCTCTGGGTTCGGACACCAGCCAGGCTTCCTCTGCCTAAAGGCCTGGGTTTGATACTCTTGCATTCGTATCTCTTCTGGGATGTCTTCTGTTTTTTTGTGTGCTAGAAACCTAGAATTTCCACAGCAGTGGTAAGTCTATGAAGCTGTTATAATACCCAATTCTGTATCCCTACTTCTCTATGCCCTGTCCGTCACACAGCAGAGCCTTGTCTGTACAGGGCAGGGCGAGGATCAAAAGCTGTATTGCACTTGCAGACATGCCTGTACTGTAGGATGCTTCCAACATGTAAGATACACCAGGTTATATAGGCAGTAGTTTCTGTTGCTTGTTTGGCAACAAGGCTGACATTGCAATAATTAGGAAAAAATTACTTATCTGATCTGGTCTACCCATGGTGACTGTTCCTATTTGGCAAAATGGGGGTAAATCTTGGGTAAGAACAGGTGGGAAGTATAGAGGCAGGCAATTCTGAGGTTCTGTAAGTCCCCTCTCCTTAGATCTTGTCACTACAGATTGGGGGCTTACAGCTCTCATCTCCACAAGCAGCTGTGTGACGTGAAGCTGTGGTCGTCTGTGTGCTGAAGCTGCTGATAACTGCTGCACACAGGTAACAACACAGGGAGACAGGTAATGAGGTATTGGTGCTGACAAGATGCAGAGAGCTGAGAATGGGATCTTTTTGTTCTCATGAAAGTACAGTGCTGGGTGATGTATATGGGGTGCTTTAATGCTCATTACGATCCTGTAGAACCTTATACAAATATTTGAATAAGAATCATTAAACTATGAATAAAAAAAGCAATAGGAACTGTATTTTCAATGGTAACAAGATACACCTCAATTTCCCATTGGGAAAATTACTATGTATAATATTAACTATCATACATACTGTGTGTTCCAAAACCAATGCATTTACCAGTGGTATACTGTGCCATTATAACATTACTTTGGCAAACCAAGCTCTCTGATTGGCTGAAAGGCCTGTACAACTCTCCCTAACAATGCAGAGGCTGAGGGCGGGTCCGAAGGCGCTTAACCTATAAAGCTCAAAGTGAATCTGTTGCAACTGTTGAAAAGTGTGGCGGAAGGACCTCTGGTTTCTCACTTCTGGTATTGTGGCTTTAATAGTATTGGTTATACTGCCCCCACTGCTATCCCAATTCCTAATCCATTTTGCATAACACAGAACACCTACTGAGTACAGGATCTGTAAATGCTGCCCAAACCACACTGTGTGTCAGAATGGGGCTCTAACCACAGCCAGCTATTCAGAAGCCCGCATGGCACAGAAACAAACTTTTAATGAGGAGACATGTCCCCTAGTGGCTCAAGCAGTAAAAGCTTTTCACTGCAGAATCTCTTTGTTCAGTTTACTGCTGGTGAATTATCAGCCTTCCTCCTCCTAAAATGGCATCTCTCACAGCGTCTGTCACATCCACATCACGTGGTGCTTGGAAGGGCTCTAATCGTTTATTTTTTTGCCTGTATGAAATGAAAAAATTAAAAGTCACTGATTACAAAACAGTAAAGAAAATACATAAAGTACCAGAGGTATTATTATTATTATTATTATTATTATTATTATTATTATTTTTTAGTTTATTTTGGCAATGCAAGGTTACAGTGCTAATACAATATTTAAATACAGTTTAAACACAGTAAAGTGCAAATACAACTAGAATGCACTATGAGATAAGAAGAAACAATTTAGGATTAAGACCATTTGTATCTACAATTACTAACTGTAGTGCAATAGTGCAAGGATAGTGCATCAGCTGAGGATCCCAGTAACATGGTGCTGAAGTCAAGCAAGTCCAGTGAAGCCTTTTGAAGGAAAAAAGTGATCTCGGAATTCAGGCATGGACAGGCATTCCAGCGTTCAGATTACTGACTGACAGTCCATTTCTTGTGACAGTATTTTCATTGTAATAATGGAAAGGAAAGATGAGAAAAGAAATCAGGTAAAAATGCTGACATTGAAACCCTGGGTCTGGAGGCGCAGCTACACAGATTCAGCAGACTCTGCAGGCTCCCATGAATCACATTACACAAGTCTGATTGTGCCTGTTTGCTCCCACTTATCACCCCTTAGGCAAATTAAGAACCCATCAATGAATAAAAAATGTACATACAATCACATGTTGATAATGACAAACTTCAATTTTTTTTTGCTTGCTTGTCCAAACAGTGATCTTACACAAGTGTGAATGAATGTGGCGGGTCTGGGTCTAAGGTTCTGACCGGGGAAATCTGGGTCACCTGGGTTGTCTGTAACAACCTGTGCCTTAATTTTTTAATGCCTTGCCCTATGATCAATGTTGGGCCTTGGTCTTTTCAAAAACACCCTGTGAAAAGGGCTTTGTGATTGCGCAATAAACTCAATACAACATAACGCCCTTTACTGAAACATCACTTTCAGTTTTTGCTTTACTGAACATGTTCCGCTGCAAATCAATAAAAAATTCTGCATCTTTATCTTTTTTTTTTTCCTTCTAACACCATATTTTGTTTGTTTAGTTTCCTCACATCCAATTCCTTTAAGACCTTACCGGTACATCCGAGGTCCTTTAAGAATATTGCAAAGTCTAAACAATGCAAACATTCAGAAATAGTGAAAAGGGATGTCAAGGGTTCATTTGCAAAATGATACAAAAATAATGTGCAAATGAAGTATTTATTCCGCAAACAATCTCTAAACTCTCATCGCCGTGGTGGGTCTCGTCTAAAATAACCTAGATGTGAGCGAGGTTAGGGTTGCAAGCATGCAAAAAAAATTTTTGACATCAAAGCTTTGCAAAACAAAAACCACAACATCTCAATATATCAGGATTGAGAGACAGAAAAGTGAAGGAAAGCAGGGCAGGTGTGATACCACAGGGGCTGATATTAATCTGTTTAACAAAAAAAATCGCATTTTCACATTTTTATAAATATCTTCTTAAACCAGATTAACATCACCCTTATTTTTATTATGTAACATTTAAAATCTAGATGTATTTTTTTTAAAGCCTACTTAATCATTGTAAAAAAAAAAAAAAATGCAGGTTGAAAGAAAGTTTCCCTCATTTCTCTGCCTTTTTTTTTTTGACAAATATAAAATAAACGTAAAGAAGGTTTTTCCTGCTTCCTCTGGCAAGTGCTCTCAGCTGCAGCCGTTTCTTTCTTCAGTCTTGTCAGCAATGGGCCACATATGCAATTAATACATTTAAAGACTGAAACTTAACTCCCCTACATAGCAAACGCTCCACTACAAGTGCACAGTGTAATGAGAATCCACATCAAATGAATAATCTATCGATAGCTACATGCCACTGTTTCTGTTTCAAGGCGATGACTTCTGAATAGCTGGCTGTGGTTAGAGCCCTATTCTGACACAGTGTGGTTTGGGCAGCATTTACAGATCCTGTACTCAGTAGGTATAGAAGTGGGGCAGTATAACTAATACTATTAAAACCTACAATACCAGCAGTGAGAAAACCAGAGGGCCCCGCTACACTTTTCACAGTTGCTAACAGATTCACTTTGATCTTCTTTTAGGTTAAAAAAAGCCCCGGGCCCTGCCTCCTCAGCTCTGCATTGTTAGGAGAGTTGTACAGGCCTTTCAGCCAATCAGAGAGCAGGTTTTCCAAAATGTTATTATTTGTTTATTATTTGTTTATTTTGCGCCTTTATCCAAGGCGACTTACAGAGACTAGGGTGTGTGAACTATGCATCAGCTGCAGAGTCACTTGATTACGTCTCACCCGAAAAGGCGCAAAGGAGGGTTAAGTGACTTGCTCAGGGTCACACAATGAGTCAGTGGCTGAAGTGGGATCTGAACCGGGGATCTCCTGGTTACAAGTCCTTTTCTTTAACCACTGGACCACACAGCCTTGGTACAGTATATCACTGGTAAATGCATTGGTTTTTGGAACATTACTGTATGTCTGATAGTTAATAATATACATGGTAAATGTCCCATTGGGAAATTGAGGTGTATCTTGTTACCATGGAAAATACAGTTCCCCATTGCTTTTCATTGATAGTTTAATGATTCCTATTATAATATTTGTATAAGGGTCTACAGACTCTTAAGGCATTAAAGCACTCCATATACATCACCCAGCACTGTACCTTCATGAGAACTAAAGGTCCCATTCTCAGCTCTCTGCATCTTGTCAAGCACTAATACTCTCATTGGTCTGTCTCCCCTGTGCTGTTACCCTGTGCAGCAGTTATCAGCAACTTCAGCACACAGGCGACCACAGCTTCACGTCACACAGCTGCTTGTTTTCAGATTCTGTACAAAACCACAGAGTGGGCGCAGCTCTTGGTCTCGGGCTGGTGTGAAGATGAGAGCTGTAAACTCCCAATCTGTAGTGACAACATCTAATGAGGGGGGACTTACAGAAACTTAGAATTGAGCAGCGGTATAAAAATTCTGCTGTGTTGGCTGGTGCTATTTAAAGATATTTTGCTTATTAACTATTATTTTATTTTTTCTTTAAAGAAAAAATGCTGACTTTCATGTTTTATACACAGTTGTATGTTAAATTGATGTCTGCAATCACTGTTCCCCTAGTACATTAAAGCCTCTTTAAAAGCACTGGCATGCTCTGTCCGGGTTGTGACCTGGTGTCCGCTTGGGTGGGCTCATGATTTCACACTGGTTTTTTGTAGAAGCAGGGTCAACCTGGGTGACAGAAGCAAGCAGATGCATACGCAATGCCCAAGCAGCTTCCATCAAGCTTCTCTGGATTGACTCGTCAGCCCAAATGTTCATCCCCTGCTGCAATCCTGGCTCATGGGGTGTCTCAATCAACAAAAATATTGCTCAACAGAATAAACAAAATGTTGCTTTGGGAGTGAAACCTTCATGCAGGCGTGGCTGTTTGTTGCCTTCGTCGGATTGAACAGCCATCATGCATTTTATCTCGCTGAACCCGGGTCAAAGTGTGTCGACCCACATCCTGAGGTAGGTCGCTGCCGACCAGGGTTCGTGGTGGTATGATCGGGTAGCCAGAACCCAGGTTGGGACCTGGGTAGGAGCGTTAGTGTGAAAGGGGCTTGTACCTTCATTTTTTCCTCAAACAGCATACCTGCCTGTATACATACCACCAGTCCTGACCCCAGCCTCACCCCCATTTCCACCAACAGGGACAGTCGCCAGGAGTTCTGTAGCCAACTGCGCTCACTAGGTAGGATGCCTTTCTGGCCATCACCTCTCCCCATTATACAAAGGGAATGGGCTCTCCATAGCTCAGACCTACTGCTCAGGCCGTCTTAATGTCAGCAGGGGAGGGACATTTATAAAATCACCTTTTCTCCAAAATGTTTAAAATGTGCATTATCAAAGAGGTACTCATCCAATAGGGTGGGTCAAAGAAACCAATGTGAGGGTCCCCTTTTGCTTTATGAGCATAATAACTAGGCTCATATTTGACTTTAGAATGGTTTGGGGCCACTAGACCTTAGTTTTACCATTACTTTGAAGCTGTTTGATTCAACTGACCTTATAGTAACCTTATCCTGTCCATACATGGCAGAAAAGGGGGGGTTTAACTCTATTTTATTTATTGTGTTGTCCAGCAACTGGTTTGAATCAAAAACCCAAAATATTTCAGTCAAGAAATAGAACAGCAGCACACTAACACTTATTACAAGAATGCCTTCAATTAATTGACTTGTGAGCTTGTTTGTATGGAATTATGATGTAGCACCCCTGCTGGCAGGTGCAGTACATCACACTTTCAGGATCATCTACAGTGCTGGTAAACAATGGTCGAGGTGTGTGTTGTAGGCGGAAATGCCAGTTAGAGTTTTATTAGAATTCACAGGGTTAGGCCACTGGCCTTTTAAGAAAAGAAAAAAACTAATTGTATGTGGTTTTACGTTTGGCCTATATAACCTGGTGTGTATCTTACATGTTGAAAGCATCCTACAGTACAGGCATGTCTGCAAATGCAATACAACTTTTGATCCACTTGACCCTGTACAGACAAAATCTGCTGTGTGTGCGGACAGGGCATAGAAAGTAGGGATACAGGAATTGGGTATTACAACGGCTTCATGGACTTAGCACTGCTGTGGAAATTTACAGAAGAGTACAATTAAAGATCTTGGTGTATTTTAATGATATGATTAGTAATTGCTTTTTTTGCACTTACAATGTGTGAGGAGACCAAGTACCTCAAGAGTTTGCTAGAAAATGTTCGACAGACGCTAATCACTCTTATGATCCACCGTTGGTTGTCCAATTTTCATTGCTCTGTGTTTTTTTTTTAGCTTCACCCACCACCCTTGCAAGTGTTACATTGTATAACCACCCTTTGTATGCAGCTCCAGAGCAGCTGCCCGCGCCTAGCTACAGCCAAAGTGTTGCATCACCTCAAATTCGGGGGGTTGAGACATAATTCAAAAATAAAAAAAAATACAACTTTATGAACATCATTTCGATGTTTATTTAACATCATGTAATCAAAGAAACAAAATGATATCGCAAATAAAGTCTACGGAAAAATAGTAGTACTGTTAGATTTCAAAATGTCACATTTTCAATTTGTCATTTTTTCATTAAGTATATGGAAAACTACACGCTATGTCATTCAATATATTTACCGTAACATTATTCAGCAGGTTTCATTCGACGTTATGAATCAAAATTGGTTAATTTCATAGGGTGATGCTAAACTTTGGGCCATAGCTGTAGATCTAGGACCACCTTCATAAAACTCCATTTAGTTCATCTAGAGCCTTTATGAAGTATACCTGCTTATTAAGAGGACAGTTTGCCTCGAGGGAAGGTAACTTCGCAAAATAAAAAGCAGCCCAACGAAACACTTTCACAGGGACACAAACGCCTGTGGACTGAAGCTAGCAAGAACATTGTAACTTGCTGGCATTGTTGTTACTTGCAATGCTCTTGGTCTCGGTCGTGCGAGATGACGTTATTATTATTATTATTTATTTTTTTCTTAGACGCCCTTATCCAGGGCGACTTACAGTAGTTACAAGATATCACATTATACATTATTTCACATTATACAGATATCACATTATTTTACATACAATTACCCATTTTATACAGTTGGGTTTTACTGGAACAATCTAGGTAAAGTACCTTGCTCAAGGGGTAACAGCAGTGTCCCCCACTGGGGATTGAACCCTTTAACCCTCCGGTCAAGGGTCAGAGCCCTAACCACTACTCCACACTGCTGCCTACATCCTTCAATCGGTCAGCGATGTTTTTTTTCACATTAGCATTCAAAACCGATTTGAAATCTTGTTTCTCTGAAGTCGTTTTTTTTTTTTCATAAAAGAATATTTTTTGGTTCCAGGGATCCAAAATGCCACTTCAAGAAAAAGTTTGCATATAATTAATGCTGTTTCCATTTATTAATGTGATAGGTACACGGTAATGAATGCAAAAAGACAATTCATTAATTTATTATTGTCTTGCGGCGACTGTCGTTAGGCTTCGTGTGTGCAAGCACTTAACCACTCTGTGTTTATCATTACTAATCTGGACACCAAGGCAGCCTCGCTATCTCTTTCTAATATCTGACTTGTACAATGGCTGCTGTAACGTTTACATTTCTAAAATATACCTAAGAAACTTGTCTATAGTAAAGTGTGTATTCCGTCTATATGTGAGGCTTTAGATTTTCATAAAACTCACCTTTATATGTCCACGTGTGTCAAACTATACTCAAAAGAAAAAAAAACATGTTTTCATGTCTGCTTTGTCAAGGTAATTCATGATTTTGTGTCTTAAACATATTAAACACTCACCTGCTGTGTTTATAAAATACATAATTTAATGCATGGATTTTCCTAGGAATATAGCATATAAAATAAGATAAACAGGTGGGTCCTTGAGTTTAGATTTTGGTTGTCAACGTAGAGTGTTTTTTCTCCTGCTTTGCCGCAGGAAAAAGAAAAAGCAACTTTATATTGTTCTGTTCAAATCTTTGTGTAATCATAACTGAAAAAACATTCAAAT
Organism: Huso huso; assembly: GCA_036884735.1. Classification (NCBI taxonomy): domain Eukaryota; kingdom Metazoa; phylum Chordata; class Actinopteri; order Acipenseriformes; family Acipenseridae; genus Huso; species Huso huso. The sequence continues at coordinate 4,836,746 of CM072699.1, read as the reverse complement.
ATTCATCTAGCGGACAGAAAACCCTTTGAGAAACAGTAACTTGTGGATATTTAAAAAAAAAAAAAAAAATTTTTGTCTGCACTGTTTCCTGCTCGTTTACAAATAACTGTATACTAATAAATTATATTGCAATAAAGATCATAGTATGCATTTAAAATGCTGTTACATCTTCAGATCTGACATTTTTTTAATTGAAATCTTGCCTCTCTTAATCTCTGGGTGTAGTCTCCCAAGTGAGATCAAAACTACTTTCCCACATGACCAGAGACCGGGGTTATGCTGTGTCACCATACCTCAGGAAATATTTAGCCTGTAGTGTATTTAACATAGGAAGGGCCAGTGAATACTCAAGTTTGTATCTTTAAAGCTGCACCCTCGATTCTTCAGTTGTGGTAATTCAGCGGGTCAGCCAGTTATGCAAAACTCCAGTAATAAAGTGTTCAACAAAGAGGTTGTCTCATAAAATGTTCTGTCAGGGGAAAAGAGGTATCGGGTGTGAAACTTGCTCAGTGAATGTACAGCTATGGTCAAAGTTTTGCATCACCTAGAATTTTAGAACTGAGACTATATTAAAAACTACAAAGCGGTATGTAATTCAATATGTCAACATAACATTATTCAACAGGTTTCATTCGACTTTCTGAAGCAAAGGGTTAATTCTATAGGACGATGCAAAACCTTTGGCCAGTTATTTTTTTGTGACAGTGCAGACTTTTTTTTTGCAGGCTGTTGCACATACATAAAAGTAAGTTAAAGGAACCTTGAATACATTCAGTGTATTACATTAACCATTTTTTACAACAAAACACATGCCATCCGCCAGATGTTAAATTAGACTTTATTGTTTAAAAATAGAATACAGCCTTCAAGCCATTGCACTCTGCAAGAAATGCTATACGTTTAGAAATGGTACATTAAAGCAGAATAGATATATTCAAACAATAAAAAACAAACTAACATTTTAATATAGAAATCATTTTTTATCTGCACACCTAGAACCCTGTAACTCTATTGTCCGCTAACAGAGTTACAGGGTTCAGAGTGCTAAATAAAACTGTTTACATAACATTAAGACTGACCCATCAAATGCAGAAAAACTACTTGGCACCTAGAATCAAACCCACTCTCCTGCTCAGCGGGCATGGCGGGATGTGCACTGATCCTGGGACTTACCTGCACAAACAATATGCAGTGACTGAGGTTTGACAAGCGTGAGGCTAAATTAGGAACCTGATTGAATACATTTACTTTCTCCAAGACTGGGTTTGGTGCAGGGCTTCTCTACAGGGCTTGTCTGCAAGAACTCACCTGATAAATCTTCTGGGTTACTGTTCATAGGGGCAGGTATCGTCACTTCCCAAGTACCCTGGGGTCTCTCCTTCCAGAGGGCATCGATTCACCTAAAGAGACAGAGAACAGCATTAGTGTTTACAGACCAGAAAAGCACTGCTTCACCTAAACCAGACAGAGAACAGAATCGGTGATACAGGTGAGAGAATTGTTTCTTCATATGTTTTGTAACACAGCCGCCCCCCTACCTGGGATGGGGTTCCCCTCACTGTCCTCCACATCATCGTAGTCAGAGGCAGCTCATCAAGAAAACTCCCTGGAACAGGAGACAGGGTTAGTGCTGCCTGCTTTCACTCTGCAAATCCACCTGCCTACTTGTTGCACATGACTACTATTGTAGCTGTTGTTCAATGTTTGGATTACTGAATTCAGGACAGGAAATTAAACAGTGGTTTTGTGATCTACACCCTAAGTAACTACATATTATCTACTGTTTGCTGCTCTGTTCCTGTCTGTCTCTCACTCTTTGTAGTGTTTCCTGTGATGAGAGGTTTACAAGTTGGCTGCTTTGAGTCATGTTTGTGGATTGTGTGGCAGTGTGATGTGTGTGTTGGCTCTCTCTTTCTCCACTCCCCCTACCCTCTTACTCACCTCTCCTGGGCGCATCATAGGTTCCCTGTCTGGCCAGTTTGTACTCAATCTCCTCGTAAACGGCTTCATGGAAGGGGTCAAGCTCCTCCTCAGCAATCCCTATGGGAGGAAACAGGCTCTCATTCACAGTGACACAGCTCTGCACACACTGTACTGAACAGCACAGCCTTCAGTGATCCACAGTGCAAGAACACCATTTCTTTTCTTTATTTAAAACTGCCATTTTAACAGCTTTTTAATTTTAATTTTAATTGAACTCTGTGTCACAAACAATAGAAATACGTTAGCAAAGATGCATGTGGACATTCCAGATTACAAAACTTCTGCTTCATTAAAAGATTTTCAGTTAAAAGTGAAATCATGAAATGGATTAACTACCCCCACTGCCGGTGGAGGCGGTATACATACTCCTCAGTACATTTCTTAATTATTGAAATGTTAAACAAATTTTTTAATCAAAATAAACTTCAAATGCAATCACAATAAATAAATACAAACAGCTCAAGTAAAACATTTTAAAACCATTGTTGTGCGTTTATGTTTTCATTTATATTGCTTCCTTCATAACTTTCATATTTCACTAACACCTTACAAAATCCTACTGTTAAACTGAAAGGTAAAGTCTTATCCAACTGGCCTTTTCCCTTTCTTTTAAAACCAATTACCCGTCTTCATCTATTTTACATTTATCTGGAGAAGCGCTTATTCAATTGTGAAGAGTCAGTGACCAATAATCAATTCAATAATAGTGTGTCGTCATACAGCCTGAATACCATGTGATCTAGAGGGACAGAATCAGTGATCAGTAATAAATCAGAAGCATTAAGATCAACCCTTTCAGCATTCAGTCTTGTTTCCAATGAAGTTCTGGGGAGAGGTTTGAAGTAGTCTAGCTACAAAAGGGCTTATTATAAAAGCTGAAACATAAATGAGAAGTGTCCTTGTATTACAGGATGGACACCCCAATACATATAGGGATATTTTTTATTTATGAGATCATGTTTTTTGAAATGCACTCACTGGAGCACAACACAGCCGCTCCATTACTGGTATTGCAGCTGACTTGCTGTGGAAGGCTGCAGTTTATCAGATGGGACTCATCCCAGTTGCAGGCAATGCCTGTCAGGCACACATCACTGTCCCCTGTCCCGTGTCGAGAGGTTAGGACTTCCATTGCAGAGCCACAGTCCAGCTCTCTGCACCAGGAAACCTCTGTGATGCCCCAGGGTGGGGAACTCTCCCCCCAGGGTCCTGTTGTAGTAAACTTCCACCCGACCTTCCTGGCGACTCGGTCCGACTGGTTCCCGGACTTCGACCTGCCTGTGCTGGGAGCAAGGAGGAGGATAATAATAATCTAGTGGGCAGGGTTAATGAACCACATCAGAACTGAGGTGGAAATGGCATATCGTTTGCTATATTAAATGCCAAAAAATAATTCAAAAGCACACCACACAAGGTTGTGGGTAAAAAATATCCATTAAAAACATGCATGTTTTAATATAATGTTGAACCTAATGTTCACTATGGCATTTCAAGCCATTTATTTGAAAAAAACTCTTAATGATGCTCTCTCTGCTTTCAATAGAGATTCTCAGCATTCACTGGAACTGGGTTTTATTTTACATTAGAAGAGGTTGTAACAAAGTTTTAAGGGAAGTGCATGTAAGAAAATAGATTTTGTATCAAATGGATGAAAGAAAGGTAAGACAACTAATCACAGATAAATAAATAACAGTGGGTTTTAATGGGTAGGTCATGACAATTTTATATTCAACCAACTGTCTCATTATCACTGACTGGTACAATATTCTATAACGTTTCGATTTCAAATGAAGGACTGGCAGTGATTTGTAATTGATGTTTTAAAGCTTCTCTCCTTTTTAACTAACATCCACCAACTTTTTTAAATATATTAAATGGAATTACTGTAAAAACAAAACTGTCCTGTATATTAAGCAAAAGGACTCGACTCACCAGAACAAACAATTCCCACATCGTTCGCATGAGTGCATGGCTTGTGTCTCCATGCAGAGATGGAGCCACTGATAAGTGTGTCTCCATGCCTTCACAGCTGAATTTGTCAGCCCATATTGGGTTGCTGCCTTCTCCAAAATGGGCCTGTCAGGGCCCGGCTACAACATACCCACAATTCAGCTCCTGACAGAGAACTGTGGCATCTTGCAGATCCCAATAGCGATCATGGACCGTCCCCAGACTCCTTCATGATGCAGCTCCACTCGGCCAGAACAGGAATCAGAGCCATTCACCAGCCTGTACTCTGAATAGCAAGTATACAGACAGGGCTGTTACCACAAAACCAGCTGTGTCTATTACCTTTGTTGCAGTGATTACCATCCCCAACCATTAATGCAGAAATAAATAAATCGATATATAAACTGATTTTTTGAGACAAAAATAAATTACATATATAATTACATTTTCAGTCCTTGTCTTTCCTTCCATTTACATTTTTTTGTAAGCTATTTAAGATATTCTATCCTTGTTTTTCCACGTTCACCCTGAGATTGGGGCAACACTTTGAAAACCTACATTTAAAAACATATCACGAGCTATGATTGCAGCTTAAAAATCTGCTTTTTTTTTATTCATTGTTTAACAAATTGTTTTAATTGAATTATATTGCATTTCCAAACATTAAAACAACTAGATATAACATACTTTTTAAAAAAAACTAGTATACTAGTAGAAATAATAAACATATTTACCTCAAAATGTGTTTTAATTTAGAAATATTTTAGTGAATAATTATGTTGCAGCAAACATATAGAAATGTAACAAATTCAACTGCTGTAGATTATTTTGTGAAAGCTACAGTTAAAGTGTGTAGGCTATGGGCAAATATGAGTCCTAATAGCAAAATACAGTCAACGAAGTGATATTAATTTGTCTTTATTAACAAATTGTTCACGTGGTTATGAAATAGCAACCATTAAACTCACCAATACAGACAAGGCCCACGTCGTTCCTGTGTGTGCAGCGCTGATTCTTGCTGGCTGAAGTCAAACATTTATAGATCTGGAGCTCCTCTCCCTGGCACTGCATCTCCTCGGACCAGACCGTACCCTGCCCCTCTCCAAAAGGGGCTCCTCCCAGCACCTCTTTAGGAACTCCACACTTCAGCTGCCGACAGACAACCTCTGCATCCTGCCAGTCAAAGTCAGCATCACAGACCGTTCCCCAGGTCTCTACATGCAGTACTTCAACTCTCCCAGAGCAGAGATCGCTGCCACCACTTAACCGCACTGCTCTATGTCCTGAAATCACAAAACTGCAGACATTAGACTCTGGGAGCAAAGCAACAACAGTTAACAGTCAATAACAAACTTCACCTTGGAAAACATCTGAATATTATTATTCAGTTAGTTCTTTCACTGAACCTCATACGAACATGACATGGTAATTCAAATATATTAAATTAAAAGTAAATAATATGCCATTGATGTAGCAAGATAGCAAGAAGACGTATTTTGAATCAGAGAGTTCAAGAGAGCAATAAAGGATCCTGTCAGTAAGGCTGCCACCTAAACATCTTTATTTCCTTCATTATAAAACTCTGGGCACCTGACAAGTCTGATTCACTTATCTCTCTGGTTCATTTTCATATTGTGTTACAATCACATACTGACTGAAAGGCTTTTAAATGATCCAATATTAAGCAACAAAATGAAGCCCTGCCTATTCCTATTTTGTTTGTAGTCATGCTTGTTTTATATATATACAGAGCAGTGAACAGTTTATGCTGCCACAGTGCAGTAGTCTATAGATGTGAAATGAGCAAAACTGTCATTAGTGACAAGTAGCAGTGTGGGGTTGGTAATTTAAAACGTCAGTTTCTGTCTTTGTTTATTCAAACAACACACTTCCTGTCCTATCCAAAGGACATTGAGCTTGAGTTGAAAGATCAGCAATATAAGATTAGCTCATATTAACAATGGGTGAATTCGTATTGTGGTTTTAGACAAGATCAGCAAGCTGCCCTGCCATATCAAAAAAAAGATGTGAGGAGTTCTGATACTTTCTAATGAGGAAGCTGTTGAGTGAGGAGGATAACAAAAGGTTTTGATCACATGTAAAGGAAGCCTAATTATTGCTCTTTTTTCACTGATCAATGCAGCAATTAATGCAGCTAAACAGGATGTATTAGTCTGACCTTTGGAATGTAAAAACTTTGAACAGTGTTTTGGTGCCACCTAGCGGACACATTGCAGCACTAACCTCTGCCAAGATCCTGTAGGCAAGCTGTTATAACGGCCTATTACAAAAAAGTAGTGAGGTTATTTGTACATCTATTTAAAAGGTTGAAACTCAGTAAATAAATTGCCATACGGTATATGTTACCATTCATTGTCTAGTATCATATTCCAGTTCATAAGAAGAATGAAACAATGTGAGAATCTACATTGTTTTCCTGAAAACATCATTTTATACTGGGTTCAGATACCACAACGTTGTGGATCTGCAGAAGACAAAAGGTCACAATCCCTGTTTTCTGGTGAACAGGTAATCTGATGAAATGTTTTATTTGTTTGTATATTTTATTGACTATTACAAGGGGGGTTATACCCTATCTAGGGATACCTCGATATTTAGTGTGCAAGCCGTCTAAAATTTATATGGGGCATCAAAGGCATTGCCCCATGCTTTCTGTATTGGTTATAATCGGCTACATGTTGGGGTGCTGCTGTTAGGTGGCGTCAGCTTGCTCTCACTAAAATCTTTAGTGTTTTGCAAAGGGGGTCATAACCTATCTTGGGATACCTCGATATTTTGTGAGCAAGGCGTCTAAGGTGGTAAATGGGGTGAAACAAGCGGGTAATATGAGGAACAGCTATGCTGCCGATACAGATTTGTTATTAATATTTTCATTTTTTTTTTTTTAAAGTATTATTTTTTTTAATAGTGGCAATATATTAATTGAGCAAGATGTGTAAGTGAGTTAAAACACACAAAAAAGGACAGTGCTTTGTCAAGTACACATGAATAAGGAACCCGGGAAGATGTAACCAACATCCAGGTGGTGATTCTGACAGGCTACAGACCACCCCACAAACATAGAGACTTGGGACACAATTACTAAAACAAGTGAATACTAATGTAAAAACAACAGCATACGAAACACTGCACTGCTGATGCGTGCTTTACTGATAAGGAAAAAAATGACTGTGTTGAAACAGTGCCAGTGTCAGGGAGTAAAGTTCTACTTTGCCTACCTCGCATTAATCCAGCCCTGACTAGGAGACAATTTCCATGCAAGGACAGGAAAAGGTAACCCAATCCTGCCAGCCCATCACCCCTACACAACACATACATTCATAGTTTATTAATATTGTGAAACAGGGGGACACTTCACAGTGTCACAGAATTACTGATGAAAATAATAATTCTGATGAAAAGTCAAAAGTCTGGTGTTTACACACATATTTATACTGTATAATCGTAGTATTCAAGTTTCCCTGATTGCAAAAGAACGACTGGGAATGATTGCAAGCATCATACAAAGGAAGGGGACTGTCAATCAAAGGAAGACTAGAAACTTAACCTGAAGATACTTACCCTTTAAGTACTGCTACAATCAATGATTTCTAAATTGATAGATTACAAATGTATCTCAAAACCTGAAATACATCCACACAAAGTGCAATACATTTGTAAACTGGATCAGTAATTTTTCAAAAAAAAAATATATACTGTATATTTGGAAAAGAAATAATCTTAAATACACAGTGTCAGAGATGCAGAAAATGGCAGAAATAACAGTAATCTGTGTTGATTGTTTTTTAATTACAGAAGCACCTGCCAACCGGCATGTCTCTAGTCTGTCATATTTAATGTCTTGCCCATGAAGGTGCTTTTATGTATTATTGAATATGTGTCTGGGATTTCATTTGCATGACACATAAATCAGTTTGATGAGCTGCACTTTGGAGGTGCTACAGAGGGACAGGTGGTCCTGTTTGTTTGACCCCTGTATATTGAGTAAGTGTTTCTGTGATGGAATGTGTGTCTCTTACCTGAACAAATCACTCCCCCCATGTCCAAGGCATGAGTGCAGAAAAGGTCACACCCCCCCCCATGACCCACAGTCCCACAGGAATAGATTCAGAGCAGTTGCAGGAAACAAGCGCCAGCCAGATGGTTCAGAACCGGCTCAGTGAGCATCAATTGGTGCTGATACAGCAGATCCACAGCCCAGCTGTTTACACAACTCCTCACATCCTCTATATCCACCCAGCACTAAACTGTCCCCACTGTCCCTCATGAAGAATCTCCACTCTCCCCAGCACAGGGACTGCTTTCCATTCACCAGCCTCAGATCATCACCTGCTTTAAAAAGAAAAGGGGAATCAGATCAGAGGGAGTCTGCACAGGCTCTGCCACAAAGAGAACGAGTTTATAATCACACACTGTTTACTGCATGGGTTGTATTATTCTCCATATCACAGAGCTTCCCAAGTAAACATCAGCAGTAAAACTCCTCTATATATATTTCATGTATAAAATGTTTTCATGATGTTCTGCGCTGCATAAGGCGTGTGCTAAGAGGTTTCCACCAAGTCTCTGAGATAACACTACAGCAGGTAAAGTACCTGACAAATATTAAACTTTTTCCAGAAAGCGTAGCACAACCCCTGATAAACATGCATACATCATACATAATTGTTCAAATACAAACTTACTATTATAGGAAATGTAACTGACATGTATTTGATGCTTCATATTTGGAACTCATAATTATGGTTCTGTTCATTCTAGTAGTTTTATTTGTATATTTAGAAACCTGTTCAGAATATTTGAGAGGCTCTTTGTAGATACCTAGTTAATGTTCCGCCCAGGCGTTTTAGCATCAATAATACAGCAATAAGGGTGTTTCTGAGGACACTGTGGTGCGCCGTGACATGGAGGTGTTACTCTTGGTCCAAAAAAACAAGTGAATGACAGAATAAAAAGCAGCAATGGTGCAAAAGCTCTACAATGCCCAGAACAGCGATATTGTTACATCAACGTATTTCTAATTTTTTATCAACTGTATGGGATTTTTTTCAAAACTATTTATTAAACATCATGTCATTAGAATTACACAGCAGTGGCGGCGTTACAAAATGCAGTGAGCAGTATTGTGTAGAATGAGTAACATCCCTCGGCATTGCTTTTGAATGCTACAAAATGTAAAGTGCAGGCGCAATTACTGAGTAATGGAAACAGAAATACCAGACATCAACTTTCCATACCCATCTGTGTACAACATGCAAGTCAGCAGCTTTATTTATTCATTTCTTAATACATTCAAACGACACTATAATAAACACATAAATGATCTTCTCCACACATATATTCACAATGCAGGAGTATCAAGTTCTTCCGACAATGTTAAGGATACATGGAATACATTTAGATTTCAAGTTTCAAATCGAGAGTTTCTTTTAGTTTTCTTTTTATAGAATAAACACGAGAGTCATGTTATAACAACAATAAACCACTCCTCTTGCCTCACAGCCCACCCAAGTGTGCAGTTATTAGGAACAGCACCGACCAACATGGAACACAACCAGAACACTATGCAAATGGAACGGAACACAACCAGAACACTATACAAGTGGAATGGAACACAACAGAACACTGTACAAGTGGAGCAGAACACAACCAGAACACTATACAAGGGGAGACAGAACACAACCAGAACACTGTACAAGTGGAGAACCGAACACAACCAGAACACTATACAAATGGAACGGAACACAACCAGAACACTATACAGTGGAACAAAATACATTGATTATTTTTTAAAACTTTTTATTGCATTTTAATTATTTAGGAGTCAATAACCAAACACACAGTAAACCCTGTCTAATGCTGCCCCTCTACACCAGCATTCTGTATCGTATCATTTTTTTAGGGTCCCAGAAAAAAGATTTACCTGGTTTTTACCAACTACTGCATGATATAAAAGTAATTTTGTAAAGTTAGAATTTCAGGGTATAGTCTACGTCAAGAGAACTCCTACAGATTTTCAAAGTGTTAACTTAGTTTGTCATTTATACCTTTTTCAGGTACATTACTCCATTTCACAGCAGCTCCCTCTATCAAACAGCACACTGTGGGCACACTTTTCTGGTCCCTGTACGTGCGGGTTAGACAGTTTCTCTGAACACTCTTGGGGCTTCTCAAACCCGGTCCTCTGGACCCCATGTGTCTTCTGGTTTTCATTCCAACTGAGCTCTCAATCACTTAACTACAAGCGCTTAATTCAACATAATTTGTAATTAGACCTTTTAATTATTCTCAGCTCTAAAAGTTGCAGATTTAAGTTAACTTGAAATCTCAAATGTTTAGAACTGAACACAAATTAAAAAGGCCTCATTAAGTGAATTATTAGTTCAATTAAAGGTTTAATGAAGTAACTGAGAGCTCGGAAGGAAGACAATTTACTAGGGTCCCGAGTTTGAAAACCCTACTCTATATGATGCTACACATTCTGTAACAAAACAACCGAAAAAACTGAATTCAATAAGAAACGTTTCGACTAAGTCTTTATCAATGTCTTCAGTCCAAACAAAGTTCTAATCGAAAGGATCCTCATTTATTTATTTATTTATTTATTTATTTATTGTATTTCTTAATTCAGCACTGTTGAGTGTTTAATAGCTGTGGATGAATCTCTGTAATATGTTTTAAAATGCTCCATTGTTTTGACTGCTTGTTGTATGAAACACATTTCATATAAAGATATTTAGCTGATATTAATTAATATATCTATAAACACTAATATTAATTGTTAGTGTTCTTTATAGTTCTTTATTTTATTTCAATACTGGAATGTTCCAACTGTAGGATATATTTTTCTTCAGACATTGTTTGAATGAAGTGCAGCAAAAAAAAAAAAGCCTTTTGAGTGTTTTGCTTTTCTTTGGAAAATAAACATTCAAAATAAACTGTACTATTTACTTTTCCTATTGCCCCAAATGCATTTGCACTGTAATACCCTGACACACCCAGGGCCAGCAAGGAAACACAATGTATATAACATGAAATAATAATAATAATAATAATAATAATAATAATAATAATAATAATAATAATAATAATAATGAATTAAGAAAAAAAAAAAACATTAAAACTTACAGTAGACCTATAAGGTTATGTGTGGTTTGACTTTGCCAGTAACTATGCTGACACAATTAAAAAAAATAATTGAAATAATTCATAATACATTCCTATATGTATTGCTGTTTTATTTTTTAAGTTGAAAAAAATCAGTTGAAAATCTTGCTAAATTGTATTTTTATCAATAGTCACATTAGCCACTCACAATTTCTTCAAGTCAGTCGTAAAGCCTAAATTCAGCTGCACCTGGGTAGCATGTCACACAATGTTTTAATATAGATATACCAGTATAAGAAATGTACCTGAAGCAAAAGCAAAGATTCTGTTTTCTGGGAAGTTTTTATAAATATATATTATATGTACAAATGTTAATTAGTTTATTAATAATAATAATAATAATAATAATAATAATAATAATAATAATAATAATAGCAGATAAATATACCTGTATAATAATCTCTGTCTCATAATATAAATGCACGTTTACAGATGCCGAACAGATTTCATCTATAAATTATTGAATAAGGTTGACTTCACATATTACAAATACAAAATCGAGCAGTTACGATTAAAATAGAATGCATTCTTCCAGCTCGATTAACAAAAGTCACCTGGGCTATTTTCAACTAGTTTTTTTTTTTTAACTTATTTTTTTAATTTTAATTTAAGTTATGTATTTGTGAAGTAAACCTCATTCAGTCATTTATAGATGAAATCTGTTGTGGATCTGTAAAACTGCATTTACATTATGAGAGACAAAGATTATTAAATATTTATCAGGTAACGGTACAATGTATTATTATTATTATTATTATTATTATTATTATTATTATTATTATTATTGTGATTAACCAGTGATTACATAACTAAACACTTCCCTGCTCATATACTGTTGTTATAACACGCATATTGTTCAGGTAGAAAGGAGCTGCTGTGTGTAAAAACAAACAACGATGCAGGAAGTTATCAGCAGTAACATTAGATTCTTACCATATTTTAAATGCTGAAAACAAAACTATGGCTGGAAATATTCATATTTATATTTGGAGACATTTTAAAAATACTATAACGTTAAAAAATGAAAATAGAATCAATGAAGTAAAGATTATTTCATCTTCCCTCGTATTGCTGATTTGAGAGAAATCAAACCTTAATACGAGCAGAAATATCTCTTTACACAACCTCGCCTACCTGACGTTTTATCTTTATATATTTACATTCTATTTACCAACATTTTTCTCTACATTTATTTTTTATAAACTGATCCATCAGTATAAGGCTGTTTTTTTTTTTTAAAAATCATTTAAATATTTTCCTGTACATTTCCAATATTATTCTTCCACATTAATGATTAAGAACCCTGACACAGCTCTCTGCTAGAAATAAACCCAACATCTGCCTGGGTGAATAAAACCATCAGCTCCGGAGATCACTGATATATGCAAGCACACAGATTACACTGCACATTACATGCCATATTTGAAAAGATAGAATTACGTTACTTATCCAGCGTGTCAATTAAACTTGACATTGTCCGTCATAAAATTAAACAGCTATCTATCAATCACAAACACACACTGAATAACCAGGGCATAGGCAAACATGAGCAGAGGAGCCCTGTTTTTTCCGCTCCAGTACTGTATCTCATCACACGGTTTTTTGTTTTCAGAATGTTGGCAATCAGACAAATTTCACTGGGATGCAACTACATCAACAAAACAAATCAATACACAAAAGCGACAATTTGAGGAAGCAGCAGTGAGAAAATTGCATCAATACAAGATATACAAATGAACACCATAAGACATAATGTAGACGGGTAGTGCGCCAGCACTGTTGAATAATAAGACTGTAAAACACTGAAGTTTATAATAAAATGATCATTCACCATGTAAAATAATAATAATAATAATAATAATAATAATAATAATAATAATAATAATAAATAATAATAATAATAATAATAATAATAATAATAATAATAAATACAACTTAATAATAGACCACTTAAATTACAGGGGCATCAGATACAATTCAGCTTAAACAAATTGGTCTCAATGTTACAATTCAATTTTTAACATTTTAAACTGCTGCAGTACATCTTGTTCTTCAGTTCAACAGCAGCACTGCCTGACTATTCTGGTAGATTAACACACTATAATCTAGAAGTTACATCTTTGTGAAGTTGCAGGCTCACCAGCAGACACAGCCGAGGCACCATGAAGTGTTATTTCTGCAATGCAACACAGCTGAAATACACTGTGCTTGAGCAGGGACTTTCTTTACAGTGAAACAAATTCAACTTGCACAATATATACTCAGTATTTTAGATCCCATTTTACTGCATTGAGAAGTTACTGTGTCCACCTGAACACCAGTATCCCCTCACCTCGGCTGGGTTTAGGCAGGTTTGCAGGTGGAACCCAGCCTCCAGAATCTATACCTCTACAGTTCTATCCCAGTTAACAAACTCAATAAATCAATCAATAAAAACAGCCTTGAAAGGAAAGCATCCTAATGGGCAGTTCTACCCACCAAGTCACTCAGTCCCTGGACCACTGAACCGGACTCCCTGTCTCAGAATAAATAACCGACTTCATTAAAAAGCTGTAAAGAAATAACAGCGTGGAACTTACTGGCTGGTGAGTGCAGAAGCAGGACAGTGAGACAGAAGATGGGCATGCAGCTCTCCATTGTTATCAGCACAGATGAACCCTCCACTCAGCGAAGTCAAGACCTGTGCTTACACCCCTGAGCCAACACAGCTACTGAGAGGGTGCTCAACGCCCCATAACACCAGCAGAAACACAGCCCTCCCACCCCACCAATCACACTCAGCATGGCCTTTTTGAGACAGAAAACAGGAAGATTTCAAACAGGTGTGCTGACAAATCAGAGGGCTCTTTTCAGTGCTAACCATATATATCACTAATACATCACTGTTTCCTCCCAGACCGCCCAGCATTGATGAAACACACGATACGGAGGAAAGGGGAGAGATCTGAAAGTTAGAAAAAGAAAAAAAACATATTTTTTAAATTTGTGTTTATGAAAAGCTTTTGAGAAAGCTGGGTGCAGAGAGCAAGGAACTTAGTAGTTATCTCTGAGCTCTGGGTTCTGTCCCCAGCCAGGCTTCACTCTGCCTAAAGGCCTGGGTTCGATACTCTTGCATTACGCATCTCTTCTGGGATGTCTTCTGTTTTTGTGTGATTGAAACCTAGGATTTCCAGAGCAGTGCTAAGTCTATGAAGCCGTGGTAATACCCAATTCTGTATCCCTACTTCTCTATGCCTTGTCCGTCACACAGCAGAGCCTTGTCTGTACAGGGCCGGGGCGGGATCAAAAGCTGTATTGCATTTGCAGACATGCCTGTACTGTAGGATGCTTTCAACATGTAAGATACACACCAGATTATATAGGCAGTAGTTTCTGTTACTTGTTTGGCAACAAGGCTGACATTGCAATAATTGTGAAAAAATTACTTATCTGATCTGGTCTACCCCATGGTGACTGCTCCTATTTGGCAGAAATGGGGGTAAATCTTGGGTAAGAACAGGTGGGAAGTATAGAGGCAGGCAATTCTGAGGTTCTGTAAGTCCCCTCTCCTTAGATCTTGTCACTACAGATTGGGAGCTTACAGCTCTCATCTTCACAAGCAGCTGTGTGACGTGAAGCTGTGGTCGTCTGTGTGCTGAAGCTGCTGATAACTGCTGCACAGGGTAACAGCACAGGGAGACAGTGTAATGAGAGTATTAGTGCTTGACAAGATGCAGAGAGCTGAGAATGGGATCTTTTAGTTCTCATGAAGGTACAGTGCTGGGTGATGTATATGGAGTGCTTTAATGCTCATTAAGATCCTGTAGAGCCTTACAAATATTAAAATAGGAATCATTAAACTATGAATGAAAAGCATTAGGGAACTGTATTTTCAATGGTAACAATGGGAAATTTACTATGTATAATATTAACTATCATACATACAGTAATGTTCCAAAAAAACAATGCATTTACCAGTGGTATACTGTGCCATTATAACATTGCTTTGGAAAACCAAGCTCTCTGATTGGCTGAAAGGCCTGTACAATTCTCCTAACAATGCAGAGGAGAAGGCAACTGAAGGGGCGTTTAACCTTATAAGAAGCTCAAAGTGAATCTGTTAGCAACTGTGAAAAGTGTAGCGCCAGACAGAAATACAATGAGTTCCTCTGGTTTCTCACTGCTGAGTATTGCAAAGTTTTAAGAAGTATCTGAAGGGCTGGCCCACAGTTCGTTTCGGGACCGGAAGTGGGCCATGCATAACAGGAATACCTACTTGTTGTAAGGATCTGTAAATTTGACAGGTAAACCACACTGTGTGTGAATAGGGCTCTAACCACAGCCTGCTATTCAGAAGATTGTATGACACGAAACAAACTTTTTAATGAGGAACAGCATGCCCCGTTTAAAATTCCAAGCCGTAAAAGGACGGTACTGCAGAATCTCTTTATTGAGAAGTTGACTGTTGTGTTTTGTTTGTTTATTCCTCCTCTAAATGTCATCTTTTGAAAACCGTCAGACAGCATCCACATCACGTGGTGCCTGGAAGGGCAGCAATGCGGATCACCATTTTTGCCTGTCACCGAAAAGTAAAAAAAATTAAAAACTTCACTGATTTACAAACGCACTAAATAGAAAATGTTTTTGTTTTTTATTTGGTACTGTAAACTTATTTTTATCCCCGCTATTATTATTATTATTATTATTATTATTATTAAATATTTTTTTTTTTTTTGGCAATGCAAGGTTACAGTGCTAATTTAATAATTAAATACAGTGTCGCGTATAGTAGGCCTACAAGCAAATACAACTAGAAGATGCACTTTTTGAGATAAGAAGGAACAATTTGAATTACCATTTTCCAGAACAATGACCTTAATTTTATTGTCAGTGCAATAGTGCAAGGATAGTGCATCAGCTGAACTTCCAGTAACATGGTGCTGAGGTCAGATAAATCCAGTGAAGCCTTAAGCCCACCAGATCTCGGCAATTCCAGGCATGGATACAGGTCTGCATTTACTGAGATGGCATCAAGATTACTGACTGCATCCGGCAGTCCATTTGTCTTGATGACAATATTTTCAAGACAAGATGGAAATATTAAAATAAGAAATCTGGTAAAAATGTGAGGAGCCTTGAAAGAGAGCCCCTGAGTTTGGATGCCTGTCGGGGATCAAGACAAAACCTCTGCAGGCCTCATTTTCACATTACAGGAGTCTGAAAAAAACTGTTTGGAAGATGGATCATTGTTGCTCGGAATTTTAACCCATAAAATTTGTTAAATTTGTAATTGTAAAAGTTTTAATAATGAATGTTTTACAATTTTTTGCCTCAAAAAAAATATATCTTATATGAAAAATGTGAATGAGAATGTACAAATATAGTCTGGGAAATAAAAAGTTTTTTTGGAAATGGTACAGAGGGAAAATGAGTGCCATGTAACAACCTGTCCCAAGAATTTGGTGCCTTGCCCACTGACCAATATTGGGCCCGTGGTCTTTGCATGGTGGACCCTTCCAAGCAGACTTTGAGTTCTCTGTAAACTCAATAACGCATAACTGCTTTTACTGAAGCATCACTTTCAGTTTTGCTTTACTGAACATGTTCCGCTGCAAATCAATACTTTTTAAAAATTTCAGAGCTTTATCTTTTTTTTCAGTAGCCTTCAACTTTTTTTCTTGCCATATTTTGTTTGTTTAGTTTCCTCAAATTCAATTCCTTTAAGGACCACAGATAAATCTGAGTCCTTTAAGAATAATTCCAAAGTCTAAACAATGCAAACATCCAGAAAATGCTTGAAAAGGGATGTCAAGGGTTCATTTTGCAAAAAGATACAAAAATAATGTGCAAATGGTTATTTATTCAGCAAACAATCTCTGAACTCATATGCGTGGGATGTCCCTCAAAGTCCAATAACCCAGATGTGAATCTCGAGGTTAATTCATGCAACATGGGAGTATATTTTTTTGAGAAATGATCAAAAGCTTTTACAAAGGATAAACTGGACTTTGACATCTCAATATATCAGGAGTATTACAGAGAAATGAAGGTGAAAGCATTTGGCAGATTCGTGTGTGATACAGTATAATCAGAAATCTGAAAAAGAAACTACTGTTTAACCATTTAAAAAAAACAAGTCATTTTCATATTTTTAGTATAAATACATGTTAAACAAGATTCATCTGTTGTTTTTCTTATTATGTGAACATTTAAAATCTAGATGTATTTTTTTAAAAGCCTAAATTTCATTGTGAAATATCAAAATCCTGGGTCATTGAAAAAAAGTTTCCCTAATTTCTCTTTTTTTTTTTTTGAGGCATAAAACAATTCAAAATAACATTACAAACCAGAAACAAAATTGTCTCATTTGAAATATTTTAAAACCCCAAACCAGGGTTTAAAATAAATAAAAATGGTTTACACTTTTATTAAACTGTCAATTTGTCAGCCTGGTCAGAGACTAATAATTGTGCCGGTAGATGGGTTCCCCTTACTAACCACTTTGAATAAAATGTACATACACAATCAATTTGTTTTTGACTCATGTAATATTGTAGGCTTTAAAAGTGATATTATACTCCCCAAAAGTATGACAAATTCTAAATCTAAAACAAAAATGGCTAAAATGGTTTAATAGCCCAAAACAATTGTGTGTCAAAATATTCCACAGCCAGCTATTCAAAGCCCCAACATTACAAACAAACTTTTAAAGAGGACCAAAAACAAAGTGACACAGAAAAGTAAAAACTTTTCACTGCAAACACAAGTCAAAAACTAAGTTAGAATTATCAGCCTTCCTCCTCTAAAATCAATATCTCTAAGAGGCTAAAACCCATTCAAAATGTTTTTGAATATTATAAATGTGTTTAACATTCAAAGTAGGAGGTTAAAAAATTAAAAAAGTCAAATTACAAAATCATAAATGAAGAAAAAAAAAAGTACCAATATATTAAATTATTATTTTTATTATTATTTTTTATTTGCAAAGGAGACCACGGACAATACAATGCCCCAAATACACCTGTTCTAAAAACGCATTTTCATTTTTTAAATAACTTCAGAATAACACTTTAGATAAGAAGAAAGGGACTATTTTTTTTAAAACTAGATTAAAACCAAAATTTGGAAAGAAAAGTTTCCTCCCAATTTTACTCATAAAAAATGGAAAGAAGGTTTTTCCTTAGTTTTTTTTCAAACTTGTCAGCAATAACCAAGATCAACATGGTGTCTTAACTTGTCAGGTTGCTCCACCAGTGAACTGGAAAATAGTAAATTTGAATATTTAATCATGCCACTTATTCAAGGCGACTTAAACAACAGACTACAGACCAATTTAAGCCTGTACTTCTAATCATTAAACTTATGCCTCAAGATCAAAATGGAAAATTAGAAGGTGAAGTGAACAATATCTGGGTCACAGTAGAGTCAGTGGTTTTAGGAAACCGAGACCTCCTGGTTAAAAGCCTCCTTTTTTTAACCACTGAATGCAACACAGAAAATGGATAACTGCAAAGCAAAAGTACTGGAAATGGTTTTACATCACAGATTTCAGGCATTTATACAAATTCCCGCATAAAATTAAGGTTCTTGTCTGAACGCAGTCCATTCTTGAAGAATGTATTTCATTGTAATAAATGGAAGGAAAGATGAAAAAGAAATCAGGTGAAAATGCTGACATTGAAAATGGAGGGTTTGAGGTGTTACCATTGTGCCTACAGATTCAGCAGACTCTGCAGGCTCCCATGAATCACACATTAATGAAGTTAGATTGTGCCTGTATAGTAAACAAAAGATCACTTATCACCCTTAGGCAAATTAAAACCCATCAATGAATAAAATGTTGAAGTGTACAATCACATGTTGATAATGACAAACTTCAATTTTTTGTTTCAAGACAAACAGTGATCTTAATACAAGTGTGAATGACTGTATTCGGGTAAAAGTCTCGGTTCTGACCCGAAATGCGGGTCACCTGGGTGGCTCTGTAACAACCTGCCTTTAATTTTTAGTGCCTTGCCTTTGATCAATATAGGGCTCATTTTCTTTAAAAAAAAAGCCCAATTTGAAAAAGCACTCAGAAATGTCTTCTTCGACAATAAAACTATAAAAAACTTTGCCAACAAGATGCTCAGATATATTGTGGGTCGAACATTGAATTTAAATGCAAATCAATAATGTTAAAAATCTGCAATGCATTTTTTTTTCCTTTCCTCACCTAGAATTTTGTTTGTTTAGTTCTTGTTCAATTCGGCTTACAAAAGGATATCCGGAGTCCTTTAAGAAATTGCAAAGTCAAACAATGCAACATCCAGAAATGATCCCGGGGATGTCAAGGGTTCATTTGCAAAATGATACAAAAATAATAAAAATAAGTATTTATTCTATTCAGTCTTGAACTCAAAAAGCCTACAAAGGTCTGATTCAAACATTTCAAAATCCTAAAGGTTTAGAACAATGCAACCAACTAGGACTTTTTTGACATGAAAAAAAAAAAGGACCACTGTTGGGTCATAAATATCAGGAGTGATTAGATAAAAAGGAAGCATTCAGAACAGGTGTGATAGGTTTGATATTAATCTGTTTAACAAAAAATTGGGTTTCATCTTTTATAAATAACTTGTTAAACTAGATTAACATCACCCTTATTTTTGGGATGTAACATTTAAAATTTTAGATGTAGATTTTTTTAAAGCCTACTTAATCATTGTAAAAAAAAATGCAGGTTGAAAGAAAGTCATTTCTCTGACTTTTTTTTTTGACTTGAAATAAAATAAACGTAAAGAAGGTTTTTTTTTAAAAAGTCCTCTGGCAAGTGCTCTCAGCTGCAGCCGTTTTTTCTTCAGTCTTGTCAGCAATGGGCCACATATGCAAATAATACATTTAAAGACTGAAACTTAACTCCCCTACATCAAATGCTCCACTACAAGTGCACAGTGTAATGAGAATCCACATCAAATGAATAATCTATCGATAGCTACATGCCACTGTTTCTGTTTCAAGTCGATGACTTCTGAATAGCAGGCTGTGGTTAGAGCCCTATTCTGACACACAGTGATTTGGGCAGCATTTACAGATCCTGTGTCAGTAGGTATTCTGTGTTATGTTTAATACGGATTAGGAATTCATATAGAACTGAGGCAGTATAACTAATACTATTAAAGCCTACAATACCAGCAGTGAGAAAACCAGATGGTGCTACACTTTTCACAGTTGTTAAATCAGTACAGACTCACTTTGATCTTCTTCTAGGTTAAAGCCCCTTTGGACCTGCCTCCTCAGCTCTGCATTGTTGAGGAGAGTTGTACAGGCCTTTCAGCCAATCAGAGAGCTTGGTTTTGCCAAAAGCAATGTTATAATGGCACAGTATACCACTGGTAAATGCATTGGTTTTGGAACATTACAGTATGTATGATAGTTAATATTTATACATAATAAATGTCCCATTGGGAAATTGAGGTGTATCTTGTTACCATTGAAAAAGTACAGTTCCCATTGCTTTTTTCATTCATAGTTTAATGATTCCTATTATAATATTTGTATAAGGCTCTTGGGATCTTAATGAGCATTAAAGCACTCCAATATACATCACCCAGCGCTGTACCTTCATAAGAACTAAAAGATCCCATTCTCAGCTCTCTGCATCTTGTCAAGCACTAATACTCTCATTACACCGTCTCCCTGTGCTGTTACCCTGTCCAGCAGTTATCAGCAGCTTCAGCACACAGACGACCACAGCTTCAATCATGAGCCAGCTGCTTGTTTTTCAGATTCTGTACAAACCACAGAGTCGGTTTTTGCTCTTGGTCTCGGGCTGGTGTGAAGATTTTTTTAAGATCATAAACTCCCAATCTGTTTTAGTGACAAGATCTTTTGCAGAGGGGTTTTGTGCTTAGTACAGAGCCTCAGAATTGAACAACAAAGTATAAAAATTCTGCTGTGTTGGCTGGTGCTATTTAAAGTTTGTTTTTTTATTAACTATTATTTTATTATTTTTTTTAAAGAAAAAAATGCTGATGTTTCATGTTTTATACACACCTCTATTGTATGTTAAATTGATGTCTGCACTCGCTGTTCCCCTAGTACATTAAAGCCTTTGTCTTTCACACTGGTGTGCTGTTTCCCATTTGTGACCTGGTGTCACACGGTGGGCTACGTGATTTCACACTGGGTTTTGAAGAAGCAGGGTCGACCTGGGTGACAGAAGCAATTAAATGCATGCACGCAATGCCCAAGAAGCAAGCTTCCATCCAAGCTTCTCTGGATTGACCGTCGGCCCAAATGTTCATCCCTGCTGCAATCTGGCTCATGGGGTGTCTCAATCAACAAAAATATTGCTCAACAGAATAAACAGAAATGTTGCTTCTAGAAGTGAAACCTTCACGTGGTCTTACGTGGCTGTTTTGATTGCCTTCTGTTTTTTTTGAACAACCCTTCAGCCATCATGCATTTTGTCTCCTGAAGGATCAACCCGGGTCAAAGTTTCGACCCACATCCTGAGGTGGGTCTGCCGAATGTTCAAGAAAGGTGAAGCCTTCCTCAGTGACCCGGTACCCACAAACCCAGGTTGGGACCCAGGTAGGAGCGTTAGTGTGAAAGGGGTCTTGTTTAATTCCTTCATTTTCCTCCAAACAGCGATTCCCTGCCTCTGTTACCTACCACCAACACTACTACCTGACCCCAGCCTCACCCCCCCCATTTCCTGGATGTGCTTGACAACAGGGACAGTCGCCTGGAGTTATGCAGCCAACTGCACTCCACTAAGGAGGATACCTTTTCTGGCCATCACTGCTCCCCATTATACAAAGGAATGGGCTCTCCACAGCTCAGACCTACTGCTCAGGCCATCTTAATGTCAGCAGGGAGGGGACATTTATAAAATCACCTTTTCTCCAAAATGTTTAAAAATGTGCATTATCAAAAAGAGGTACTCATCCAATAGGAGTGGGTCAATGAAACAAATGTGAGGGTCCCCTTAGCTTTATGAGCATAATAACTAGCTCATATTTGACTTTTTTTTAGAATGGTTTAAAACCTTGTAGACCTCAGTTTTTAACATTACTGCAAAGCTGTTTGATTCAACTGACCTTATAGTAACCCTATCCTGCCCACACATGGCAGAAAAGGGGGTTTGTAACTCCTATTTTATTTATAGTGTTGTCCAGCAACACCATTGGAATTCAAAAACCCCAAATATTTCAGTTAAAGAAATAGCACAGCAGCACACTAACACTTCTTACAAGAATGCCTTCGAATTAATTGACTTGTGAGCTTGTTTGTATGGAATTGTGATGTAGCACCCCCCCTGCTGGCAGGTGCAGTACATCACACTTTCAGGATCATCTACAGTGCTGGTAAACAATGGAGTCCGAAGTGTGTATTGTTTGGCGGAAATGCCAGTGGGACAGTTTTATTAGAATTCACAGGGTTAGGCCACTGGCCTTTTAAAAAAGAAGATACTAATTTGATTGGTTTTACGTTTGGCCTAAATAACCTGGTGTGTATCTTACATGTTGAAAGCATCCTACAGTACAGGCATGTCTGCAAATGGGGACTTGCAGAACCTCAGAATTGCCTGCCTCTTATACTTCTTTTGTTCTACCCAAGACCCCCAGAGCAGTCACCATGGTGTAGACCAGATCAGATAAGTAATTTTTCACAATTATTGCAATGTTAGCCTTGTTGCCAAAGAAGTAACAGAAACTACTGCCTATATAACCCGGTGTGTATCTTACATGTTGAAAGTATCCCACAGTACAGGCATGTCTGCAAATGCAATACAGGATCCCTGCCTCCTGCCCTGTACAGACAAGGCTCTGTTGTGTGACGGACAGGGCATAGAGAAGTAGGGATACAGAATTGAGTATTACAACGGCTTCAAACTTAGCACTGCTCTGGAAATCCTAGCTTTTAATCACACAAAACAGAAGACATCCCAGAAGAGATACGCAATGCAAGAGTATCGAAACCCAGGCCTTTAGGCAGAGTGAAGCCTGGCTGGGGTCTGAAACCAGAGCTCAGAGATAACTACTAAGTTCCTTGTTCTCTGCACCCAGCTTTCTCAGCTTTTCATAAACACAAATTTAGAAAAAATGTTTTTTTTCTTTTTTTATCTTTCAGATCTCTCCCCCTTTCTTCCGTATCGTGTATTTCATCAATGCTGGGCGGTCTGGGAGGAAACAGTGATGTATTAGCGATATACATGGATAGCACTGAAAAGAGCCCTCTGATTTGTCAGCACACCTGTTTGAAATCTTCCTGTTTTCTGTCTCAAAAAGGCCATGCTGAGTGTGATTGGTGGGGTGGGGGGGCTGTGTTTCTCCTGGTGTTGTGGGGTGTTGAGCACCCTCCCAGTTGCTGTGTTGGCTCAGGGGGGTAAGCACAGGTCTTAACTTCGCTCAGAGGAGGGTTCATCTATCCTGATAACAATGGAGATCTGCATGCCCATCTTCTGTCTCACTGTCCTGCTTCTGCACTCACCAGCCAGTAAGTTCCACGCTGTTATTTCTTTACAGCTTTTTAATGAAGTCGGTTATTTATTCTGAGACAGGGAGTCCGGTTCAGTGGTCCAGGGACTGAGTGACTTGGTGGGTAGAACTGCCCATTAGGATGCTTTCCTTTCAAGGCTGTTTTTATTGATTGAACTGGGATGGAACTGTAGAGGTATAGATTCTGGAGGCTGGGTTCTACCTGCAAACCTGCCTAAACCCAGCCTAGGTGAGGGGATACTGGTGTTCAGGTGGACACAGTAACTTCTCAATGCAGTAAACGGGATCTAAAATACTGAGTATATATTGTGCAAGTTGAATTTGTTTCACTGTAAAGAAAGTCCCTGCTCAAGCACAGTGTATTTCCAGCTGTGTTGCATTGCAGAAATAACACTTCATGGTGCCACGGCTGTGTCTGCTGGTGAGCCTGCAATTTCACAAAGATGTAACTTCTAGATTATAGTGTGTTAATCTACCAGAATAGTCAGGCAGTGCTGCTGTTGAACTGAAGAACAAGTTGTACTGCAGCAGTTTAAAATGTTAAAAATTGAATTGTAACATTGAGACCAATTTGTTTAAGCTGAATTGTATCTGATGCCCTGTAATTGAAGTGGTTATTATTAAGTTGTATTTATTATTATTATTATTATTATTATTATTATTATTATTATTATTTTACATGGTGAATGATCATTTTATTATAAACTTCAGTGTTTTACAGTCTTATTATTCACGGTGCTGGCGCACGACCCGTGTACATTATGTCTTATGGTGTTCATTTGTATATCTTGTATTGATGCAATTTTCTCACTGCTGCTTCCTCAAATTGTTGCTTTTGTGTATTGATTTGTTTTGTTGATGGAGTTGCATCCCAGTGAGATTTGTCTGATTGGTAACATTTGAAATCAATCAAAAGCGTGTGATGAGATATAGTACTGGAAAGCAGAAAAAAACAGGGGGCCTCTGCTCATGTTTGCCTATGCCCTGGTTATTCAGTGTGTGTTTGTGATTGATAGATAGCTGTTTCATTTTATGACGGACAATGTCAAGTTTAATTGACACGCTGGATAAGTACGTAATTCTCTTTTTCATCTGGCATGTGTAATGTGCAGTGTAATCTTGTGTGCTTGTATATCAGTGATCTCGAGCTGCTGGTTTTATTCACCCAGGTGCAGATGTTGGGTTTATTTCTAGCAGAGAGCTGTGTCAGGTTCTTAATCATCAATGTGGAGAATAATATTGAAATGTACAGGAAAATATTTAAATGATTTAACAAAAACTTATTAAAACATTATACTGTCTTGGAAAAACACAAAATAGTTCTGGGGCTGATGGGTCTATCAGATCTCTATGTCATTTTTTAACATGATACTTTATTTATCAAATAACCATGTCCATGGGTAAATGTATGAAGTAATCAGAAAATGTATAAAGTTACCAGCTGCTGGATCCGTTTATAAAATGACAGAGGAAATGTTGGTTAATAGAGTGTAAATATATAAAGATAAAACGTCAGGTAGGCGAGGTTGTGTAAAGAGATATTTCTGCTCCTATTAAGGTTTGATTTCTCTCAAATCAGCAATACGAGGGAAGATGAAATAATATTTACTTCTTTGATTCTATTTTCTTTTTTTAAAATCACATTATAGTATTTTTAAAATGTCCCCAAATATCAATATGAATATTTCCCAATACACTTTTATTTTTCCAGCCATAGTTTTGTTTTCAGCATTTAAAATGTGGTAAGAATCTAATGTTACTGCTGATAACTTTCTGCATCGTTGTTTGTTTCTACACACAGCAGCTCCTTTCTACCTGAACAATATGCGTTATAACAACAGCATATGAGCAGGGAAGTGTTTATATAAGTTACTGTTAATCACAACTAACAATAATAATAATAATAATAATAATAATAATAATAATAACACACATTGTACCGTTACAGAAAAATTATACCTATTTAATAATCTCTGTCTCTCATAATGTAATTACAATTTCACAGATCCACAACAGATTTTATCTATAAATGACTGAATAAGGTTGACTTCACAAATAACAACTACATAATTTCATAACAAATAAATAAAAAAAAATAATAAAAATAACGTGCACGTCCAGGTGTCTTTGTTAATCGAGCTGGAAGAATGCATTCTATTTTTAATCGTAACTGCACGATTTTGTATTGGTAATATGTGAAATCAACCTTGTTCAATAATTTATAGATAAATCTATTGTGGATCTGTAAAACTGCATTTACATTATGAGAACAGGGTGTTATTATACAGGTATACAGTATTTATCTGCTATCTTGTGTCCTTTATAGTTACTGGCAAAGTCAAACCAGACATAACCTTATGGGTCTACTGCAGGGTTTAATGTTTAGGTTTTTTTCTTTTTTAAAAAATTTAGTCGTTGCCAATCAGTTTTTTTTTATTATTATTTTTTCTCCCAATTTGAAATGCCATTATTTTGAGCTCAGCTCACACCTACCACCCTGCGCTGACTCGGGAGGCGAAGATGAACACACGCTGTCCTCCAGGCGTGCCGTCAACCGCTCCGCTTCTTTACCTCTGCAGACTCACCAGTACCCGCCTCAGAGCTACAGCGTCGAGGGACAACGCGGCTCTGGGCAGCTTACAGGCAAGCCGCGGGCGCCCGGCCGAACTACGGGGACACTGGTGCGGGGTGAGCCGAAGACGCCCTGGCCGGCCTAACCCTCCCTCCCCGGGCGACGCTCGGCCAATTGGCGTCGCCCGGGGCTTCAAATCCACGGTCCGGCTGTGGAATAGCCTGGACTCAGACGGCGGCGTCAGGGCTATAGCGCACATCCTGCACTCTAGCGAGTGCTTTTACTGAATCTTCACTCGAGAACTTACCAGATTTTTTTAATGCATTCTATTTCTATTATTATTATTATTATTATTATTATTTATTATTATTATTATTATGATGCTACATTGTGTTTCCATGAACACACTTCATTCAAACAATGTCTGAAGAAGAAAATAAATCCTACAGTTGGAACATTCCAGTATTGAAACAAACAAAGAAAACATACTGTATCTATAAACACTAACAATTAATATTTATTTAAATACGCTAAACATGTTTCCTTACAACAGCAGTCAGTCCAGCAATGAAAAAACATATTACAGGATTCATCCACAGCTATTAAACACTCAACAGTGCTGAATTAAATACAATAAATAAATAAATAAATAGGATCCTTTCGATTTAGAACTCTTTGTTTGGACTGAAGACATTGAAAAGACTTCTAGTCAGAAACGTTTCTTAATGAATTCTAGTTTCTTTCAGTATTGCTTTGTTACAGAATGCGAGCAATGCGGCTTCC
>CM072699.1:4787254-4809306 GCA_036884735.1 Huso huso | reverse complement strand
TTGCTCGATAGCGTTCAGTTACATTATCAGCTTTCTCAAGCTTTTCAAAAACACAAATTTAAAAAATGTTTTTCTTTTTCTATTTGCTGGTCTCTCCCCTTTCTTCCGTGTCCATTATGTTTTGATCACCTCTGGGCGGTCTGGGGAGGGAAACAGTGATGTAATGCTGATATATATGGACAGGCTGAAAAAGAGCCCTCTGATTTGGGCGGCTGCCTGTTTGAAATCTTCCCTGTTTCTGTCTGAAAAAGGCTATGCTGAGTGTGATTGGTGGGGTGGGGGTTGTGTTTCTGCGGCGGGGCGGTGGGCACCCTCTCAGTTGTTGTGTGGGGGTGGCTGGGTCGCCTTCCTTTCAGAAGGGGTTCATCTGTCCCTGGTGACATTGATGCATGCCATCTTCTGTTATCTCACTTCCTGCTTCTGCTCTCCACCCTTGAGTAAGTTCCAAGCTGTTATTTCCTTTACGGCTTTTAAGAATTAAGTCAGTCATTTATTCTGGAGACCAAGGGTCGGTTCAGTGGACTCCAGGGACTGAGTGACTTGGTGGGAGGTAGAACTGCCCGATGGTTGCTTTCCTTTCAAGGCTGTTATTGTTTTATTGATTGATTTATTGAGTTAGTTAACTGGGATAGAGCTGGGGTATAGATTCTGGAGGCTGGGTTCCACCACAAACCACCTAAACCAATAGCCTAGGTGAGGGATACTGGTGTTCAGGTGGACACAGTAACTTCTCAATACAGTAAGCGGATCTAAAATATTTTGAGTATATATTATTACAAGTTGAATTTGTTTCACTGTAAAGAAAGTCCTACTCCAAGCACAGTGTATTTCAACATTTTGCATTGTAGAAAATAACTTCATGGTGCCACCGGCTGTGTCTGCTGTGGTGAGTCTGCAACTTCACAGATGTAACTTCTAGATTATAGTGTGTTAATCTACCAGAATAGTCGAGCAGTGCTGCTGTTGGTGAAGAACAAGTTGTACCTTGGCGGATTAAAATGGTAAAAATGGAATTGTAACATTAGGATGAACTGGTTATGGTGCCTGTAATTTAAGTGGTTTATTATTATTATTATTATTATTATTATTATTAACATTATTATTATTGTTTACATGGTGAATGATCATTTTATTATAAACTTCAGTGTTATACAGTCACTGTGTCTGATTGCTGGTGGCTTCGACCCGTCTACCATTATGTCTTATATGGTGTTCGACTTTGTGCTCGCACTGACGGTCGTTTCACCACTACTGCTTCCACAAATTGTCGCTTTGTGTGATTTATTTTGTTGATGGAGTTACGTCAGTGAGATTTGTCTGATTGCTAACATTTGAAATCAATCGAAACCGTGTGATGAGATGGGAGCTGGGCCGGGGAGAAAACACAGGGCTCCTCTGCTCATGTTTGCCTATGCCTATGGTTATTCGGTGTGTGTTTGTGGTGGAGTAGATAGATGTTTCATTGCAGAAGCGGACCGTCAAGTTTATTGACACGCTGGATATGAGTCACGGTAATTCTCTCTCTTTCAAATATGGCATGTGTAATGGTGGTGTAATCTTACACTGCATTACTGTCTGGAAACGAAAGAAATCATCAATGTAGAAAACCATATTTTTGCTTTTTACTTCCAGGCATTTCTTATATTGGTATATCTATATTAAAAAAATAGACAGGAATGTTTTAGTACAGTTGAATTGGGGTTTGACTGAGATTTGAAGAAACGGTGACTAATCTGACTCGCTGATAAAATGAAAAATTTAGCTGAAGATTTTCAACTGGCTTTTAAACTTAAATGTGGCAATGCAAAACAAAACAAAGTTGCATCACACGCGCGGTGTATTCCTGAATGTTTGTTATTTTAATTATATTCAGCAATGCTACTAACAGGTTGCAAACCACTGGTCTAAGGGTTTGACTAGCCAGTCATTAAACATTTTCAAAATCAATCTGGAAATTACAAGCAGCATATCAACCGGTATTGTTAATTATCTATACACCTTCTAAGCCCCATGCCCATAAGAACATTTTTATTTTTATTTAACCTTTATTTTATCAGATTCAGTTGAACAAATTCTCATTTACAATAACGACCACCAGCCATGAGAGTTCTACACTACAGCAGTAGAGAAAAAAAGAAAAAATCTTTGTGTGCTTTTCAAACTAAAATCAGATACAATTATTATTTATTTATTTTTTTTTTCAATAGCAGTTTTCAACTTAATCCGTCACACAATTTACAGAAACTTTTCTGCAAATATAGGTCAGCAAAGATTTTATTGCATTGTCATACAGTTATTATAGAACAAATGTTCCTAAAATATTTAAATACTACAAACGGTAAATACTAAATTGTAGAATATTTAGTTTTTTATGTCATCTTTTGGCTTGTTCTATTTTTCATCATTGGTGATTCATCAAACAAAATAAATAAATAAATAAATAAATAGAAATGAGCCAGTATAAATAAATGTAAAAATAACAACAGACACGTGAAAGATCCCCTTTTGTCCTGGACTGTGATATTAAATAGTTCGATCTGTGGCTTGGTGTCTTTAGTTGAAACAAAACTAAAACCAGCTATGAGTTAAGAGATTTGGTGTAACAGATGAGCGTCAATAACTAAAAGGAAACGTTTGCTGTATTTATTTTAATAAAAATATGTGCAACCCATTTACATATTTATTTTCAAATGGGATTTTCACTGGGAACTACATATTACACACACAAGTGATTTTATTTCACGGAAATTAATGAAGTCCATGTCGCAGTATGTGAAGCCTCAGTCTGGAAGATCGTTGTGTTTCAGCCGTCGAAGGCACGGCGATCTCCTGCGGCGAAAAGCGGCATTAGACGCCAGGATATGCAAGGTTCTTATGGGAATATATTCAGCGCCGCGCTTTTATGCAGGACGCAGGTGCCAGCTACAGCTAAACATGATGTGCTAGCAGCGCGCCTACGCTGTGCGTGTTTCTTTTGCTGAAAAGAGCGACATTATTTATAATTCGCATTATTATACACAGGGGACATGTCTCGTTTGACCCCTCTCTTATCGTTAAAATAATAATCATATTGAAAGACGTTTAAGACATTTGTCACAATGTTTTACCTACTATTGTGAAGATATTAATGGTCAAAAATCGTAGTTTAACACAGAAACAAAGTTGAAACTGTTTGATCACTGGCATAAATGTGACGCCTAATCCAAAATATGAATGATACCTGATACCAATATGGTGACACCTGATCCAGAATATGAATGATACCTGATACCGGTATCGGTGACATCTATCCAAATATGAATGATACCGATACCAATGGTGACACACCTGATCAGAATATAGATGATACCTGATACCAATATCGAGTGACACCTGATCCAAAATACATGAATCATACTGATGCCAATATAGAGCACCTGATCAAGAATGAATGATACCCACGAGTACCAATATCTGGTGACATCCAGTGAACAGATACTTTTCTTCTCTTTGAAGGCGGTGATGATCTGAGGGGCAGTGAATGGGAGGCAGCCCTGTGCTGGGAGAGTGGGTCTTCACTAGAGGGACAGTGGGGGGCAGTTTGAGTGATAGGTGGGATTATGAGGATGCAGGAGTTGTGTGTAAGCAGCTGGGCTGGGATGTGCTCTATCAGCACAGGCAGAAGCTCACCGAGCCGGTTCTGCAGTCCAATCCTGGCTGGATCGGGGGTTTCCTGCAGGGGTTCCAGTCAGCTCTACAGGGACTGTGGATCTGGAGGGTGGGGAAAGCATAACTGTGGTCACCATGAGAGGCGGCTGGAGTGATCTGTTCAGGTAGGAAGCAGAAATATATCTCTTGGTTTATGAAGAGTTTGGACTAAAACATTAGAACCGCCTTCCATCTAGCACACACATGTTTTAAATGGGCGCCATCCATGAGCGGTTTCTTTTCTTTTTAAGTGGCATCCCTGACTTCTGTATTGTGCAATGTAGCGGGCTCTCCCTGTTGCAAAATCACAATGGGCAAGATACGGGGCTGGGGGTTATCAATTGTTTTAGAATTGCTTCCATATTTTCTATTTTTTTCCTTTAAAAAACATTTAATTGCCATGGTGTAAACTATGCTTGTGTACAGTTATTGTTGTAAAATTATGGCGAACAGTAGGGGTGGTGGCATTCGCCGAATTTAAGAACCTTACCAAACCATTTTTTGTGTTTTTCAAAAGTAGCCTGTAACTAAGAATTGATTACATTATAGTAATGCGTTAGGTGAAATCACCAACAAAACAAGACTACCTGAGTACACAAGCAGCAGATGTAGACTGACTGCCGAGAAAAGGCGAACAAAGACTGCACTGACCGATCTGAATCATCCGTGGCCGGTACAGGCAGCCATTTTTCTAAGCGTCATTATATATGAGAATTGAAGAGGCAGCTTTACAATTTCAGCGTTTAAGTTATTAGGCTCAGTTTTAACAAACAGTACCAGCTTGGACCAGACGAATGCTGACTGTGTTTTTTCGACATGCTAAGCAATACCACGAGTTCACCGATTGAGAGAAAAACGTATTGAGTAATCACAGGGGTGATGAAGCGACACTTTATCATAATTGTGTGATAGCAGGCGTATGACTGACTCCATATCGTAATTGAGGTTGTGTCTTTGTAAATGCATATTTATTTGATGTTTATTTTTTCCTCAAGTGGGGTGGGAAATTTGGGCTCATAGATGCTAAATTTGAAAGAATACGCTATCTATATTACCAACATACACACAATCTAGCCTGGCAAGTCTTCATTCCAGTTTACACCTTTCCCTCACACCTTGAGGGTGAGTACCAATCAATGGCAATTGGGTTCCACATAGCCCGAGTGTTTTTAAAGCGGAAGCTAGGCCGGTTTTCCTCTCATCTGGAGACATTTTGTTTTATTACCGTTATGTCACCGAGGCCAGAAACTTAAATTGTCTTTCAGCCTGAAAGAGATATCCTGTAACACAAAACTGAAACTGAGCTTTTCTGAAAAAAAAAATCTACATCTGCATACGCATTTATTTGAAAATATTCAGAAACCCCCTTCAATACTTAGATCCACAAACAAGGCTGTTGTTATACGTGTGTTGGCTGTTTTGATTAGTCAATAAAATATACAAACAAATAAAACATTTCATTTATTATACCTGTTCACCGAAGAAACAGGATTGCTGACCCTTTGTCTTCTCCAGATCCCTTTAGCGATTTGTGGTATCGAACCAATTATAAAATGCATGTTTCAGGAAAACAATGGGATTCTCACATTGTTTCATTCTTCTTATGAACTGGAATATGATACTAGACAATGAATGATAACATGCAAGGGCAAAGGCAATTTATTTGCGAACCAACCTCTTTAAATAAGTGTACAAATAGCCTCACTACTTTTGTAATAGGCGTTACCAACAGCTTGCCTACAGGATCTTGCAGGAGTTAGATGCTGCAATGTGACCCGCTGGGTAGCACCAAAACTGTTCAAAGTTTTACATTCCCAAAGGTCAGACTAATACGTGCTGTCTGTTTGGCTTTGCATTAATTGCTGCATTGATTGGTGAAAAGAGAAATGTTGGAGCACCCTCGCATGATCAAAACAACTTTGTTATCCTCCTCCCTCAACAGCTTCCTCATTAAGAAAGTATCAGAACTCCCTCATCTTTTTTTGTGATATGGCGGAACACCTTTGCTAAACTTATTAGAAATCACAATACGAATTCACTCTATTGTTAATATGAGCTAATCTTATATTGCTGCTCTTTTCAACTGACAATGTCGCTGGATGGGACAGAAATTGTGTTCGCTTGAATAAACAAGACTGGCGTTTTAAATTACCAACTACACTGCTACTTGTCACGCTAATAGCCGGTTTTGCTCACATTTCATCACAGACTACTGCTTGGCAGCGCAGCTTCTGGCTACTGCTGCGCATATATATATATATATAAAACAAGCATGACTACAAAGCCTTCTGGAATAGGCAGGGCTTCATTTTGTTGCTTAAAAATGGATCATTTAAAACCTTTCAGTCGAGGCATGTTGATTGTAACACAATACAAAAATGAACCAGAGAGATAAATTAGATCAGACTTGTCAGGTGCCAGAGTTTTTATAATGTGAAAATAAAGATGTTTAGGTGGCGAAGCCTTGACAGAGATCGCTATTTCTTGAATTTCTCTGATTAAAATATGTTGTCTTGCTTATCTTGCTACATCAATGCTTATTATTTACTTTTAATTTAATATATTTGAATTACCATGTCATGTTTGTATGAGGTTCGATTGAAAGAACTAACTGAATAATAATATTCATGTTTTCCAAGGTGAAGTTTGTAATTATCTGTTAACTGTTGTTGCTTTGCCCCAGAGTCTAATGTCTGCAGTTTTGTAGATTTGTGACAGAGCAGTGCAGTTAAGTGGTGGCAGTGATTCTGTTCGGAGAGTTAAAGGAAGGCATGTAGAGACCTGGGAACGTGTCTGTGATGTTGACTTTTGACTGCAGGATGCAGAGGTTGTCTGTCGGGAGCGAAGTGTGGAGTTCTAAGAGGTGTTGGGAGGGGCCCCTTTTTGGAGGGGCAGGGTAAGGTCTGGTCCCAGGAGATGCAGTGCCAGGGAGAGGGCCCAGATCTATAAGTGTTTGACTTCAGCCAGCAGAAGAGGCTGCACACACAGGAACAGCGTGGGCCTTGTCTCGGTGGAGTCTATAACGTTTATTTACCCCGGGGCCATAAACATTATGGGTGGACATCAAGCAAGTCATTTAGACAAATGTTTCAATGAGAATTCTTTATCCAAAGTTTTACAATGGGCTCTGTTTTTTTGCTTTAGGAGGCTCAAGTGTAAAAGAAAGTAAGACATACAAGCTGAAAAACTTTTAACCACAGAGCATGTTTATATTGCCTGTGCAGCCTCATTATTACTGGTTATCAGTGTGTAGAATGCATTGCTCTGCCTTATCTGTCTGAACTGCTCTCACATCCCTACACTTTGCATTCTCCTGACACAGGGCTTTGCAATTCCTTAGCAAAGGGAGAAAGAGCCCTTTTTCCTATCCTCCTAACCTTTGGAACTCTCTGCTGGCCTCAGTCAGATTTCTCCCAGAACTGTTTTGTGAGTTGTGAGTTGTTTGAGGAGTTGTCTTGGTGTTGCTACTATTGTTATAAAATTGAAAATATATATTTTTTCTGTGCTTCTTTAAACTGCACAAAGGAGACCTATACAACTAATGGAAGCTCACACCAGGACATATGGAAAGTAATAAATACAGGAAGCCCAGGGTGCTGAATAAGCGTTTGAAATGTTTCTCCCTGGACAATGTTCATACGTGAATAGGTTTGGCAGCATTGCCAGTGGTAAATGCCTGCCCTACAAATTACATGGTAGACTATTTTATAAATAAAATGCCATTTTGAAAACCTGTAATAAACATCCGTATCCATCCAATACAATTTCAAAAGAAGCTTAGCATACCATAAAGCATTTTTATATACATTGGATACAATGGAGCCATTACACTTCCTGTCCTATCCAAAGGACATTGAGCTTAGTTGAAAGAGCAGCAATATAAGATTAGCTCCCTTAACAATAGAGTGAATTGTGATTTCAACAAGATCAGCAAGGTGCCCTGCCAGATCACAAAAAGATGAGGGAGTTCTGACATGCCCTGTCATGTCATTTTATAAACGATCCAGCAGCTGGTAACTTTATACATTTTTTCTGATTACTTTATACATACCCCTGGGCATTGGTTAAACCACTGAACTTTAAACCACTGGTTTGGTGAAAGGCTCACCGATCCAACCTCATGAAGTCAGTATGCTGTTTTACACATGTTAAACTTCATTGATAAACTCTATAGTCTTTTGATCCTACTGTTTCAACAGTGCAGTAGTTGTTACGACAAAGTCCAACATGTGATGATTTAATGCTTTGCATTTGACGAGTAAAACATAATAAGATTATGGAAGAAACTTTTTTTACCCATTATAAAAGCGCTACATGTGCTGCAACCACAAAGAAACTGGGCTGTTTACAGTTGTTTAAAATGATTTTTGTTTCCAAAACTGTTAGCTTGTCGATGCATAGGGGTACCATCTGTAGTTTAAGTATATTCACTTCCTGTGGAGATCAGGGTTCAGTACCTATTTCATCATTATTATTCACTGTTTAACACACAGTGAAAGTTTATTTAACTTACAGAATGCAAAACACAAAACTAGATTTACCTTAATCATCAATGTGGAAGAATAATATTGTAAATGTACGGGAAAATATGAAAATGATTTAACCAAAAATTATGTAAACATTATACTGTCTTGGAAAATCACAAAAATAGTCCTGAGGCTGATGGGGTCTATCAGATCTCTATGTCATTTGTTAACATGATACTTCATTTATCAAATAACCACGCCCATGAGTAAATGTAAAGGAAGTAATCAGAAAATGTATAAAGTTACCGGCTGTTGGATCCGTTTATAAAATGACAGAGGAAATGTTGGCTAATAGAGTGTAAATATATAAAAGATAAAAACGTCAGGTAGGCGAGGTTGTGTAAAGAGGATTCTGCTCAGACAAGGTTTGATTTCTCTCAAATCAGCAAATACGAGGAAGATGAAATAATCTTTACTTCATTGATTCTATTTTTCTTTTTAAGTCACATTATAGTATTTTTAAAATGTCCCCAAATATAAATCTGAATATTTCCCAATACACCTTTATTTTTCCAGCCATAGTTTTGTTTTCAGTATTTAAAATATGGTAAGAATCTAATGTTACTGCTGATAACTTTCTGCATCGTTGTTTGTTTCTACACATAGCAGCTCCTTTCTACCTGAACAATATGCGTGTTATAACAACAGTATATGAGCAGGGAAGTGTTTAGTATAAGTTACTGCTTAATCAAAACTAATAATAATAATAATAATAATAATAATAATAATAATAATAGCAGCACACATTGTACCGTTACAGATAATTAAATAGGTATAATTATCTCTGTCTGTCATAATGTAAATACAATTTCACAGATCCACAACAGATTTTATCTAAGGTTGACTTCACAAATACATAATTTCACAATTTAAATAACAACAAAAAAACAGTTAAAAATAATGTGCACGAGCAATAGCCTGGTGTCTTTCTTAATCGAGCTTGAAGAATTAAGTAGCCCGTGTCTTAAATTCGAGTACAGTATAGTGATGCGTGCATTAAAATCACAAACAAAAGACAAGACTACCTGAGTACACAAGCAGCAATGTGGCTGACTGCCGAAAGCAACAACGTGACTTACTGCTGAGAAAAGATGAACCAAAACGTCACTGCCCGATCTCGAATCATCCATGATGTACAGGCAGCCATTTTCTAAGAAGCGTCATTATCTCCTTGAGGAATTCGAAGAGACGCTTTTACAATTTCAGCGTTTCGTTATTAGGCTCAGTTTTAACAAACAGTACCAGCTTGGACAGACCGGAAATGCTGATCAGACCCCTGTATTTTCCGACATGCTAAGCAATACCTCAGTTCACAAATTGGGAGAAAAACAGGTGTGAGTGATCACGAGTGGAAATGAGAAGCACCACATCACTGTAATTGTGTGTGATAGCAGACGGTCGCAAACTGCCTCCATATGCATAATTGAGGTTGTGTCTTTATAAATGCATATTTATTTGATGTTTTATTTTTTCCTCAATTTGAGGGTGGGAAATTTGGGCTGCATCTTAAATTCAAAAGAACACGTTATCTATATTACACCAACATACACACAATCTAGCCTGGCAAGTCTTCATTCCAGTTTTCACTTGTCCCTCACCTTTACAATTGAGTACCAATCAATGGCAATTAGTTTCCGCATTGAGTGTTTTAAAAGCCGACTGGAAGCGGATTTTCCTCTCATCTGGAACGCTTCTGTTTTTACTGCCGTGTTGCTGTACCGAGGCCATAAACTTAAATTGTCTTTCAGCTGTCCCTGAAGAATATCCTGTAACACAAAACTGAAACTGAGCTTTCTGAAAAAAAATGTACAAAATCTGCATACACAAATGTATTTGAAACAATATCCACCACTGTGCAACCCCTGCACGCACACACCAACGAGATGGCATTGGCAGCAAATGCAGCTTCCGCGATGGAAACAGAAAGAAAGCGTCATAGCAATCAGCCTTTTGGTGCTCGTTTATGTTTGTTTACTTTTAAGGCAAAAAATGTCCACATGTTTAAAGCAGGTGGCGTGTTGTTTTTGTTTACTAACCAACGTTAGTGAACAAAACTAAATAATGTTTCTTCTAAAGTCTCTTAAATAAATAATGTTTCTTCTAAAGTCTCTTTAAAAATGTCATCTTCCTCACTCTCCGAGGTTTCAACATCCTTTTTTTTTTGCAAACACTTGCTAGCTCCTGCGTAGCCATGCTGCTTCTGTTCAGCTGGGTCCACACCTGAGTCGCTTATGTGGACGTCCCTGCAACTTGAACCAGCTGCTTGCAGTAGAGCCGGGCTCTACTTTCAAGCATCCGCCTGAGCGACTTCTGTGAACATCGCGATCACGTGGCAATTCGAGAACTCTGATTGGTTCTTATAATGCTGACTGAACGGCTTGCATACCTGTCTTGAAGAAGCTCAATTTAAAAATGTCGGCGGTAAAATTAAACGGTTTCCTCAGTTTTAAAGTGGAGTTGTTGTTTTTCTTTAGGGTATGGCATTTAAAATAACAACAGCTGAAAAAATAATAACAGCCAACTCTTCCTCGTTAATTACTGGACACATTACGACCTGACCAAAAAACAGTGTCACCTCAGTTGTCAAAAAATAAATAAAATAAATACAATTCTAAACTTGTAGACACGGGAAAAAAAAAAAAAAAAAAAAAAAAAAACGAAAAAAAAACGTGTCAACTCAGTTGTCAAAACCAAAAAAAAAAAACTACTCTCAGTTATCAACTTGACACCCACATCCTCTTTCACAGTTATGAAAACCCATTATCTTGTAAAGGGCATCTCTACAGTGAATAAAGGTAAAAATATTGCAGTCCAGAAGACAAACGTTTCACCTAAGGAAATGAAAAACACATCTTGTATAAATTGTTTGTATACTGAGTTAATTCTGTATTTTATTCAGTTGAGAAACAAGTCTTGTAAATGACTGATTTTTAAATAAAAATACACTGAACATGTGACTCAAGGATCGGATTAGTAAAACAGATTTCCAATGATCAGGAATCAAGAACTAATGTATTACCTGACAGTGCTTTACAACAATCAACAGGTATGTATGCACTGCAAAGGTAATAGGGAGCGACTCCACTAACTTCACTGTCAATATGCTTACTCCGCAGGGTACAGGCTGGTGAATGGCTCTGATTCCTGTTCTGGCCGAGTGGAGCTGCATCATGAAGGAGTCTGGTGGACGGTCTGCGATCGCTATTGGGATCTGCAAGATGCCACATTTCTCTGTCAGCAACTGAATTGTGGATATGCTGTAGCCATCCTTGGACAGGCCCATTTTGGGCAAGGCAGTGGTCAAATCTGGGCTGATAAATTTAACTGTGAGGGCAGCGAGGCAGACTTATTTAAGTGCCCCGTCTCTGAATACGGACGAGGTGACTGCACTCATAAGAATGATGCTGGTGTTATTTGTACTGGTGAGTAGTAATCACTTTATGAGAGATGCTGAAAAGGTCTATTGATTTATATTCAGATGGAACCCCCCTCGTGTGACCATGAAGTGCGCCTTTTCAGATCTTACTTCACAATAAGAGAAAACCTTTTTGATGTCTCGTTTCTAGTTCCAGTCTGCTATTCTCACATCTGAATATCATAACACTGCAATCACACTGACTAACTCTCTGTATCGAAATGTACGTCTTCCATTTTCCTGAATGAACTTGCATTATAACTTCCATTGCCAAGTGAACAATTTTAACCATTTAGTTTTTTTCATGCTGTACCATATATAGCAATCTCTCTGTTTTGTGTTTCATGCACTCTACTCACTCTCCTTTGCTCCCAGCACAGGCAGGTCGAGTCCGGTTGGCAGCCGGACTGAGTCGCTGTGAAGGCCGGGTGGAAGTTTACTACAACAGGACCTGGGGGAGAGTTCTCCACGACTCCTGGGGCATCACAGAGGCTTCCGTGGTGTGCAGAGAGCTGGACTGTGGCTCTACAATGGAAGTCTCTAACTCCTCTCGATACGGGACAGGGCATAGTGATGTGTGTCTCACAGGCATTCG
This sequence comes from Huso huso, assembly GCA_036884735.1. NCBI lineage: Eukaryota > Metazoa > Chordata > Actinopteri > Acipenseriformes > Acipenseridae > Huso > Huso huso. The sequence continues at coordinate 4,797,083 of CM072699.1, read as the reverse complement.
CTGCACTGGGGACGAGTCCCATCTGATAAACTGCAGCCTTCCACAGCAAGTCAGCTGCAGTACCAGTAACGGTGCAGCAGTGCTGTGCTCCAGTGAGTGCATTTCAAAAACATGATCTCACAAATAAAATATCTCCATATGTATTGAGGTGTCCATCCTGTAATACAAGGACACTTCTCATTTATGTTTCAGCTTTTATAATAAGCCCTTTTGTAGCTAGACTACTTCAAACCTCTCACAAGAACTTCTTTGGAAACAAGACTGAATGCTGAAAGGGGTTGATCTTAATGCTTCTGATTCATTATTGATCACTGATTCTGTCCCTCTAGATCACATGGTATTCAGGCTGTATGACGACACACTATTATTGAATTGATTATTGGTCACTGACTCTGATTCTTTCCCCTAGATCACACGGCCCTCAGGCTGGTTGGGGGGAGGTGCCTGCGCTGGGAGGGTGGAGGTTTATCACAACGGCTCCTGGGGACGGTCTGGATGACTCCTGGGACCTGGCAGATGCTGAGGTGGTGTGTAAGCAGCTCCAGTGTGGGGCGGCACTCAACGCCTCAGTGTCAGCCTCCCTCGGCCAGGGACCGGACCCATCTGGCTGGACGAGCTGCACTGTCAGGGGAACGAATCGACTCTGTGGGGGTGTGCCTCAGGAGGGTGGGGGCAACCTGGCTGCAACCACAAGGAGGGGCCTTGGGTCGTGTGTTCAGGTACAGGACTGCAATTACTCACTATACCTAACCAGCCCACTGCCAGCCCCCACAAAAATAAATGCAAAATTCTCATTTAGTATGCTGATGTATCAGTCACTACTGTGCCATCTTACTACTGTGACTCTTTATATGTTACACATGACTCTGTGAATCATACCCTTACACTTCAATTCAATAACTGTACCAATAGAAAGCTGCAGCAAAGTAATCACACGAACAACATGTTGTGTCTTCATACATGCACAGGAAATGAAACTACAGGCTATGCTCATTAAAATTAAACAATTCCATTCACTGTATTCACATGTAATAATGGAAGTTTGACACACAAAGTGACTGTCTTAGATAACGTCAAGTTGCTTCACAATTGAGTAAGCGCTTCTCTAGATAAATGTAAAATAGATGAAGACGGGTAATTGGTTTTAAAAGAAAGGGAAAAGGCCAGTTGGATAAGACTTTACCTTTCAGTTTAACAGCAGGATTTTGTAAGGTGTTAGTGAGATATGAAAGTTATGAAGGAAGCAATATAAATGAAAACATAAACGCACAACAATGGTTTTAAAATGTTTTACTTGAGCTGTTTGTATTTATTCATTCTGATTGCATTTGTGCTTATTTTGATTGCAATTTGTTTAACATTTCCAATAATTAAGAAATCTACCAAGGAGTATGTATGCTCGCCTCCACCAGGCAGGGGGTAGTTAATCCATTTCATGATTTCACTTTTACTGAAAATGTTTTAATGAAGCAGAAGTTTTGTAATCTGGAATGTCTACATGCATCTTGCTAACGTATTTCTATTGTTTGTGACACAGAGTTCAAGAAGCTGAGACTGTCTCGGGCTGTTCTGGACTGGCAGAGGTTTTCTACAATGGCACCTGGGGCAGCGTCTGCTATAACGGCATGGATAAAAACACGGTTAAGATGATATGCCGTGAGGTCGACTGTGGAGAGAGTTCTGAAATATCAATGCCGCTTCCAGCATCTAGCACTTCTTGGCGCAAGTGGCTTGATAATGTTGAATGCAGAGGGCATGACTCTACACTGTGGCAGTGTCCATCTTCACCTGGGGTCAAAACAGATGCTGGGACAATGAGGTGGCTGAGATTGACTGCAAAGGTAAAGATCTCTCTCTGATTTTCTTCTGCTGGTGACCTAATGGCTCAGCAGCTAAACAGCCACCAAAAGACCACAGCTTTAAATCCTGTTCAGTGATAACCGGAACATGCCTCCCCGAACACCAGCAATACAACGTGAAGTTGTGTTATTGGAGGCACTGCTCTTTCTAAGAGGGGTCTAGTTGATGTCTCCAACCCTAGAGCAGCAGATACTGAGCCCTGACCAAACTTACTGTAATACCCACCACACTGGAGGCCAGAGCAGGGCTGTGCTCAGCTACAGTGTTATTTGTTAATTGATTTAGTTATTTATTCAGGATTAATGAACTATGTATTCCAGCTTGTAAACTCATTCCTTCAGTATGAGTTTACAAGCTGAAAACTAGAGATACAAGTTGGCATACTGCACCTGTGAGCTTCCTGTGGATATGTCTCCACTATACTCACCACCAAGAGACATAAAACATACCCATGCTTTAGCAGTGTGAATAAAACACCATTTTTTGTTTGTTTTTAACAGTGGAAAAGAATGACTGTCTCCAGCATACCCAAGACCTGCTCTGAAGACCTCACTCAGGAGCACTGCTCAGGTGGGTTCGTATTTCATTGACTTGACCCTTGAGAATTATTAGATTCATTCTAACTGATATCACACATAGAAATATCCAATTGTAAAGTAATGCATACAAGTAGTCATTTTACAGTGACATACTGTATTAAGTACAGGTAGGGAAGGTATCCAAACATGTCAAAGATGTCTTATTCCTATACAATTGTGAATTGTTACCTGTTTACCGTTCATTTGAGCCAAATTTGTAATTTTCTGCTGCAGTGCTGATTAAAATTAGCAATCTCATAATTTCCAATAGTAAAGAGACTACAAAGCAGGACAACTTATAACAGACCTTAAGGAAAGGTTTGTGTATTCTTTATAAGTGAACAATGGAACAATGCATTCCTAGATGTGAATACCAAGTCTACCTCTAATACTCACACAGCAGCCTCTGAGCTGAACTGATTCAGTAAGCCCTGCTGTTTTTTTTCCAGAGCCAGCAGAGCTGAGGCTAGCTGGAAGCTCAAGTCCCTGCTCCGGACGGGTGGAGGTGCGGTTCGAGGGTCCTGGGGACAGTCTGCGGCGACTCCTGGGACCTGAAGGACGCCCAGGTGGTGTGCAGACAACTAGGCTGTGGGGCAGAGAGGCGCGGGGGGTGAGGCTACGTTTGGACAAGGAACGGCATCATCTGGCTGGACAAGGTGAACTGCAGGGGCAGCGAGATGCATCTGTGGGACTGCCAGCACTCTCCACTGACACAATGACTGCGACCACAAAGAGGATGCATGGGTTGCCTGTGCAGGTGAGAGGGGGTTATCTGAGCAGGGAGATAGGGAATGAGCTGTACTGGGAGATGCTCTGTTGTGTTAGACAGGGGTACTTGCTTACATTGCAAATATTAACAGTCATTTCATTTTGTTTTACAGGTGTTCCAACTACTGTCAGCTCTCCATTAAAACAGGTAAAAGTGGCACCTTTTAAACTTCACAGACACTACTCTCTTATACACATAAACACAAAAGCACAGCTCTATGGGGAAATGTTTCTTACTGTGTAGCGTTCTGAATTTGGGAGTCGTGTGGATAAAATAAGGGAGGCCTCAGTTAGGGCTTTCCTATGTAAGTAATGTGAATACAGCTTTTTTGCTTTATTTACAGTACAGAACCCAACTGTTTACAGAAGTGTCTGTCTGTCCTCCTCTCCAACAGAAGTCTCTCCATCCAGGCTGCAGCCACAGACAGACATGACCATCCCAGTGATAGCCTGCATCGTGCTGGGAGCTCTGCTCTTTGTGGTGTTGGTCCTGTTAGCCGGACAGCTGCAGCACAACAGGATGCTGAGGAGAGTAGGGACCAAATCCCTTTAAAGAGACGCATAAGCTCAGGAAGGTGACACACCCGGTCCTAATGCGCTTGTTCTAGGATTGTATTCAGTAATGCCCTACATCAGCATTTTAAATCTGCAGTGCTTTCCAGACAACACAAATGCACTACCCAGATCCTTTATAGCAGAGGTCATTGTTCTGTGAATCTCAGATGACAATTTATAAATCATTCTCTTTTATTAATGATCTGGTTAGAGAAAAAGCTTGTATTGACTCACATGCGATACCAGCCTGCTGCAGTAGGGGCAGAGAGGACACAATCTTGACAAGTTCTGTCATTAATTAAAGAGCTGTTAAAATGGCAGTTTTAAATAAAGAAAAGAAATGGTGTTCTTGCACTGTGGATCACTGAAGGCTGTGCTGTTCAGTACAGTGTGTACAGAGCTGTGTCACTGTGAATGAGAACCTGTTTCCTCCCATAGGGATTGCTGAGGAGGAGCTTGACCCCTTCCATGAAGCCGTTTACGAGGAGATTGAGTACAAACTGGCCAGACAGGGAACCTATGATGCGTCCAGGAGAGGTGAGTAAGAGGGAGGGGAGGAAGAGAGAGCCAGCACACACATCACACTGCCACACAATCCACAAACATGACTCAAAGCAGCAGACTTGTAAACCTCTCATCACAGGAGACACTACAAAGAGTGGGAGACAGACAGGAACAGACCAGCAAACAGTGGATAATATGTAGTTACTTAGGGTGTAGATCACAAAACCACTGTTTAATTTCCTATCCTGAATTCAGTAATCCAAACATTGAACAACAGCTACAATAGTAGACCGTGTGCAACAAGTAGCAGGTAGTGAATTTGCAGAGTGAAAGCAGGCAGCACTAACCCTGTCTCCTGTTCCAGGGAGTTTCCTTTCCGATGAGCTGACCTCCGACTACGATGATGTGGAGGACAGTGAGGGGAACCCCATCCCAGGTAAGGGGGGGCTGTGTTACAAACCTATGAAGAAACAATTCTCTCACCTGTATCACCGATTCTGTTCTCTGTCTGGTTTAGGTGAAGCACTGCTCTCTCTGGTCTGTAACACTAATGCTGTTCTCTGTCTCTTTTAGGTGAATCGATGCCCTCTCTGGAAGGACAGACCCCAGGGTACTATGACGATGCCATTCCCTATGAACAGTAACCCAGAAGATTTATCAGGTGAGTTCTTGCAGACAAGCCCTGTAGAGGAGCCCTGCACCAAACCCAGTCTTGGAAAGTAAATGTATTCAATCAGGTTCCTAATTTAGCTCACGTTTGTCAAACCCTCAGTCACTGCATATTGTTTGTGCAGGTAAGTCCCAGGACTGTGCAACATCCCCGCCATGCCCGTTGAGCAGTAGAGTGGGTTTGATTCTAGGTGCCAAGTAGTTTTTCTGCATTTGATGGGTCAGGCTTAATGTTATGTAAACAGTTTTATTTAGCACTGTGAACCCTGTAACTCTGTTAGTGGACAATAGGAGGAGTTAATATGCTGTGGGTGAAAGCAGGTCAAACGCCAGAGCTAACCATGATTCCTGTTCCTAGAGTTTCCATTCTGACGAACTTCCTCTGGCTACTATGATGTGGAGGACAGTGAGGGGAACCCTATCCAAGGTAAGGGGGACTGAGTCTACAGTGGTGAGGGATTGGGAGGGCCCTCAGATATCCTGCCCCGCTTCAGCAAAAGCACACCCTACTGCCCCAGGAGCAGCACGCTGTGGGTGAGCCTGTAACTGCCCCCACTCCCACCTCTTCCAGCAGGTGTCACTACCAGGCAGTGGAGTTTGAGAAGTTCTGAATCTCTCAGAAACCACCCATGGCACTCTAATCACACCCATTGCTTAAACCAATCCCTGACCCCAGATCTGTGTGAACCCTCCCACTCTGTAAACCCAACCAATCCCTGATTTTGTGTGTCTCTCTTTGTCAGGTTTTCCCCTCACTCCCCCTGGAGAGGAGAGTGCCCGGGCCTCACTGCCCCCTGAAGAAGGACCTGCTGCACCTGAGAGGACTGACTACGATGATGTTGGGGAGGAGTCTCCAGGAGAGGGTGGGGCGCTGTGAGGCTGGCAGTGTGTCTGGAGGGGAATAGAGGGGCAGCTGGAGCCCCCTAGAGTTCTAGATCTGTAAGAGCGCCATCAACTGTAAACCTGCCAGACAGTTTCATTGCAGTTCCAGCCTTCCTCTGGGATTTCACTGTGAAACTCCATTGGCTGAAAATTTAGCAGGCTTCTCATAAAAGTGCTTCATGTAAAAAATGAATGTTTCCCTTTATGTTGCAAAATTGCATCTTGTTACAAACAAGCATCAAATTAGGAAACCATGTCTCGAATGCTAATTGAACGTTGAAAGAAACTAAGAAATTATATTTTCCCAAGAAAAATAAATCATCAAATTATGAGTGTTGCAAAGCAACATCAAAGATCAGTATTATATATATGTATATATTTTAAAAAAATCACTGTTTCTGGCTACCAAAGTAACTGAAACCGTTCAAAATGTAACTAATAGCCATTGGGTGGGTTTTGGGGAAACACATTGTTATAACAATGGTTTTTGTGTGCACCCCCATCACAATTATGAAGGTATATACAGATTTCCAAATGTAAAGGAAATTCACTTGACAGTCTGCTGTCTGTGTATTTTGTATCCGTTTTTTCTAGCAATGTCTCTTCTGGTCAGATTTTCTTTTAAATCCAGTCCATAGTCTTTAAATACAGATTGTGTTTTAATAGGCGTCTGTGTTCCCTCTTTCAGCCTGTAATTGTGGTGTTGTGAAGTTTGAAAGGGGATCTGGTTTGAAAATGAATTGTTTTGAAATTCCATTGTAAAGTTTGGATTTACTGAATTCCTGTAGCCCAACTCTTGACAGTTACCCTGTTTGTAATTCATTTGGCGCTAGGTGTGCAGATAAAAAATGATTTCTATATTAAAATGTTAGTTTGTTTTTATTATTTGAATATCTATTCTGCTTTAATGTATCATTTCTAAACGTATAGCATTTCTTGCAGAGTGTGCAATGGCTTGACGGCTGTATTCTATTTTTAAACAATAAAGTCTAATTTATCATCTGGTGGATGGCATGTGTTTGTTGCAAAAATGGTTAGTGTAATACACGGAGAATGTATTCAAGGTTCCTTTAACTGTACTTACTATGTATGTGCAACAGCCTGCACTCTGTCACAAAAAATAACTGGCCAAAAGTTTTGCATCGTCCTATAGAATTAACTCCTTTTGCTTCAGAACGTCGAATGAAACCTGCTGAATAATGTTATGTTGACATATTGAATTACATACCGCTTTGTAGTTTTCAATATAGTCTCAGTTCTAAAATTCTAGGTGATGCAAAACCTTTGACCATAGCTGTACATTCCCTGAGCAAGTTTCACCGATACCTCTTTCCCTGACAGAACATTTTATGAGACAACCTCTCTTGTTGAACACTTTATTACTGGAGCTCTGGCATAACTGGCTGAGCCGCTGAATTACCAACTGAAGAATCGAGGGCGCAGCTTTAAAGATACAAACTTGAGTATTCACTGGCCCTTCCTATGTTAAACACACTACAGGCTAAATATGTTCTTAGGTATGGTGACACGTCATAACCCTCGGTCTCTGGTCACGTGGGAAAGCAGTTTTGATCTCACTGGGAGACTAATCTTGTGAGATTAAGAGGAGGCAAGATTTCAATTAAAAAAAATGTCAGATCTGAAGATGTAACAGCATTTCTAAATGCATACTATGATCTTTATTGCAATATAATTTATTAGTATACAGTTATTTGTAAACGAGCAGGAAACAGTGCAGACAAAAGTTTCTCAAAGGGTTTTCTGTCCGGCTAGATGAATATTTGAATGCTTTTCAGTTATGATTACACAAAGATTTGAACAGAACAATGTAAAGTTGCTTTTTCTTTTTCCTGCGGCAAAGCAGGAGAAAAAACACTCTACGTTGGCAACCAAAATCTAAACTCAAGGAACCATCCGTTTATCTTATTTTATATGCTATATTCCTAGGAAAACGCATGCATTAAATTATGTATTTTATAAACACAGCAGGTGAGTGTTTAATATGTTTAAGACACACAATAATGAATTACCTTGACAAAGCAGACATGAAAACATGTTTTTCTTTTCTTTTGAGTATATCTTGACACACGTGGACATATTAAGGTGAGATTTATGAAAATCGAAAAGCCTTACATATAGACGAATACACACCTTTACTATAGACGAGCTCTTAAGTATATTTTAGGAAATGTAAACGTTACAGCAGCCATTGTACAAGTCAGATATTAGAAAGAGATAGCGAGGCTGCCTTGGTGTCCAGATTAGTAATGATAAACACAGAGAAGTTAAGTGCTTGCACACATGAAGCCTAACACGACAGTCGCTGCATGACATATTAATAAATTAATGAATTGTCTTTTTTGCATTCATTACCGTGTACCTATCACATTAATAAATGGAAACAGCATATATGCACACTTTCTCTTGAAGTGGCATTTTGGATCCCGGGAACTAAAATATTCCTTTTTATGAAAAAAAACGACTTCAGAGAAACAAGATTTCAAATCGGTTTTGAATACTAATGTGAAAAAAACCCAAAAACCACAACATCGCTGTCCGATTGAAGGATGTCATCTCGCACGGCCGAGACCAAGAGCATTGCAAGTAACAACAATGCCAGCTTTGAGAGCTTTGCAATTACAATGTTCTTGCTAGCGCTCAGTCCACGGGCGTTTGAGTCCCTGTGAAAGCGCTTCGTTGGGCTGCTTTTATTCTCTGCGATGCTACCTTTCCTCGAGGCAAACTGTGCTCTTAATAAGCAGGTATAATTCATAAAGGCTCTAGATGAACTAAATGGAGTTTTATGAAGGTGGTCCTAGATCTACAGCTATGGCCGAAAGTTTAGCATCACCCTATAAAATTAACCAATTTTGATTCATAATGTCGAATGAAATCTGCTGAATAATGTTACGGTAACATATTGAATGACATAGCTTGTTGTAGTTTTCCATATACTTATTGAAAAAAATGACAAATTGAAAAATGTGACATTTTGAAATCTAACAGTACTACTGTTTTTCCGGTAGACTTTATTTGCGATATCATTTTGTTTCTTTGATTACATGATGTTAAATAAAATATCGAAATGATGTTCATAAAGTTGTATTTTTTTATTTTGAATTATGTCTCAACCCCCCGAATTTGAGGTGATGCAACACTTTTGGCTGTAGCTGTAGGCGTGTTGTGCCGCTCTGGAGCTGCATTCAAAGGGTGGTTATACAATGTAACACTTGCAAGGGCGGAGGGTGAAGCCAAACCAAAAAAACACAGAGCAATGAAAATTGGACAACCAACGGTGGATCATAAGAGTGATTAGCGGCTGTCGAACATTTTTCTAGCAAACTCTCTTTGAGGTACTTGGGTCTCCGTCACACTGTAAGTGCAAAAAAGCAAATTACTAATCATATAATTAAAAATACACCAAGATCTTTAATTTTACTCTTCTGTAAATTTCCACAGCAGTGCTAAGTCTATGAAGCCGTTGTAATACCCAATCCTGTATCCCTACTTCTCTATGCCTTGTCCGTCACACAGCAGAGCCTTGTCTGTACAGGGCGGGGGGATCAAAAGCTGTATTGCATTTGCAGACATGCCTGTACTGTAGGATGCTTTCAACATGTAAGATACACACCAGGTTATATAGGCCAAACGTAAAACCAATAAAATCATTTTTTTCTTTCTTAAAGTGCCAGTGGCCTAACCCTGTGAATTCTAATAAAACTGTCCCACTGGCATTTCCGCCCTACAATACACACTTCAGACTCCATTGTTTACCAGCACTGTAGATGAACCTGAAACTGTGATGTACTGCACCTGCCAGCAGGGGGGGTGCTACATCACAATTCCATACAAACAAGCTCACAAGTCAATTAATTCGAAGGCATTCTTGTAATAAGTGTTAGTGTGCTGCTGTTCTATTTCTTTGAAATATTTTGGGGTTTTGAATTCCAGTGGTGTTGCTGGACAACACAATAAATAAAATAGGAGTTACAAAGTTACAAACCCCCTTTTCT
>CM072699.1:4771754-4786754 GCA_036884735.1 Huso huso | reverse complement strand
GCCATGTATGGACAGGATAAGGTTACTATAAGGCCAGTTGAATCAAACAGCTTTAAAGTAATGGCAAAACTAAGGTCTAATGGCCCCCAAACCATTCTAAAGTCAAATATGAGCCTAGTTATTATGCTCATAAAGCTAAGGGGAACCCTCACATTGGTTTCTTTGACCCACTCCTATTGGATGAGTACGTCTTTGATAATGCACATTTTAAACATTTTGGAGAAAAGGTGATATTATAAATGTCCCCTCCCTGCTGACATTAAGACGGCCTGAGCAGTAGGTCTGAGCTGCAGAGAGCCCATTCCCTTTGTATAATGGGGGGGAGAGGTGATGGCCAGAAAGGCATCCTCCCTTAGTGGAGTGCAGTTGGCTGCAGAACTCCAGGCGGCTGTCCCTGTTGGTGGAAATGGGGGGTGAGGCTGGGGTCAGGACTGGTGGTATGTATACAGGCAGGTATGCTGTTTGGAGGAAATAATGAAGGTGCAAGCCCCTTTCACACTAACGCTCCTACCCGGGTCACAACCTGGGTTCTGGCTACCCGGGTCACAATACCACGTACCCTGGGTCGGCAGCGACCCACCTCAGGATGTGGGTTGACACACTTTGACCCAGGTTCAGCGAGACAAAATGCATGATGGCTGTTCGTAAGTAAGCGGCTAAATTGTAAACAGCCAAGCCTGCGTGAAGGTTTCACTTCCAGAAGCAACATTTCTGTTTATTCTGTTTAGCAATATTTTTGTTGATTGAGACACCCCATGAGCCAGATTGCAGCAGGGATGAACATTTGGGCCGACGAGTCAATCCAGAGAAACTTGGATGGAAGCTGCTTGGGCATTGCGTGCGTGCATTTACTTGCTTCTGTCACCCAGGTCGACCCTGCTTCTTCAAAACCCAGTGTGAAATCACGTAGCCCACCCGCGTGACACCAGGTCACAACCCGGACAGAGCATGCAAGTGTGAAAGAGGCTTTAATGTACTAGGGGAACAGCGATTGCAGACATCAATTTAACATACAACTGTGTATAAAACATGAAAGTAAGCATGTTTTTTCTTTAAAGAAAAATAATAAAATAATAGTTAATAAGCAAATAACTTTAAATAGCACCAGCCAACACAGCAGAATTTTATACTTTGCCATTCAATTCTGAGGTTCTGTAAGTCCCCTCTCCTTAGATGTTGTCACTACAGATTGGGAGCTTACACCTCTCATCCTCACACCAGCCCGAGACCAAGAGCTGCGCCGACTCTGTGGTTTGTACAGAATCTGAAAAACAAGCAGCTGTGTGACGTGAAGCTGTGGTCGTCTGTGTGCTGAAGCTGCTGATAACTGCTGCACAGGGTAACAGCACAGGGAGACAGTGTAATGAGAGTATTAGTGCTTGACAAGATGCAGAGAGCTGAGAATTGGATCTTTTAGTTCTCATGAAGGTACAGCGCTGGGTGATGTATATGGAGTGCTTTAATGCTCATTAAGATCCTATAAAGCCTTATACAAATATTATAATAGGAATCATTAAACTATGAATGAAAAGCAATGGGGAACTGTATTTTCAATGGTAACAAGATACACCTCAATTTCCCAATAGGACATTTACCATTTATAATATTAACTATCAGACATACAGTAATGTTCTGAAAACCAATGCATTTACCAGTGGTATACTGTACTATTATAACATTGCTTTGGCAAACCAAGCTCTCTGATTGGTTGAAAGGCCTGTACAACTCTCCTAACAATGCAGAGCTGAGGAGGCAGGTCCGGAGGGGCGCTTAACCTAAAAGAAGATCAAAGTGAGTCTGTTAACAACTGTGAAAAGTGTAGCGGGGCCCTCTGGCTTTCTCACTGCTGGTATTGTAGGCTTTAATAGTATTAGTTATACTGCCCCACTTCTATACGAATTCCTAATCCATACATAACACAGAATACCTACTGAGTACAGGATCTGTAAATGCTGCCAAAACCACACTGTGTGTCAGAATAGGGCTCTAACCACAGCCAACCGTTCAGAAGTCATCGACTTGAAACAGAAACAGTGGCATGTAGCTATCGATAGATTATTCATTTGATGTGGATTCTCATTACACTGTGCACTTGTAGTGGAGCATTTGCTATGTAGGGGAGTTAAGTTTCAGTCTTTAAATGTATTATTTGCATATGAGGCCCATTGCTGACTGAAGAAAGAAACGGCTGCCGCTGAGAGCACTTGCCAGAGGAAGCAGGAAAAACCTTCTTTACGTTAATTTTATATTTGGAAAAAAAAAAAAAAAAAAAAAGAAAATGAGGGAAACTTTCTTTTTAGCAAGAATTTTTGTTTTTCTACACGGATTAATAAGGCTTCTGAATAGCTGGCTGTGGTTAGAGCCCTATCCTGACACACAGTGTGGTTTTGGCAGCATTTACAGATCCTGTACTCAGTAGGTATTCTGTGTTATGTACGGATTAGAATTCGTATAGAAGTGGGGCAGTATAACTAATACTATTAAAGCTTACAATACCAGCAGTGAAAAAACCAGAGGGCCCCGCTAAACTTTTCACAGTTGCTAACAGATTCACTTTGAACTTCTTATAGGTTAAGCACCCCTTCGGACCCGCCTCCTCTGGATTGTTAGGAGAGTTGTACAGGTCTTTCAGCCAATCAGAGAGCTTGGTTTGCCAAAGTAATGTATAATGGCACAGTATACCACTGGTAAATGCATTGGTTTTCAGAACATTACAGTATGTATGATAGTTAATATTATACTAAATTTTCCAATGGGAAATTGAGGTGCATCTTGTTACCATTGAAAATACAGTTCCCCATTGATTTCATTCATAGTTTATGATTCCTATTATAACATTTATATAAGGCTCTACAGGATCTTAATGAGCATTAAAGCACTCAATATACATCACCCAGCACTGTACCTTCATGAGAACTAAAAGATCCCATTCTCAGCTCTCTGCATCTTGTCAAGCACTAATACTCTCATCACACTGTCTCCCTGTGCTGTTACCCTGTGCAGCAGTTATCAGCAGCTTCAGCACACAGACGACCACAGCTTCACGTCACATAGCTGCTTGTGAAGATGAGAGCTGTAAGCTCCCAATCTGTAGTGACAAGATCTAAGGAGATGGGACTTACAGAACCTCAGAATTGCCTGCCTCTATACTTCCCAGCTGTTCTTACCCAAGATTTACCCCCATTTCTGCCAAATAGGAACAGTCACCATGGCGTAGACCAGATCAGATAAGTAATTTTTTCTTAATTATTGCAATGTCAGCCTTGGTACCAAACAAGTAACAGAAACTAGTGCCTATATAACCTGGTGTGTATCTTACATGTTGAAAGCATCCTACAGTACAGGCATGTCTGCAAATGCAATACAGCTTTTGATCCCGCCCCGGCCCTGTACAGACAAGGCTCTGCTGTGTGACGGACAGGGCATAGAGAAGTAGGGATACAGAATTGGGTATTACAACGGCTTCATAAACTTAGCACTGCTCTGGAAATCCTAGGTTTCAATCACACAAAAACAGAAGACATCCCAGAAGAGATACGCAATGCAAGAGTATCGAAACCCAGGCCTTTAGGCAGAGTGAAGCCTGGCTGGGGTCCGAACCCTGAGATCAGAGATAACTACTAAGTTCCTTGCTCTCTGCACCCAGAGAGCAAGGAGGAGGGTTCATGTGTCCCGATAACAATGGAGAGCTGCATGCCCATCTTCTGTCTCACTGTCCTGCTTCTGCACTCACCAGCCAGTAAGTTCCACGCTGTTATTTCTTTATAGTTTTTTAATGAAGTCGGTTATTTATTCTGAGACAGGGAGTCCGGTTCAGTGGTCCAGGGACTGAGTGACTTGGTGGGTAGAACTGCCCATTAGGATGCTTTCCTTTCAAGGCTGTTTTTATTGATTGATTTATTGAGTTTGTTAACTGGGATAGAACTGTAGAGGTATAGATTCTGGAGGCTGGGTTCCACCTGCAAACCTGCCTAAACCCAGCCTAGGTGAGGGGATACTGGTGTTCAGGTGGACACATTAACTTCTCAATGCAGTAAAATGGGATCTAAAATACTGAGTATATATTGTGCAAGTTGAATTTGTTTCACTGTAAAGAAAGTCCCTGCTCAAGCACAGTGTATTTCCAGCTGTGTTGCATTGCAGTAATAACACTTCATGGTGCCACGGCTGTGTCTGCTGGTGAGCCTGCAACTTCACAAAGATGTAACTTCTAGATTATAGTGTGTTAATCTACCAGAATAGTCAGGCAGTGCTGCTGTTGAACTGAAGAACAAGTTGTACTGCAGCAGTTTAAAATGTTAAAATTGAATTGTAACATTGAGACCAATTTGTTTAAGCTGAATTGTATCTGATGCCCCTGTAATTGAAGTGGTCTATTATTAAGTTGTATTTGTTATTATTATTATTATTATTATTATTATTATTATTATTATTATTAGTATTATTATTATTATTTTACATGGTGAATGATCATTTTATTATAAACTTCAGTGTTTTACAGTCTTATTATTCACGGTGCTGGCATCGACCCGTCTACATTATGTCTCATGGTGTTCATTTGTATATCTTGTATTGATGCAGGTTTCTCACTGCTGCTTCCTCAAATTGTCGCTTTTGTGTATTGATTTGTTTTGTTGATTTAGTTGCATCCCAGTGAGATTCGTCTGATTGCTAACATTTTGAAAACAAAAAAAAAACCGTGTGATGAGATACAGTACTGGAGCGGGAAAAAACAGGGCTCCTCTGCTCATGTTTGCCTATGCCCTGGTTATTCAGTGTGTGTTTGTGATTGATAGATAGCTGTTTAATTTTATGACGGAGAACGTCAAGTTTAATTGACACGCTGGATGAGATAAAAAAAAATGTTTTAAGGGATCTTACACATTCATCTAATCTGGCATGTGTAATGTGCAGTGTAATCTTGTGTGCTTGTATATCAGTGATCTCGGAGCTGCTGGTTTTATTCACCCAGGTGCAGATGTTGGGTTTATTTCTAGCAGAGAGCTGTCTCAGGGTTCTTAATCATCAATGTGGAAGAATAATATTGGAAATGTACAGGAAAATATTTAAATGATTTAACACAAAAAAACATTATACTGATGGATCAGTTTATAAAAAATGACAGAGGAAATGTTGGTTAATAGAGTGTAAATATATAAAGATAAAACGTCAGGTAGGCGAGGTTGTGTAAAGGGATATTTCTGCTCGTATTAAGGTTTGATTTCTCTCAAATCAGCAATACGAGGGAAGATGAAATAATCTTTACTTCATTGATTCTATTTTCTTTTTTAAAATCACATTATAGTATTTTTAAAATGTCTCCAAATATCAATATGAATATTTCCCAATACACTTTTATTTTTTCAGCCATAGTTTTGTTTTCAGCATTTAAAATATGGTAAGAATCTAATGTTACTGCTGATAACTTTCTGCATCGTTGTTTGTTTCTACACACAGCAGCTCCTTTCTACCTGAACAATATGCGTGTTATAACAACAGTATATGAGCAGGGAAGTGTTTAGTATAAGTTACTGCTTAATCACAACTAATAATAATAATAATAATAATAATAATAATAATAATAATAATAATAGCACACATTGTACCGTTACAGTACCCATTTAATAATCTTTGTCTCTCATAATGTAAATGCAGTTTTACAGATCCACAACAGATTTCATCTATAAATGACTGAATAAAGTTTACTTTACAAATACATCATTTAACATAATTTAAATAATAAAAAAACAGTTAAAAATGACGTTCACGACCAATAGCCAGGTGAATTTGTTAATCGAACTCGAAGAATGCATTCTATTTTAATCGTAACTGCACGATTTTGCATTTGTATATGTGAAGTCAACCTTATTCAATCATTTACAGATGAAATCTGTTGTATTTCAATTTTAATATTTTTATACAAGTATATTTTTATGTGCTATTATTATTTTTTATTACTTATTACTTATACTAAGACAATGAATCATCATGTAGAAAATGACATAGAGATCTCATAGACCCATCTTAGCCCCAGGACTATTTAGTATCAAAGATCAGTATGTTTTTCAAGGCAGTATAATGTTTAAATAATTTTTGTTAAATCATTTTCACATTTCCCTGTACATTTCAAATATTATTCTTCCACATTGATGATTAAGAACCCTGCCACAGCTCTCTGCTAGAAATAAACCCAACATCTGCACCTGGGTGAATAAAACCAGCAGCTCCGAGATCACTGATATACAAGCACACAAGATTACACTGCACATTACACATGCCAGATTTGAAAGAGAGAATTACGTAATTACCAGAAACCATAATTTTTGCTTTTGCTTCAGGTACATTTCTTATATTGGTATATCTATATTTTTTAAAAAATAGCGGGAATGTTACCCAGGTACAGTTGAATTTAGGTTTTACGACTGATTTGAAGAAATTGTGACTGGCTAATCTGACTAGCTGACAAAAATTAAATTTAGCTGAAGATTTTCAACTGGCTTTTTAATCTTAAAGGTGGCAAAAAAAAAAATGAAAGAAAAACAGTTCAACACATATGAATGTATTCTGAATGTTTAAATTATTTTTAATGATGTCAGCAATGCTACTAGCAAGGTACAAACCACTGGTCTAAGGGTTTGGCTAGCCCGGTCTCATGCTGTGACATCTGTTGAATTGCAGACAAACTATTGTATTCCACTCTCAATAATAATAATAATAATAATAATAATAATAATAATAATAATAATAATAATAATAGCAGATAAATATACCTGTATAATAATCTCTGTCTCTCATAATGTAAATGCAGTTTTACAGATCCACAACAGATTTCATTTATACATTAATTGAATAAGGTTGACTTCACATATACATAATTTCACATAATTTCAATAAAAAAATAAAATAAAATAAAATAAAAAACGTGCACGAGCAATTGTTAATCGAGCTCAAAGAATGCATTCTATTTTAATCGTAACTCCTCGATTTTGTATTTGCGTGTGGAAGCGACATCGTGGGAGAAGTACAGTCGTGGACAAGTACAGCGCAGTTAGAAGCAGAAAGGAGGAATTACATCTTTAAATCTGGAGTTGCTTTAATCAGAAAACATTGCAGCTTAAAGCCTTGCAGCTGCGTGTATTTTTCTGATAAGCTGAAACTCGGAGCAGCTGATTCAAATCCCGCGGCGTTCTGGGACACGGGGGAGGAGCGGAGCACGCAGCACAAACACAAACAAACAAAAGGCAGGCAGTCTTCCGAGCGACAGCGTGGAAGCGACATCGTGGGAGAAGTACAGTCGTGGACAAGTACAGCGCAGTTAGAAGCAGAAAGGAGGAATTACATCTTTAAATCTGGAGTTGCTTTAATCAGAAAACATTGCAGCTTAAAGCCTTGCAGCTGCGTGTATTTTTTCTGATAAGCTGGAAACTCGAGCAGCTGATTCAAATCCCGCGGCGTTCTGGGACACGGGATTTGAATCAGCTGCTCCGAGTTTCAGCTTATCAGAAAAATACACGCAGCTGCAAGGCTTTAAGCTGCAATGTTTTCTGATAATAAAAATAAGGGTGATGTTAATCTAGTTTAAGAAGATATTTATAAAAATATGAAAATGCGATTTTTTTTTTGTTACACAGATTAATATCAGCCCCTGTGGTATCACACCTGCCCTGCTTTCCTTCACTTTCTCTGTCTCACCCTGATATATTGAGATGTTGTGGTACTTTGCTTTGCAAAGCTTTTGATGTCAAAATTTGCATGCTTGCAACCCTAACCTCGTTCACATCTAGGTTATTTTAGACGAGACCCACCACAGCGATGAGTTTAGAGATTGTTTGCAAGAATAAATACTTCATTTGCACATTATTTTTGTATCATTTTGCAAAATGAACCCTTGACATCCCTTTCACTCATTTCTGGATGTTTGCATTGTTTAGACTTTGCAATATTCTTAAAGGACTCGGATGTACCGGTAAGGTCTTAAAGGAATTCGATGTGAGGAAACTAAACAAACAAAATATGGAAAGTTAGAAGGAAAGAAAAAAAAAGATAAAGCTGCAGAATTTTTAAAAACTATTGATTTGCAGCGGAACATGTTCAGTAAAGCAAAAACTGAAAGTGAAGCTTCAGTAAAGGCAAGTTATGTTGTATTGCAGTTTATTGCGCAATCGTCAAAGCCTTTTTCAGAGGGTGCTTTTGTAAAAGACCACGGGCCCAATATTGATCATAGGGAAAGACACTAAAATTAAGGCACAGGTTGTTACAGACTACCCAGGTGACCCGCATTTCCAGGGTCAAAACCGCAGACCCAGACCCGCCACAGTCATTCACACTTGTGTGTAAGATCACTGTTTGGGTGAGGCAAATAAATTGAACTTTGTCATTAACAACATGTGATAGTATGTACATTTTATTCATTAATGGGTTCTTAATTTGCCTAAGGGGTGATAAGTGGGAGCAAACAGGCACAATCAGACTTGTGTAATGTGATTCGTGGGAGCCTGCAGAGTCTGCTGAATCTGTAGCAGCTGCGGCCTCCAGACTCGGGGGTTTCAATGTCAGCATTTTTACCTGATTTCTTTTTTCATCTTTCCTTTCCATTTATTACAATGAAAATACTGTCTCAAGAAATGGACTGTCAGTCAGTAATCTGGAATGCGGGAATACCTGTCCATGCCTGAATTCCGAGATCACTTTTTCCTTCAAAAGGCTTCACTGGACTTGCCTGACCTCAGCACCATGTTACTGGATCCTCAGCTGATGCACTATCCTTGCACTATTGCACTACAATTAGGTCATTGTAGATACAAATGGTCTTAATCCTAAATTGTTTCTTCTTATCTCATAGTGCATTCTAGTTGTATTTGCACTTACTGTAAGCTACACTGTATTTAAATATTGTATTAGCACTGTAACCTTGCATTGCCACATAAACTAATAATAATAATAATAATAATAATAATAATAATAATAATAATAATAATACCTCTGGTACTTTATGTATTTTCTCTTTACTGCTTTGTAATCAGTGACTTTTAATTTTTTTTTTTCTATACAGGCAAAAATATAAACGCATTAGAGCCCTTCCAAGCACCACGTGATGTGGATGTGACAGACGCCTCTGTGAGAGATGCCATTTTAAAGGAGGAAGGCTGATAATTCTACCAACAGTAAACTGAACAAAGAGATTCTGCAGTGAAAAAGCTTTTACTGCTTGAGCCACTAGGGGACATGCTGCTCCTCATTAAAAAGTTTGTTTCGTGCCATGCGGGCTTCTGAATAGCTGGCTGTGGTTAGAGCCCTATCCTGACACACAGTGTGGTTTTGGCAGCATTTACAGATCCTGTACTCAGTAGGTATTCTGTGTTATGTACGGATTAGGAATTCGTATAGAAGTGGGGCAGTATAACTAATACTATTAAAGCTTACAATACCAGCAGTGAAAAAACCAGAGGGCCCCGCTAAACTTTTCACAGTTGCTAACAGATTCACTTTGAACTTCTTATAGGTTAAGCACCCCTTCGGACCCGCCTCCTCTGGATTGTTAGGAGAGTTGTACAGGTCTTTCAGCCAATCAGAGAGCTTGGTTTGCCAAAGTAATGTATAATGGCACAGTATACCACTGGTAAATGCATTGCTTTTCAGAACATTACAGTATGTATGATAGTTAATATTATACTAAATTTTCCAATGGGAAATTGAGGTGCATCTTGTTACCATTGAAAATACAGTTCCCCATTGATTTCATTCATAGTTTTTGATTCCTATTATAACATTTATATAAGGCTCTACAGGATCTTAATGAGCATTAAAGCACTCAATATACATCACCCAGCACTGTACCTTCATGAGAACTAAAAGATCCCATTCTCAGCTCTCTGCATCTTGTCAAGCACTAATACTCTCATCACACTGTCTCCCTGTGCTGTTACCCTGTGCAGCAGTTATCAGCAGCTTCAGCACACAGACGACCACAGCTTCACGTCACATAGCTGCTTGTGAAGATGAGAGCTGTAAGCTCCCAATCTGTAGTGACAAGATCTAAGGAGATGGGACTTACAGAACCTCAGAATTGCCTGCCTCTATACTTCCCAGCTGTTCTTACCCAAGATTTACCCCCATTTCAGCCAAATAGGAACAGTCACCATGGCGTAGACCAGATCAGATAAGAACATAAGAACATAAGAAAGTTTACAAACGAGAGGAGGCCATTCAGCCCATCTTGCTCGTTTGGTTGTTAGTAGCTTATTGATCCCAGAATCTCATCAAGCAGCTTCTTGAAGGATCCCAGGGTGTCAGCTTCAACAACATTACTGGGGAGTTGGTTCCAGACCCTCACAATTCTCTGTGTAAAAAGTGCCTCCTATTTTCTGTTCTGAATGCCCCTTTATCTAATCTCCATTTATGACCCCTGGTCCTTTTTTCTTTTTTCAAGTCAAAGAAGTCCCCCGGGTTGACATTGTCTATACCTTTTAGGATTTTGAATGTTTGAATCAGATCGCCGCGTAGTCTTCTTTGTTCAAGACTGAATAGATTCAATTCTTTTAGCCTGTCTGCATACGACATGCCTTTTAAACCCGGATAATTCTGGTTGCTCTTCTTTGCACTCTTTCTAGAGCAGCAATATCCTTTTGTAACGAGGTGACCAGAACTGAACACAATATTCTAGGTGAGGTCTTACTAATGCATTGTAGAGTTTTAACATTACTTCCCTTGATTTAAATTCAACACTTCTCACAATATATCCAAGCATCTTGTTAGCCTTTTTTATAGCTTCCCCACATTGTCTAGATGAAGACATTTCTGAGTCAACATAAACTCCTAGGTCTTTTTCATAGTTCCTTCTTCAATTTCACTATCTCCCCATATGATATTTATAATGAACATTTTTATTGCCCGCATGCAATACTTTTTACACTTTTCTCTATTAAATTTCATTTGCCATGTGTCTGCCCAATTTTGAATGCGGTCTAGATCATTTTGAATGACCTTTGCTGCTTCAACAGTGTCTGCCACTCCTCCTATTTTTGTGTCATCTGCAAATTTAACGAGTTTGCTTACTATATCAGAGTCTAAATCATTAATGTAGATTAGGAATAGCAGAGGACCTAATACTGATCCCTGTGGTACACCACTGGTTTACTCACTCCATTTCGAGGTTTCTCCTCTAATCAGTACTTTCTGTTTTCTACCTGTTAACCACTCCCTAATCCATGTGCATGCATTTCCTTGAATCCCTACTGCTTCAGTTTGAGAATTAATCTTTTATGCGGGACTTTGTCAAAAGCTTTCTGGAAATCTAAATAGACCATGTCGTATGCTTTGCAGTTGTCCATTTTCAATGTTGCATCCTCAAAAAGTCAAGTAGGTTAGTTAGACATGATCTCCCTTTCCTAAAAAAACCATGCTGGCTGTCACCCAGGATATTGTTACCATATAGGTAATTTTCCATTTTGGATCTTATTATAGTTTCCAGCCTATTATAGTTTTCAGCCTTGGTACCAAACAAGTAACAGAAACTAGTGCCTATATAACCTGGTGTGTATCTTACATGTTGAAAGCATCCTACAGTACAGGCATGTCTGCAAATGCAATACAGCTTTTGATCCCGCCCCGGCCCTGTACAGACAAGGCTCTGCTGTGTGACGGACAGGGCATAGAGAAGTAGGGATACAGAATTGGGTATTACAACGGCTTCATAAACTTAGCACTGCTCTGGAAATCCTAGGTTTCAATCACACAAAAACAGAAGACATCCCAGAAGAGATACGCAATGCAAGAGTATCGAAACCCAGGCCTTTAGGCAGAGTGAAGCCTGGCTGGGGTCCGAACCCTGAGATCAGAGATAACTACTAAGTTCCTTGCTCTCTGCACCCAGCTTTCTCAAGCTTTTTATAAACACAAATTTAAAAAAATATGTTTTTTTTTCTTTTTCTAACTTTCAGATCTCTCCCCTTTCCTCCGTATCGTGTGTTTCATCACCTCTGGGCGGTCTGGGAGGAAACAGTGATGTATTAGCGATATATATGGATAGCACTGAAAAGAGCCCTCTGATTTGTCAGCACACCTGTTTGAAATCTTCCTGTTTTCTGTCACAAAAAGGCCATGCTGAGTGTGATTGGTGGGGTGGGGGGGCTGTGTTTCTGCTGGTGTTGTGGGGTGTTGAGCACCCTCTCAGTTGCTGTGTTGGCTCAGGGGGGTAAGCACAGGTCTTGACTTCGCTCAGAGGAGGGTTCATCTGTCCCGATAACAATGGAGAGCTGCATGCCCATCTTCTGTCTCACTGTCCTGCTTCTGCACTCACCAGCCAGTAAGTTCCACGCTGTTATTTCTTTATAGTTTTTTAATGAAGTCGGTTATTTATTCTGAGACAGGGAGTCCGGTTCAGTGGTCCAGGGACTGAGTGACTTGGTGGGTAGAACTGCCCATTAGGATGCTTTCCTTTCAAGGCTGTTTTTATTGATTGATTTATTGAGTTTGTTAACTGGGATAGAACTGTAGAGGTATAGATTCTGGAGGCTGGGTTCCACCTGCAAACCTGCCTAAACCCAGCCTAGGTGAGGGGATACTGGTGTTCAGGTGGACACATTAACTTCTCAATGCAGTAAAATGGGATCTAAAATACTGAGTATATATTGTGCAAGTTGAATTTGTTTCACTGTAAAGAAAGTCCCTGCTCAAGCACAGTGTATTTCCAGCTGTGTTGCATTGCAGTAATAACACTTCATGGTGCCACGGCTGTGTCTGCTGGTGAGCCTGCAACTTCACAAAGATGTAACTTCTAGATTATAGTGTGTTAATCTACCAGAATAGTCAGGCAGTGCTGCTGTTGAACTGAAGAACAAGTTGTACTGCAGCAGTTTAAAATGTTAAAAATTGAATTGTAACATTGAGACCAATTTGTTTAAGCTGAATTGTATCTGATGCCCCTGTAATTGAAGTGGTCTATTATTAAGTTGTATTTGTTATTATTATTATTATTATTATTATTATTATTATTATTATTATTTTACATGGTGAATGATCATTTTATTATAAACTTCAGTGCTTTACAGTCTTATTATTCACGGTGCTGGCGCACGACCCGTCTACATTATGTCTCATGGTGTTCATTTGTATATCTTGTATTGATGCAGGTTTCTCACTGCTGCTTCCTCAAATTGTCGCTTTTGTGTATTGATTTGTTTTGTTGATTTAGTTGCATCCCAGTGAGATTCGTCTGATTGCTAACATTTTGAAAACAAAAAAAAAACCGTGTGATGAGATACAGTACTGGAGCGGGAAAAAAAACAGGGCTCCTCTGCTCATGTTTGCCTATGCCCTGGTTATTCAGTGTGTGTTTGTGATTGATAGATAGCTGTTTAATTTTATGACGGAGAACGTCAAGTTTAATTGACACGCTGGATGAGATAAAAAAAAATGTTTTAAGGGATCTTACACATTCATCTAATCTGGCATGTGTAATGTGCAGTGTAATCTTGTGTGCTTGTATATCAGTGATCTCGGAGCTGCTGGTTTTATTCACCCAGGTGCAGATGTTGGGTTTATTTCTAGCAGAGAGCTGTCTCAGGGTTCTTAATCATCAATGTGGAAGAATAATATTGGAAATGTACAGGAAAATATTTAAATGATTTAACACAAAAAAAAAACATTATACTGATGGATCAGTTTATAAAAAATGACAGAGGAAATGTTGGTTAATAGAGTGTAAATATATAAAGATAAAACGTCAGGTAGGCGAGGTTGTGTAAAGAGATATTTCTGCTAGTATTAAGGTTTGATTTCTCTCAAATCAGCAATACGAGGGAAGATGAAATAATCTTTACTTCATTGATTCTATTTTCTTTTTTAAAATCACATTATAGTATTTTTAAAATGTCTCCAAATATCAATATGAATATTTCCCAATACACTTTTATTTTTCCAGCCATAGTTTTGTTTTCAGCATTTAAAATATGGTAAGAATCTAATGTTACTGCTGATAACTTTCTGCATCGTTGTTTGTTTCTACACAGCAGCTCCTTTCTACCTGAACAATATGCGTGTTATAACAACAGTATATGAGCAGGGAAGTGTTTAGTATAAGTTACTGCTTAATCACAACTAATAATAATAATAATAATAATAATAATAATAATAATAGCACACATTGTACCGTTACAGTACCCATTTAATAATCTTTGTCTCTCATAATGTAAATGCAGTTTTACAGATCCACAACAGATTTCATCTATAAATGACTGAATAAAGTTTACTTTACAAATACATCATTTAACATAATTTAAATAATAAAAAAACAGTTAAAAATGACGTTCACGACCAATAGCCAGGTGAATTTGTTAATCGAACTCGAAGAATGCATTCTATTTTAATCGTAACTGCACGATTTTGCATTTGTATATGTGAAGTCAACCTTATTCAATCATTTACAGATGAAATCTGTTGTATTTCAATTTTAATATTTTTATACAAGTATATTTTTATGTGCTATTATTATTTTTTATTACTTATTACTTATACTAAAACAATGAATCATCATGTAGAAAATGACATAGAGATCTCATAGACCCATCTTAGCCCCAGGACTATTTAGTATCAAGATCAGTATGTTTTTCCAAGGCAGTATAATGTTTAAATAATTTTTTGTTAAATCATTTTCACATTTCCCTGTACATTTCAAATATTATTCTTCCACATTGATGATTAAGAACCCTGCCACAGCTCTCTGCTAGAAATAAACCCAACATCTGCACCTGGGTGAATAAAACCAGCAGCTCCGAGATCACTGATATACAAGCACACAAGATTACACTGCACATTACACATGCCAGATTTGAAAGAGAGAATTACGTAATTACCAGAAACCATATTTTTTGCTTTTGCTTCAGGTACATTTCTTATATTGGTATATCTATATTTAAAAAAATAGCGGGAATGTTACCCAGGTACAGTTGAATTTAGGTTTTATGACTGATTTGAAGAAATTGTGACTGGCTAATCTGACCA
>CM072699.1:4742799-4771254 GCA_036884735.1 Huso huso | reverse complement strand
TCTATACATGAAATATATATAGAGGAGTTTTACTGTTGATGTTTACTTGGGAAGCTTTGTGATATAGAGAATAATACAACTCCATGCAGTGTAAACAGTGTGTGATTATAAACTAGAGTGTTCTCTTGTGGCAGGGCCTGTGCAGACTCCTTCTGATTCCCTTTTCTTTTTAAAGGCAGTGATGATCTGAGGCTGGTAAATGGAGGCAGTCCCTGTGCTGGGAGAGTGGAGATTCTTCATGAGGGACAGTGGGGGACAGTTTGTCATCATTACTGGGATGTAGTGGATGCAGGAGTTGTGTGTAAACAGCTGGGCTGTGGATCTGCTGTATCAGCACCAGGCAATGCTCACTTCGGAGCCGGTTCTGGAACCATCTGGCTGGCTTATGTTTCCTGCAGTGGCTCTGAATCTGCCCTGCGAGACTGTGGGTCAGAGGGGTGGGGTAAGGCCAATGACTGCAATCACGCCAGGGACGCTGGAGTGATCTGTTCAGGTAAGAGACACACATTCCATCACAGAAACACTTACTCAATATACAGGGGTCAGACAAACAGAACCACCTGCCATCTGTAGCACTCCTCCAATGTGCAGCTCATCACACTGATTTATGTGTCATGCAAATGAAATCCCAGACACATATTCAATAAGTCTCACTTATATTTCAGCTAAATATCTTTATATGAAATGTGTTTCACACAACAAGCAGTCAGTCAGCAATGGAGCATTTGTAAAACATATTACAGAGATCCATCCACAGCTTTCGATTAGAACTCTTTGTTTGGACTGAAGACATTGAAAAAGACTTCTAGCCAAAACGTTTCTTATTGAATTCTAGTTTCTTTCAGTATTGCTTTGTTACAAAATGTGTAGCATCATATAGAGCAGGGGCTCTCAAACCCGGTACTCGGGACCCCAGTGTCTTCTGGTCTTCCTTCCGAGCTCTCAGCTACTTCACTAAACCCTTAATTGAACTAATTATTCACTCAATGAGCCCTTTTTAATTGTGTTCAGTTCTTAAACATTTGGAGATTTCAAGTTAACTTAAATTCTGCAACTTTTTAGGAGCTGAGAACAATTAAAAAGGTCTAATTATGCAAATTATAAGTTTAATTAAGCGTTTCTAGTTAAATACTGAGAGCTCAGTTGGAATAAAACCAGAAGACACATGGGGTCCAGAGGACCGGCTTGAAAGCCTGCAAGAGTGTATCTAGAAACCTGTCTAACCCGGCATCGCATAGGACCAGAAAAGCGTGCTGCCCAATACAGTGTGCTGCTTGATAGAGGGAGCTGCTGTGAAATGTAGTAATGTACCTGAAAAAGGTATAAATGACAAACTAATTTAACACTTTGAAAAACTCTAAAGTACATACAATAGGAGTTCTGTTCAGGTACCCTGAAATTTTAACTTTCCAAATAACTTCTTTGTCTGGGACCCCAAAATGATGCCGATACATAATGCTGGTATGTTGAGGAGCTGCATTAGACAGGGTTTACTGTGTGTTTGGTTACTGTCTAAATGTAATAAATAAATAATTAAATAAATAACTAAAATGTAATAAATAGTAAAAAAAAAAAAGTATTTTGTTCCACTTGTATAGTGTTCTGGTTGTGTTCCGTTCCACTTGTATAGTGTTCTGGTTGGGTTCCGTTCCACTTGTATAGTGTTCTGGTTGTGTTCCTTTCTGCTTGTATAGTGTTCTGGTTGGGTTCCGTCCCACTTGTATAGTGTTCTGGTTGGGTTCCGTTCCACTTGTATAGTGTTCCGGTTGTGTTCTGTTCCACTTGTATAGTGTTCTGGTTGGGTTCCGTTCCACTTATATAGTGTTCTGCTTGGGTTCCGTTCCACTTGTATAGTGTTCTGGTTGTGTTTCGTCCCACTTGTATAGTGTTCTGGTTGTGTTCTCGTTCCACTTGTATAGTGTTCCGGTTGTGTTCTGTTCCACTTGTATAGTGTTCTGGTTGGGTTCCGTTCCACTTATATAGTGTTCTGCCTGGGTTCCATTCACTTGTATAGTGTTCTGTTGTGTTTTGTCCCACTTGTATAGTGTTCTGGTTGTGTTTATCCCACTTGTATAGTGTTCTGCTTTGTTCCGTTCCACTTGTATAGTGTTCTGGTTGGGTTCCGTTCCACTTGTATAGTGTTCTGGATTTGGTTCCGTTCCACTTGTATATAGTGTTCTGGTTGGGTTCCGTTCCACTTGTATAGTGTTCTGGTTGTGTTCCGTTCCACTTGTATAGTGCTCTGGTTGTGTTCCATGTTGGTCGGTGCTGTTCCTAATAACTGCACACTTGGGTGGGCTGTGAGGCACGAGGAGTGGCTTATTGCTGTTATAACATGACTCTCGTGTTTATTGTATAAAAAGAAAACTAAAAGAAACTCTCGATTTGAAACTTGAAATCTAAATGTATTCCATGTATCCTTAACATTGTCTGGAAGAACTTGATACTCCTGCATTGTGAATATATGCGTGGAGAAGATCATTTATGTGTTTATTATAGTGTCATTTGAATGTATTAAGAAATGAATAAATAAAGCTGCTGACTTGCATGTTGTACACAGATGGGTATGGAAAGTTGATGTCTGGTATTTCTGTTTCCATTACTCAGTAATTGCGCTCTGCACTTTACACTTTGTAGCATTCAGGATGTTACTCATTCTACACAATACTGCTCGCTGCATTTTCTAATGCGCACTGCTGTGTAATTCTAATGACATGATGTTTAATTGCTGTTAGTGTTTGAATAATAAATAGTTTTGAAAATATCTCATACAGGTGATAAAAATTAGAAATAAGTTGATGCAGTAACAACATCACTGTTCTGGGCATTGTAGAGCTTCTTGTACCATTGCTGCCTTTTATTCTGTCATTCACTTTGCTTCTTTGGACCAAGAGTAACACCTCCGTGTCATTAAGCACTACAGTGTCCTCAGAAACAGCCCTTATTGCTGTATTATTGATGCTAAACATCTGGGCGGAACATTAACTAAACATTAAAGTTTAATATTTGTCAGGTAGTTTACCTGCTGTAGAGTTATCTCAGAGACTTGGTGGAAACCCTTCTTAGCACACGTCTTATGCAGCGTGTGAACATCATGAAAACATTTCTATACATGAAATATATATAGAGGAGTTTTACTACTGATGTTTACTTGGGAAGCTTTGTGACTTGGAGAATAATACAACTCCATGCAGTGTAAACAGTGTGTGATTATAAACTCGTGTTCTCTTGTGGCAGGGCCTGTGCAGACTCCCTTCTCTGATTCCCTTTTCTCTTTTTAAAGGCAGTGGTGATCTGAGGCTGGTGAATGGAGGCAGTCCCTGTGCTGGGAGAGTGGAGATTCTTCATGAGGGACAGTGGGGGACAGTTTGTCATCATTACTGGGATGTAGTGGATGCAGGAGTTGTGTGTAAACAGCTGGGCTGTGGATCTGCTGTATCAGCACCAGGCAATGCTCACTTAGAGCGGTTCTGGAACCATCTGGCTGGCTTATTTTCCTGCAGCGGCTGAATCTGCCCTCTTGAGACTGTGGGTCAGAGGGGTGGGGTAAGGCCAATGACTGCAATCACGCCATGGACGCTGGAGTGATCTGTTCAGGTAAGAGACACACATTCCATCACAGAAACACTTACTCAATATACAGGGGTCAGACATACAGGACCACCTGCCCTCTGTAGCACTCCTCCAATGTGCAGCTCATCACACTGATTTATGTGTCATGCAAATGAAATCCCAGACACATATTCAATAAGTCTCACTTGTGTTGCGTGCAAAATCACCACCTTGCTTGATTTTGATGACGTTATAGATGATTTTGTGTCTAATAAAGCAGAAAAGAAGCCACTTTAAAGTGTATTTGGTGCTGCGGTACCAATGCGGGGACCAGAATAGTCCTGTACTGGAGTTATAAAACACATCTAGCAAGCCAGGCCATGTAAACAAAGCAACCACTTCTACAGTAAAGCACATATCAGCAGTGCAGTGTTTCGTATGCTGTTGTGTTTTTTACATTAGTATTCACTTGTTTTAGTAATTGTGTTCCCAAGTCTCTATGTTTGTGGGTGTGCTCTGGTTCCTGTCTGAATCCGTGTTTGCTAGGGAG
The DNA here is from genome assembly GCA_036884735.1 of Huso huso. NCBI lineage: Eukaryota > Metazoa > Chordata > Actinopteri > Acipenseriformes > Acipenseridae > Huso > Huso huso. Next base: position 4,767,152 of record CM072699.1, on the reverse strand, counting down.
AGGCTGGGGCTCAGGATATCAAATTTGCTTTCAATATGTTTAATCAAAACCAAACTTTGTCGTGGACTTGTGTTTCAGTTTTGGAACTTGTACATGTTAAAAAATAGAAGTGTCACATTTTTAATGGGACGACAACAACGTGATTAAAGCTGTCTCACGGTCCCTGGTTCACATTCGACCTGGTGTCTCTTTTTGTTCAATACATTGGGAAACGTGGTTATCAAGCTCTCTACAGGATTAGAAGTAGGCTTCAGGGTTTATTTTTTAAATGTATTTAGCACACTGTCTTCACTGGGACTGTTTCTGTCAGGTTCGCTCAGTCGCTCAGTTCAGAACATTTAATTGAACGTTTCTTCAAAATGAATTCATCATAATGCAGCATAATTCACAGATTCTGATCAAACCATGAATGCTATCCTAAACCCTTGTGAGAAAAGAAAAGTTTGCTCTACAAATAATAATAAAAAAAAATTGTAAAACAATACTGGTAAACCAGCCGTGCGTTCAATAGCAGAGCGCTCTCTCGCGGCGCCCTGTAACTATGTTAGTATTCAAACAGTTGCTTTATTGCCATTTTGGTGTTTTGTGTGTGTGTGTGTGTGTGTGTGTGTGTGTGTGTATATATATATATATATATATATATATATATATATATATATATATATGTAATTACAACTTCTGTACTTTTGTAATGTAAAGTTACTGACTTTTTTTTGGTTTAGCATCTTGTCATATTTGTCAAGTTATAAATAGTCCATATTTCTTTTTCTAATACAATCGTCACATAATCAGTTTTAAAAAGCCAACAATTATTACTTATCACACATGTGTTGATCACACAAATCCATATTTGAAAAAATCAATTTGCAGCCACCGCACTGATAATGCAGGCTACCCTTTTTTGGACCTCCAGCAGGCAGCTCTGAGCTTGACTTCGCTATTGTTAGGCAGCGCTCTCAGCATGCAGGCCCGTTCAATAGAAAGCACCCGTAACGCATCTGGAGATCTCTGCCTATGGAACGCGCCCTGATCTTAACAAATGGCACGTGTATGGGGAGTAAGTGTAAACGTACATGTCTGCTGTTTGATGTTGTTCATGTTAGAAGGTAGGGCCTACAAGTGTATGTTTGCCTAGAGTCCAGTGTTGGGTTAATCTGGCCCTGTCCCTAGCTCCCTCCATTCCAGCCATGTAAGAATGCAGGACCCTGATTGGTTGACCAACCAATTATTCAATATGGTCACTGACTGAAGGCAGGTGAATATAAAAGGATAGTGTCCTCCTCATGCAGGTGAAGAAGTACACATGAGGAGAGTTGCTGGTCCCTAAATACAAAGTGCTGCAGTCTGTCTGTCTGTCTGTCTTTCTGCCTTAAGGAATCCTTTTATATAAGTTTAATTTTGTTTATTTATTATCTTTACAAAATAGCAGGGAAAGTGAAGCCTCATGAAACACTGAACTTATTATTTCATTATTATTATTCACTGTTTAACACACAGTGAAAGTTTATTTAACTTACAGAATGCAGAACACAAAACTAGATTTACCTTAATCATCAATGTGGAAGAATAATATTGTAAATGTACAGGAAAATATGAAAATGATTTAATAAAAAATTATTTAAACATAATACTGTCTTGGAAAAACACAAAATAGTCCTGAGGCTGATGGGTCTATCAGATCTCTATGTCATTTGTTAACTTGATACTTCATTTATCAAATAACCCAGTCCATGGGTAAATGTATGAAGTAATCAGAAAATGTATAAAGTTACCAGCTGCTGGATCCGTTTATAAAATGACAGAGGAAATGTTGGTTAATAGAGTGTAAATATATAAAGATAAAACGTCAGGTAGGAGGTTGTGTAAAGAGATATTTCTGCTGTTATTAAGGTTTGATTTCTCTCAAATCAGCATCTGAGGGAAGATGAAATAATCTTTACTTCATTGATTCTATTTTCTTTTTTTAATGTTCTAGTATTTTTAAAATGTCCCCAAATATAAATATGAATATTTCCCAATACACCTTTATTTTTCCAGCCATAGGTTTGTTTTCAGCATTTAAAATATGGTAAGAATCTAATGTTACTGCTGATAACTTTCTGCATCGTTGTTTGTTTCTACACACAGCAGCTCCTTTCTACCTGAACAATATGCGTGTTATAACAACAGTATATGAGCAGGGAAGTGTTTAGTATAAGTTACCAACTTAATCACAACTAATAATAATAATAATAATAATAATAATAATAATAATAATAATAATAATAATAATAATAATAGCACACATTGTACGTACAAAAATTATACCTAGGCCTATTTAATAATCTCTGTCCCTATAATGTAAATACAGTTTCACAGATCCACAACAGATTTCATCTATAAATGACTGAATAAGGTTGACTTCACAAATACATAATTTCACGTAATTTAAATTAAAAAAAATAGTTTCAAAATATCGTGCACGAGCAATAGCCAGGTGTCTTTGTTAATCGAGCTTGAAGAATAAAGTAGCCCGTGTCTTAAATTCGAGTACAGTATAGTGATGCGTGCATTAAAATCACCAACAAAAGACAAGACTACCTGAGTACACAAGCAGCAACGTGACTGACTGCTGAGAAAAGACGAACAAAGACGGCACTGACCGATCTCGAATCATCCGTGACACATAGGCAGCCATTTTCAAAATAGCATGATTATCTTCCTGAGGAATTCGAAGAGACGCTTTTACAATTTCAGCGTTTCGTTATTAGGCTCAGTTTTAACAAACAGTACCAGCTTGGACAGATCGGAAATGCTAACCAGACCCCTGTATTTTTCAACATGCCAAGCAATACCACAGTTCACAAATTGGGAGACAAACAGGTGTGAGTAATCACGAGTGGAAATGAGAAGCAGCACATCACTGTAATTGTGTGTAATAGCAGACGGTCGCAAACTGACTCCATGTGTGTAATTGAGGTTGTGTCTTTGTAAATGCATATTTATTTGATGTTTTATTTTTTCCTCAAATCGAGGGTGGGAAATGTGTTCTGTGTCTTAAATTCGAACGAATACGCTATCTATATTACATCAACATACACACAATCTAGTCTGACAAGTCCTCATTTCTGTTCTCACATTGTGTCCTTCCCTCACCTCTACAACTGAGTACCAATCAATGGCAATTAGTTTCAGCTTAGTGTTTTAAAGCGACTGGAAGCGGATTTTCCTCTCATCCAGGGCGCTACTCGTTTTTACTGCCGTGTTGATGTACCGATCCAGAAACTTAAATTGTCTTTCAGCTGTACCTGAAGAATATCCTGTAACACAAAACTGAAACTGAGCTTTCTGAAAAAAAAAAAAAAAAAATCTACAAAATCTGCATAAACAAATGTATTTGAAAATATTCAGAACCCCTTCAATACTTAGATCCACAAACAAGGCTGTTGTTATACACGTGTGTTGGCTGTTTGATTAGTCAATAAAATATACAAACAAATAAAACATTTCATTGTATTACCTGTTCACCAGAAAACAGGGATTGTGACCCTTTTGTCTTCTCCAGATACTGAACCCAGTATAGAATGCATGTTTTAGGAAAACAATGTAGGATTCTCACATTGTTTCATTCTTCTTATGAACTGGAATATGATACTAGACAATGAATGATAACATATAAGGGCAAGGGCAATTTATTTATTTACCAAGTTTCAACCTCTTTAAATAGATGTACAAATAACCTCACTACTTTTTTTGTAATAGGCCGTTTTAACAGCTTGCCTACAGGATCTTGGGCAGAGGTTAGTGCTGCAATGTGTCCGCTAGGTGGCACCAAAACACTGTTCAAAGTTTTTACATTCCTAAGGTCAGACTAATACATTCTGTTTAGCTGCATTAATTGCTGCATTGATCAGTGAAAAAAGAGAAATAATTAGGCTTCCCTTGACTGCGATCAAAACCTTTTGTTAACCTCCTCACTCAACAGCTTCCTCATTAGAAAGTATCAGAACTCCCTCACATCTTTTTTCTGATATGGCAGGGCAGCTTGCTGATCTTTGTCGAAACCACATCTGAATTCACTCTATTGTTAATATGAGCTAATCTTATATTGCTGCTCTTTCAACTAAGCTCAATGTCCTTTGGATAGGACAGGAAGCGTGTTGTTTGAATAAACAAAGACAGCAACTGTGTGAAGGATTTTAAATTACCAACCCCACATTGCTACTTGTCAATACCCATTGATCCCATACTGGTTGTTAAAAATTGAAATCCACAAAGTTCCAATGCTGAGTTCTTACGAGTGGATATTTGCATGTAAACACAGAACACCTGAACAACAACAAAAAAAAAAACAGCTCCTTTCTACCTGAATAATATCGTGTTATAACAACAGTATATGAGCAGGGAAGTGTTTACTATAAGTTACTGCTTAATCAAAACTAATAATAATAATAATAATAATACTCCTCCTCCTCCTCCTACTACTACTACTACTACTACTACTAATAATAATAATAATAATAATAATATCACACATTTCTTATGTAATGTACATCACTATCCTGTAGCGTTTCAGGGTCTTTTTGCGACAGAAATGAGACTGCAACCGTGTAGTGGTAAAGGCTCAAGTCATTTATTTTTACAATAATTCAATAATCACAAAATAAAATCATAAAGTGAGGAAAAGGAACTGGGGTGAAATGAAAATAAATGGTGTAGTGGTTTTCTCTATCCCCCCCGGACAACTTTCTCTCACACCTTGTGTTCCCAATCCTCCCTGTCTTTTCCTGCTTGTATTATCTGCACTCCTCCCCGATCAGTATCTTTCCCCAACCTGCACCTGCTTGCTCCACACACATCCACACACAAACATGCAACCCCTGCACCACACACCACCATGCAACCCTGCAGGCATACGCCTACCCAATGCAACCACTGCATACATACACCACCATGCAACCCCCTGCACGCACACCGCCATGCAACCCTTGCACGACACACCACCATGCAACCCCTGCACGCACACACCACCATGCAACCCCTGCAGGCATACACCCACCGTGCAACCACTGCATACATACACCACCATGCAACCCCTGCACGCACACACAACATGCAACCCCTGCAAGCACACACCACCATGCAACCCCTGCATGCACACACCACCATGCAACCCCTGCTCGCAATTAAAATAAATCACGCAAATGATTGTAGCCCTCTAAAACTATACAGTCAATTAACCGCCTTTCTAAATAAATAAATATTAAAAGTAGGCTATGAGAGTAATGGCATTGGCAGCAAATGCAGCTTCCGCGATGGAAACAGAAAGAAAGCGTCATAGCAATCAGCCTTTTGGTGCGTTCCCCGTTAAGCGAGGCGGACTGTGTGTGCGTGTCAGTCAGCTGGGTGTAGCAGTGACGTTTCAATACACCAGTCGAGAAAGTTTTCTTTTTGTGCAATGTGTTTATATGATGGAGCGCACGCTTTTAAGATAATGGCAATGCTGTTGTAGCATTTAAATGCATTTGAATTAAACAAAGCAAGCTTCATAAACGTAATGCTTACGGACGTTTGTTTAAAATAGCGGAAGCAATATTCAACCGAGCTGCTTATCGGCTGTTGGCAATATCAAGAAAGAGCGCAAAGTAACGTGACACAAATATTAAGAAAGCAGAACCAGGGAGGCAGGGACTTCTAGAGTTAAGAAAGAAGCCATCAGTTGCAGGTCACTGTACATTTACCGTTTGTTTTGTTTTTAAAAAAAAAAAGCTTTGCGTGGAGATGGTTTATAGCAAACCGCATAGCAACACTGTGTATTTGTAGCCTACTTAATCTCGTTTATGTTTGTTTACTTTTAAAGCAAAACATGTCCACATGTTTAAAGCAGTTGGAGTGTTGTTTTTGTTCACTAACCTATTTATGGATGTGTAAATGCTTTTTCTATAGATGATCGCAAATCCGACTTTTTCACATACCGGATATACCCCAGTCCACAGGGGGTCGGATATGCGACGTTGTACTGTACTGAATATATAATGATTCCCCTAGCTATTTGTGGTCTTATGCTGCCATCTAGTGGAATAATAAGGGTATGTATTTTTTTTATTTTTTTTTTTTAAAAAACAGCTTCCGGATGATACAGAACCTTATTACTCCGCTAGATGGCAGCAAAATTTTAAAAATGTGTGCGATTAATTGTTAGTCCTATTTTAAATTATTTTATTTTTAACAGGTCTTGCAAGAGTCTCAAAAAGATCGAAAAGCATAAATGACAGTGCAGCTAAAGATAGCGTGAGGACACTGCTGAATCAGAATCATTTCCTCCAGGAGGGTGTACTGTAGGTGTAGAAAGATGTCGATAGCAGTCCAAACACGAAATAGAGATTGCCTTTACAAAAGCGTTGGTAAGAGTACAATTTAACACGGTAGTAATACAGTAAAGGGACTTTCATAAAACAAGATACCATCATATTACACACCGGGCTCTTACTGAGTTACAGACATAAGTATTGGCACCCTGTCTGAACTCAAATAATGTACCTGCAATCTTTACTATTACTTGCTAGGATGCATGAGTGTACAATAAACTTCACAACATATCACTGTTAAATAAGTATAGTTTAATTAACAGTATGTATTAAACTAAATAAATTAGTGAATAACATTGTTTCAATTGAAGGATGCCAATACTTTCTTCTGCGACTGAAGATAGAAAGTCTAGTAATCTCGCTGTATACAAGGATACAAAAGGTAAGGCTACACGTCAAACTGACGTGGTTTGGATCGGATTGATTAGGATTTTCGGCGTTAAATAATGTTTCTTCTAAAGTCTCTTTAAAAATGTCATCCTCCTCACTCTCCGAGGTTTCAACATCCTTTTGTTTGCAAACACTTGCTAGCTCCCTGCGTAGCCATGCTGCTTCTGTTCAGCTGGGTCCACACCTGAGTCGCTTATGTGGACGTCCCTGCAACTTGAACCAGCTGCTTGCAGTAGAGCCGGGCTCTACTTTCCAAGAAAGCGCCTGAGCGACTTCTGTAGACATCGCGATCACGTGGCAATTTGAGAACTCTGATTGGTTCTTATAATGCTGACTGAACGGCTTGCATACCTGTCATGAAGAAGCTCCAATTTTAAAAATGTCGGCGGTAAAATTAAACGGTTTCGTCCAGTTTTTAAGTAGCGTTGTTTTTTTTTCTTTAGGGAGTATGGCATTTAAAATAACAACAGTTGAAAAAATAATAACAGCCAACAACTCTTCCTCGTTAATTTCTGGACACATTACCACCTGACCTAAAAAACAGTGTCACCTCAGTTGTCAAAAAATAAATAAAATAAATACAATTCTAAACTTGTAGACACGGGGAAAAGAAAAAAAAACGATGTCAACTCAGTTGTCAAAACCAAAAAAAAAAAAAAACTACTCTCAGTTATGGGTCGAAGCGGGCCCATGGGTCGCGGGCCCTCCTGGATCCAGGACCCCAGCGACCCCATGTTTGAATCCATGGGGGCGCTCACCTGCAACTACAGCTAAAATCATTGTAAATAAATGCCTGGGCGGCATTGCAGCGTCACATCTTGAGTACCTCTCCATCTGTCACGTGACAACTTGACACCCACATCCTCTTTCAGTTATGAAAACCCATTATCTTGTAAAGGGCATCTCTACAGAGAATAAAGCCAAAAATGCTGTAGTCCAGAAGACAAACGTTTCACATAAGGAAATGAAAAACACATTTTGTATAAATTGTTTGTATACTGAACTAATTCTGTATTTTTATTCAGTTGAGAAACCAGTCTTGTAAATTACTGATTTTTAAATAAAAATACACTGAACATGTGACTCAAGGATCGGATTAGTAAAACAGATTTCCAATGATCAGGAATCAAGAACTAATGTATTACCTGATAGTGCTTTACAACTAGCAACAGGTATGTATGCACTGCAAAGGTAATAGGGAGCGACTCCACTAACTTCACTGTCAATATGCTTACTCCGCAGGGTACAGGCTGGTGAATGGCTCTGATTCCTGTTCTGGCCGAGTGGAGCTGCATCATGAAGGAGTCTGGGGGACGGTCTGCGATCGCTATTGGGATCTGCAAGATGCCACAGTTCTCTGTCAGCAGCTGAAATGTGGATATGCTGTAGCAAGCCCTTGGAAAGGCCCATTTTGGGCAAGGCAGTGGTCAAATCTGGGCTGATAAATTTAACTGTGAGGGCAAGGCTGACTTATTTAAGTGCCCCGTCTCTGAATAACGGACGGTGACTGCACTCATGAGAATGATGCTGGTGTTATTTGTACTGGTGAGTAGTAATCACTTCATGAGAGATGCTGAAAAGGTCTATTGATTTATATTCAGATGGAACCCCCCTCGTGTGACCATGAAGTGCGCCTTTTCAGATCTTACTTCACAGTAAGAAAAACCTTTTGATGTGTCGTTTCTAGTTCCAGTCCGCTATTATCATATCTGAATATCATAACACTGCAATCACACTGACTAACTCTCTGTATTGAAATGTAGGCCTTCCATTTTCCTGAATGAACTTGCATTATAACTTCCATTGCCAAGTGAACAATTTTAACCATTTAGTTTTTGTACATACTGTACCATATTTAGCAATCTCTCTGTTTTGTGTTTCATGCACTCTACTCGCTCTCCTTTGCTCCCAGCACAGGCAGGTCGAGTCCGGTTGGCAGCCGGACTGAGTCGCTGTGAAGGCCGGGTGGAAGTTTACTACAACAGGACCTGGGGAGAGTTCTCCACGACTCCTGGGGCATCACAGAGGCTTCCGTGGTGGTGTGCAGAGAGCTGGACTGTGGCTCTGCAATGGAAGTCTCTAACTCCTCTCGATACGGGACAGGGCACAGTGATGTGTGTCTCACAGGCATTCACTGCACTGGGGACGAGTCCCATCTGATAAACTGTAGCCTTCCACAGCAAGTCAGCTGCAGTACCAGTAACAGTGCGGCTGTGTGTGTGCTCCAGTGAGTGCATTTCAAAAACATGATCTCACAAATAAAATATCCCCATATGTATTGGGGTGTCCATCCTGTAATACAAGGACACTTCTCATTTATGTTTCAGCTTTTATAATAAGCCCTTTTGTAGCTAGACTACTTAAAACCTCTCACAAGAACTTTTGGAAACAAGACTGAATGCTGAAAGGGGTTGATCTTAATGCTTCTGATTCATTATTGATCACTGATTCTGTCCCTCTAGATCACATGGTATTCAGGCTGTATGACGACACACTATTATTGAATTGATTATTGGTCACTGACTCTGATTCTTTCCCTAGATCACACGGCCTCAGGCTGGTTGGGGGAGGAGGTGCCTGCGCTGGAGGGTGGAGGTTTACAACGGCTCCTGGGGGACGGTCTGCGATGACCTGGGACCTGGCAGATGCTGAGGTGGGTGTAAGCCAGCTCCAGTGGACGGCACTCAACGCCTCAGTGTGTCAGCCTCCCCTCGGCCAGGGGACCGACCCAACTGGCTGGACGAGCTGCGTCAGGGGCAAAACGACCCCTCTGTGGGGTGTGCCTCAGGAGGGTGGGGCAACACAACTGCAGACACAAGGAGGACGCGGGAGTCGTGTGTTCAGGTACAGGACTGCAATAACTCACCATGCCTAACCAGCCCACTGCCAGCCCCACAAAAATAAATGCAAAATTCTCATTTAGTATGTCATGTATCAGTCACTACTGTGCCATCTACTACTGTGACTCTTTCTATGTTACATGACTCTGTGAATCATACCCTTACACTTCAATTCAATAACTGTACCAATAGAAAGCTGCAGCAAAGTAATCACACAAAAAAACCCATTTTGTGTCTTCATACATGCACAGGAAATGAAACTACAGGCTATGCTCATTAAAATTAAACATTTGTATTCACTGTATTCACATGTAATAATGTAAGTTTGACACAAAAGTGACTCTCCTAGATACCCATGTTGCTTCCACAATTGAGTAAGCTTCTCCAGATAAATGTAAAATAGATGAAGACGGGTAATTGGTTTTAAAAGAAAGGGAAAGGCCAGTTGGATAAGACTTTACCTTTCAGTTTAACAGCAGGATTTTGTAAGGTGTTAGTGAGATATGAAAGTTATGAAGGAAGCAATATAAATGAAAACATAAACGCAACAATGGTTTTAAAATGTTTTACTTGAGCTGTTTGTATTTATTTATTGTGATTGTATTTGTGCTTATTTTGATTGCAATTTGTTTAACATTTCCAATAATTAAGAAATGTACCAAGGAGTATGTATGGTCGCCCTCCACCGGCAGGGGTAGTTAATCCATTTCATGATTTCACTTTTACTGAAAATCTTTAATGAAGCAGAAGTTTGTAATCTGGAATGTCTACATGCATCTTGCTAACGTATTTCTATTGTTTGTGACACAGAGTTCAAGAAGCTGAGACTGTCTCAGGGCTGTTCTGGACTGGCAGAGGTTTTCTAAATGGCACCTGGGGCAGCGCCTGCTATAACGGCATGAGTGAAAACACAGTTAAGATGATATGCCGGAGGTCAACTGTGGAGAGAGTTCTGAAATATCAATGCCACATTCAACATCTAGCACTTCGCGCAAGTGGCTTGATAATATTGAATGCAGAAGGCATGACTCTACACTGTGGCAGTGTCCATCTTCACCCTGGGGTCAAAAAAAACTGCTGGGACAATGAGGTGGCTGAGATTGACTGCAAAGGTAAAGATCTCTCTGATTTTCTTCTGCTGGTGACCTAATGGCTCAGCAGCTAAACAGCCACCGAAAGACCACAGCACAAATCCTGTTCCAGTGATAACCGGAACATGCCTCCCCGAACACACCAGCAATACAACGTGAAGTTGTGTTATTGGAGGCACTGCTCTTTCTAGAGGTCTAGTTGATGTCTCCAACCCAGAGCAGCAGATACCCCAGAGCCTGACCAAACTTACTGTAATACCCACCACACTGGAGGCCAGAGCAGGGCTGGCCTCAGCTACAGTGTTATTTGTTAATTGATTTAGTTTATTTATTCAGGATTAATGCACTACATGTTCCAGCTTGTAAACTCATTGCTTCAGTATGAGTTTACAAGATGAAACTTTAGAGATACAAGTTGGCATACTGCACCTGTGAGCTTCCTCAGACATGTCTCCACTATACTCACCACCAAGACAAAACATACCCATGCTTTAGGAGTGTGAATAAAACACAATTTTTTTTTTTTTAACAGTGGAAAAGAAGCCACTGTCTCCAGCATACCCAAGACCTGTTCTGAAGACCTCACTCAGGAGCACTGCTCAGGTGGGTTTAGATTTCATTGACTTGACCCTTGAAAAATTATTAGATTCATTCTAACTGATATCACATATAGAAATATCCAATTGTAAAAGTAATGCATACAATTGAGTCATTTTACAGTGGCATACTGTGTTAAGTACAGGTAGGGAAGGGTATCCAGACATGTCAAAGATGTCTTATTCCTACACAGTTGTGAATTATTACCTGTTTACCGCTCATTTGAGATATAATTTGTAATTTTCTGCTGCAGTGCTGATTAAAATTAGCAATCTCATAGTTTCCAATAGTAAAGAGACTACAAAGCAGGACAATTTATAACAGACCTTAAGGGAACAATGGAACAGTGCATTCCTAGATGTGAATACCAAGCCTACCTCTAATAGTCACACAGCAGCCTCTCGGTTGAACTGATTCAGTAAGCCTGCTGTTTTATTCCAGAGCCAGCAGAGCTGAGGCTAGCTGGAAGCCCAAGTCCCTGCTCCGGACGGGTGGAGGTGCGGTTGAAGGGTCCTGGGGGACAGTCTGCGATAACTCCTGGGACCTGAAGGACGCCCAGGTGGTCTGCAGACAACTAGGCTGTGGGGCAGCGGAGGCCAGGTGGGGTGAGGCTACGTTTGGACAAGGAACGGCATCATCTGGCTGGACGAGGTGAACTGCAGGGGCAGTGAGATGCACCTGTGGGACTGCGGCACTCTCCACTGAGACACAATGACTGCTACCACAAAGAGGACACTGGGTTACCTGTGCAGGAGAGGGGTTATCTGAGCAGGGGAGATGGGGAATTAGCTGTACTGGGGAGATGCTCTGTTGTGTTTGGCAGGGAGTACTTGCTTACATTGCAAATATTAACAGTCATTTCATTTTGTTTTACAGGTGTTCCAACTACTATCAGCTCTCCAAAAACAGGTAAAAGCAGCACCTTTTAAACTTCACAGACACTACTCTCTTACAAACATAAACACAAAAGCACAGCTCTAGGGGAAATGTTTTTATTGTGTAGCGCTTCTGAATTTGGGAGTCATGTGGATAAACGAAGGGAGGCCTCAGTTAGCTTTCCTATGTAATGCAATGCGACAGCTTTTTTGCTTTATTTACAGTACAGTACCCAACTGTTTACAGAAGTGTCTGTCTGTCTTCCTCTCCAACAGAAGCCTCTCCATCCAGGCTGCAGCCACAGAGAGACATGACCATCCCAGTGATAGCCTGCATGGTGCTGGGAGCTCTGCTCTTTGTGGTGTTGGTCCTGTTAGCGAGACGCTGCAGCACAACAGATGCTGAGGAGAGGTAGGAACAAAATCCCTTTAAAGAGACCAAGCTCAGGAAGGTGACACACTCAGGTCCTAGTGCGCTGTTCTAGGATTGTATTCAGTAATGCCCTACACCGGCATTTTAAATCTGCAGTGCTTTCCAGACAACACAAAATGCACCACCCAGATCCTTTATAGCTTGGCGATCATTGTTCTGTGCATCTCAGATGACAATTTATAAATCATTCTCTTTTATTAATGATCTGGTTAGAGAAAAGCTTGTCTTGACCCACATGTGCAATACCAGCCTGCTGCAGTAGGGGCAGCAGAGGTCACAATCTTGACAAGTTCTGTCATTAATTAAAGAGCTGTTAAAATGGAAGTTTTAAATAAAAAAAGAAAAAAAAAAATGGTGTTCTTGCACTGTGGATCACTGAAGGCTGTGCTGTTCAGTACAGTTTGTGCAGAGCTGTGTCACTGTGAATGAGAGCCTGTTTCCCTCCCATAGGGATTGCTGAGGAGGAGCTTGACCCTTCCATGAAGCCGCTTACGAGGGAGATTGAGTACAAATTGGCCAGACAGGGAACCTATGATGCGCCCAGGAGAGGTGAGAAGGGGAGGGGAGGGGAGAAAGAGAGAGAACCATCACACATCACACTGCCACACAATCCACAAACATGACTCAAAGCAGCAGACTTGTAAACCTCTCATCACAGGAAACACTACAAAAGAGTGGGAGACAGACAGGAACAGAGCAGCAAACAGTAGATAATATGTAGTTGCTTAGGGTGTAGATCACCAACCACTGTTTAATTTCCTGTCCTGAATTCAGTAATCCAAACATTGAACAACAGCTACAGTAGTAGTCGGTGTGCAACAAGTAGCAGGTAGTGAATTTGCAGAGTGAAAGCAGGCAGCACTAACCCTGTTTCCTGTTCCAGGAGTTTTCTTTCTGATGAGCTGCCCTGACAACAGTGATGTGGAGGACAGTGAGGGGAACCCCATCCCAGGTAGGGGGCTAGGGTTACAAAACCTATGAAGAAACAATTCTCTCACCTATATCACCGATTCTGTTCTCTGTCTGGTTTAGGTGAAGCAGTGCCTCTCTGGTCTGTAACACTAATGCTGTTCTCTGTCTCTTTAGGTGAATGCGATGCCCTCTCTGGAAGGAGAGACCCAGGGCACTACGATGTCGTCCCTATGAACAGTAACCCAGAAGATTTATCAGGTGAGTTCACAGACAAGCCCTGTAGAGGAGCCCCTGCACCAAACCTAGTCTTGAGAAAGTAAATGTATTCAATCAGGTTCCTAATTTAGCTCATGTTTGTCAAACCTCAGTAACTGCATGTTGTTTGTGCAGGTAAGTCCCAGGACTGTGCAACCCCATCCCCGCCATTTGGGTTTGATTCTAGGGTGCCAAGTAGTTTTTCTACATTTGATGGGTCAGTCTTAATGTTATGTAAACAGTTTTATTTAGCACTGTGAACCCTGTAACTCTGTTAGTGGACAATAGGAGGGAGTTAATATGCTGTGGGTGAAAGCAGGTCAAACCCAGAGCCAACCTTGATTCTGTCTTAGGGAGTTTCCATTCCCCGACGAACCCCCTCTGGCTACTATGATGTGGAGGACAGTGAGGGGAACCCCATCCAAGGTAAGGGGACTGAGTTGCAGTGGGAAGGATTGGGAGGGCCCCTCAGATAACCTGCCCCAGGAGCAGCACGCTGTGGGGAGCCTGTAATCGTCCCACTCCCACCTCTTCCAGCAGGTGTCACTACCAGGCAGTGGAGTTTCAGAAGTTCTGAATCTCAGAAAACACCCATTGCTTAAACCAATCCCCCTGACCCCAGATCTGTGTGAACCCTCCCACTGCATAAACCCAACCAGTCCCTGATTGTGTGTCTCTTTGGCAGGTTTTCCCTCACTCCCCTGGAGAGGAGAGTGCCCGGCCGCACTGCCCCCGAAGAAGGGACCAGCTGCACCTGACAGACTGACTACCGATGATGTTGGGGAGGAGTCTCCAGGAGAGGGTGGGGCGCTGTGAAGCTGGCAGTGTGTCTGGAGAATAGAGGGCTGGAGCCCCCCAGAGTTCTAGAGCTGTAAGAGCTTATTAACTGTAAACCCGCCAGACAGTTTCACTGCAGTTCCAGCCTTCCTCTGATTTCACTGTGAAACTCATTGGCTGAATATTTAGCAGGCTTCTCATAAAAGTGCTTCATTTCAAATATGAATGTTTCCTTTTGTTGCAAAATTGCATCTTGTTACAAACAAGCTGGTTAAATCAAATTAGTAAATAAATCAAATTGAAAGAAATTAAGAAATTATATTTTCCCTAGAAAAATAAATTGTTGATTTCAAAGATCAGTATTATGTTAAAAAATCCACTGTTTCTGGCTACTAAAGTAACTGACACAGTTCAGAAATGTAACTAATAGCCAGTGGTGGTGTTTATATTTTTGGGGAACACATTTTATAAAATGATTTATGTATCCCCACTCCATCACCATCACAATTATGACGGTATAAGCTCACACAGATTTTCAAATGTATCCAACAATTTTTCACAAGTTATAAGGTCATAATGTACAGGAAAATAGGTTTGTCTGGAAATTTAAATGCTAGAGAAAACATAAGAATATATCTGGCATATTATTAAAACCAGAAAACGTATTTTAATTAATATTGCCAAAATGTTGCTGTTATATTTTACTGTGAAATTTCATTAGTTGATTCTGACTTGTTAAGGTGTAGGGGAGTAATCAGATACCAGTGTCTGGGGATAGTGTATTCAAAATTATTAAAATAAGTATATTGTCTGAATAAAAAGTAATTGTATATTTTGTATCCTTTTTCTAGCAATGTCTCTCCTTGTCTGGCTTTTCTTTAAATCCAGTCCATAGTCTTTAAATACAGATTGTGTTTTAATAGGGTTCTGTGTTCTCTTTCAGTCTGTAATTGTGGTGGTGTGCAGTGTTAAAAGGATCTGGTTTCAAAATGGATTGTTTTGAAATTCTATAGTAAAGTTTGGACTTAGAAATTTTTTTTGTAACCCAACCTTGACAGTTACCCTGTTTGTAATTCATTTTGAGTTTTTTATACAGAAAAATACAATATTTAAATGTGTTTTTTAAATTATTATTTTAATATGTCTGTTCTGCTTTAATGTACCCTTTCTAATTGTATATATGTTTCTGCAGAGTGTGCCATGGCTTGAAGGATGTATTAGTCTGTTTTTAAAGAATAAAAACTATTTAACATCTGGCTGATGCCGTGTTTTATTGTAAAATGTTTTCATGTAACTGTTTTAATGATGTAAAATGAGCAGAAATGAGAAATGTGGATAAACAGATGTATTTTTAAATGATATCACATTGTCTTAAAGAAAAAATGAAGAGAGCCAAAACGTCCTAGACAAGGAAATATTTATTTTCTCAAGAAAAACATACCAGAAACAGAAGCAGTTTTAGCAGACAATGTACTTGTTTCTACAACATATGAGGCTTGATCCATAAAATTCAGCAAGACTCTACAACTTTTAAAAAGTTTGGGCACATTTTTCAAACAGTTTGAAATTGGGAACTAAATCGTAAGTTCTGGACATTGATAAGATTGTTGCTGGCTTTATAGTTCGGCCCACTGTTAAATAAAGTAAAAGAAAGTAAAGAAAGTATAAAGAAAAACAAGATATAAAGATCACATTGAAACGCATTGTACTTTTCTGCCTTCTTCAGTATCATTTGAAATTAATTTAATTATATAGTATTCATTATTCCCCAAGGGTTTCACCAAAGCTGACGTTGTTAAATTGAAATCCACCCCAGAAAAAAAGTTACCTGGTTAAACATGGGCTTCAGTTTTTATAATTTTGTCTGGTTTGTGTTTTAAATAGTGGATGAATAACCGTAGTGGTAACATTCATGGCTATACAGCTGCCCTTGTGCTGTTATTATCTTACAAAAGCACTGCATTGTCATTAGAGATCATTTGTTAAGGGACGTCATGGACCATTTGGTAATTCAAACATGGGGAAAGCATAGTGAAGTGCAAATGAATGCATGTGCGATTTTGGTGCAGTCTGCTTTCCGCTCCAACAGCATTTTGAAATTGATACTTAGAGGAATGACTAGAATGATCGCAAGCACCACCGCCTCCCCCAGCAGTCGTAGTGGATCACGCATCTTTAAATCCCAGGAAGGAGTCATTTGTGAACTGTCCTTTGCAGGATCTACGATGTGTTCTCACGTTTACCTGGGATCGGATGGACTCATTCACCGTCACAGGTACAAGGTGGTGCTGCCATTTACATATAGGTTGAAACAGGGACAATTGAATAAAGATCATTTCTAGATTATCTATTACACCTCTGGCCAAACGCTTTGCATCACCTAGAATTTAGTCTTTGAGCTAAATATATATATATATATATATATATATATATATATAAACATAATTTATGTAATCAAAGATAAACAAAATGATATCGGAAATAAAGTCTACGGAAAAAAAAAAAAAAAAAAAAAAAAATGTATTTCATGTTAGATTTAAAATGTAACATATTTCAATTTTTTTTGTCATTTTTTCATTAAGTATATGGAAAACTGCAACACACTATGTCATTCAACATGTTACCATCACATTATTCAGCACATTATCCAAAACCTCGAGCGGACTGTACACCGCCTCTCTGCTTTCCTGTCCAACCACTCTGCTCGACCCTTCCAATCTGGCTTCACCTCTGCTCACCCACTGAAACTGCCTCCTGTCTGTCACCAACTCACTTAAGTCTGCCCGAGCTGCCTCTCCTCTGTCCCACCTCTCCTCGACCTCTCTGCTGCCTTTGACACTGTTGATCACTCTATTCTACTATCATCTCTCGCTGACCTGGGGATCTCTGGCACTGCCTGGCCTGGTTCTCCTCTTACCTCTCCAACCGCACTTACTAGGTAACCTGGTGGAGCAACCTCCACACCTCACTCTTCTTAACAGGAGTCCCCAAGGGTCGTCTTGGGTCCTCCCTGTTCTTTCACACCTGCTCCTGGGCCCCCTCATCGCATCCTATGGTTTCTCATACCATTTCTATGCTGATGATGCCCAGATTTTCCTCTCTTCCCCCACCTCTGACTCCACCATCTACTCCCGTATCTCTTCCTGTCTGTCTGTTATTTCTCCTGATGCACCGCATCACCTCAAACTCAACCTCTCTAAATCTGACCTCCTTTTTCCCCTCCTCCTCCCTCCTCTGATCTCTCTCTATCTCTGTTCCTCTGAATCTACCACACTCTCTCCTCTTCCTCCGCTAAGAACCGGAGTCACCCTGGACCCCTGCATCTCTTATTCCCAGCATATCTCCACTCTGGCACGCACTTGCCGATTCTTCCTGAGCAACATCCGAAGAATCCGATCTTCCTCACCAACTACGCCACCCAGCTCCTGGTCCAGGCCTTGGTACCTCCTGCCTAGACTACTGGGGCAACTCCCTCCTGGCTGGCCTCCCAGTCCGCACCCGTCCGCCTCCAGCTCATCCAGAACTCCGCTGCCCGCCTGGTGTTCTCTGCCTCGCCTCCCACACAACCCACTCCGCCACCCACTGGCTCCCCGATCACCGCCGCATCCAGTTCAAGACTCTTGACTAGCCCACAGATGCCTTGACCAGACTGCACCCAGCTACCTCCAGACCCTCATCTCCCCACACCCCCACTGACCTCTCCCGCTCCGCCTGCACTAGAAGACTGGCTTACCTCCTCTACGCCCCCTGCCTCCAGAGACTGCCTCCTTCTCCACCGTCCGCCCAGTGGTGGAATGACCTCCTACAGATGTCAGGGACCGCCCAGGCCTCCTTAAGACCTCACCTCTTCAGACAGCACCTGTAGAACCCTCTGTTTTTCCCTGGGACACTATCACCTTCCTTAAATGCGCTTTATTTGCCTATCCCCTATTTTACTGCATTTAATCCTGTACTAGAGTACTGTAATCGCCGCGTTTAATCTGTAGTATTTGTATTTAATCATATCCTGATGTAACTATCACTGTCACTGTTATTCGCTGTATTACTGAATTGTATTTTTGTCACACTTGTACTTGCTTGAACCAAAGTCATTGTATTTATCTGCTCTTATTGTATTATTACTTGTACTGTAACACTTGAAATGTATTTGCTTACGAGACAAGTCGCCTGGATAAGGGCGCCTGCTAAGAAATAAATAACAATAATTCCACATTATGAAGCAAAATTGGTTAATTCTATAGGGTCATGCTAACCGGCCATAGAAGGTAGATCTAGGACCACCTTCATAAAACTCCATTTAGTTCATCTAGAGCCTTTATGAAGTGTTATCCCAGCACCTGCTTATTAAGAGCACAGTTTGCCTCGAAGGTAGCATCGCAGAGATAAAAAGCAGCCCAACAAAGCACTTTCTACAGGGACACAAACACATGGCGGACTTATAAAGCTACTTAAGAACATTGTAATTGCAAAGCTCTCCAAAGCTGTCGTGTTAGGCTTCATGTTATTGTGCAAACGCTTAACCACTCTGTGTTTATCCATTGCTAATCTGGACACCAAAGGCTTGGCCTGCGACTATCTCTTCCTATATCTGAGAAGCTTGTACAATGGCTGTAATAGCGTTTGTTTCCTAAAATACCTAAAGAGCTCTCTCGTCTATAGTAAAGGTGTGTGTTCAGAATCTATATGTAAGGAGTTTAGATTTTTCATAAAAAGCTCACCTTTATATATGTCCATGTGTGTCCAAACTATACTCAAAAGAAAAACATGTTTTCCTTGTCTGCTTTGTCAGATAATTTAAGTCATTATTTTTGTGTGCCAAATATAAGCTCTAACTACTTATGTTTATAAAAATAAAATAAATTTAATACGCCGTTTCACGCTTGGGAATATAATCTTTAGAATAAGATAACCGATGGGTCGCTGAGTTGGAATTTTGGTTGCCTTAGCGGCCAGTGTTTTCTATGCTTTGATGTCGAGTCAGTCTTGTCAGAAACTGCATTTGCGTCCTTGTGTTCTGCAAGGCTTATGTGTAATTTCAGTTTGTAAGTTTGTGGATGGACATTTATGACGTGTCACCATACCTAAGAACATATTTAGCCTGTGAATTGTGTTTACAGCATAGGAAGGGCCAGTGAATACTCAAGTTTGTATCTTTAAAGCTGCACCCTCGATTCTTCCGGTTGGTAATTCGGCGGCTCCAGCCAGGGTTATGCCAGGAAAGCCTCAGTAATAAAGTGTTCAACAAGAGAGGTTGTCTCCTAAAATGTTCTGTCAGGGAAAAAGTGCTCGGTGAAACTTGCTCAGTGAATGTACAGCTATGGTCAAGGTTTTGCATCACCTAGAATTTTGGGAGCTGAGACTATATTGAAAAGCTACAAAAGCGGTATGTAATTCAATATGTCAACATAACATTATTCAGCAGGTTTCATTCGACTTTCTGAAACAAAATGAGTTAAATCCTCGTATGATGCAAAACTTTTGGCCAGTTATTTTTGTGACAGGGGAGTGCAGACTTTTTTGCAGGCTGTTGCACATACCTCTGAAATAGTACAGGATTAAAGAACGCTGATACATTCTCATGTATTGCAGTAACCATTTTGCAGCAAAACACATGCCATCCGCCAGATGTTTACAGATGTTAAGTCAAACTTTTATTTTAAAAATAGATAAGCCTTCAAGCCATTTACTTTTTACCTCTGCAAAAAATGCTATACGGATTAGAAATGGTACATTAAAAGCAGGCATCGTCTATTCAAATAATAAAAACAATAACACATTTTAATATGAAATCATTTCTTATCTACTTTTGAGAACTCCAAATGGATTGAAGCAAGCGTAACTGTCAAGAGTTGAATACAGAGGTCTGTAAATCCAGAAACTTTACAACAGAGATTTCCAAAACAATCCATTTTCAAGAACTGAGATCCCTTTGAAACTGCACCACCACAATTACGAAAGGCTGAAAGAGGAACACAGACCCTATTAAAACAACAATCTGTGTTGCGTGACTATGGACTGGTTTAAAAGAAAATCCTGACCAGAAGAACGGTACTAGAAAAAATACAGACAACAGACAGCCAAAGTGAATTTCCTTTACACATTCTAACGCCTGGAAATTGTTGGATGCTTTGGAAATCTGTATCTCACCTTCATAATTGTGAAATTACAGAAAAACCATTAGGTATAACCCGCGTGTTTCCCAAAGCCCCTCAACTAGCTATTAGTTACATTTCGAAGACTTGTTTGTTACTTTGATAGTGTAGTTTTTTTAAAATATATATATATGGCAAGTGATCTTTGAGGTTGCTTTACTAACACTCATAGCTGATGATTTTATTTTTCTTGGGAAAATATAATTTCTTAGTTTCTTTTAGTTCGAAATTATCATTGAGGCGGTTTGCTAATTTTGATGCTTGTTTGCTGCAAGATGCAATTTTGCAGCATAAAGAAACATTCATATTTGAAATAAAAGCACTTTTATGAGAAGCCTGCTAAATATTCAGCCAATGGAGTTTCACAGTGAAATCCCAGAGGAGGCTGGAACTGCAGTGAACTGTCTGGCAGGTTTACCGGTTAATGGCGCTCTTACAGCTCTAGAACTCTGGGGGAGGGCAGCTCCTCCAGACACCTGTAGCCTCACAGGCGCCCAACCTCTCCTGGAGCTCCTCCCCAACAGCATCATTGTGGTCAGTCCTGTCAGGGTGCAGCGGGTCCTTCTTGCAGGGCGGGTGGGCACTCTCCTCTCAGGGGTGAGGAAAACAAAGAGACACACACTATCGAGGACTGGTTAATTCTACATGATGGGAGAGTTCCTGAATCTGGGTCAGGAGGTTGGTTTAAGCAATGCAGGTGTGGTGTGCCATGGGTGGTTCGGAGATTCAGAACTAGGCTGTCTTTTGTGTTTTATGTGTATAGAGAGTAGTGTCTGTGAGTTTAGAAGGTGCTGCTGCTTTACCTGTTTTCAATGGAAACTGATAGTAGTTGGAACACCTGTAAAACAAAATGAAATGACTCTTAATATTTTGCAATGTAGCTTAAGTACTCATAAAACATACAACAGAGCATCTCCCAGTACTGACTCATTCCCATCTCCCATAACAGATAACCCTCTCTCACCTGCACAGGTAACCCATCGTCTCTTTGTGTTGCTTGATCATTGTGTCTCAGTGGGAGTGCAGCGAAGATCCCACAGGTTGCATCTGCCCCTGCAGTTCTGATCCAGAATGGTGCCCGTTCCTTATCCAATAGCCTCACCCCACTGTGCTCTCCGCTGCCCACAGCCTGTGGTTGTCTGCAGCCACCTGAATCCTTCAGGTCCAAGTCACCTGCAGACTGTCCCAGGACACAAACCTTTTACCTCCACCCGTCTCGAGACAGGGCTTGAGCTTCAGCCAGCCTCAGCTCTGCTGGCTCTGGAATGACAGCAGGGCTTACTGAATCAGTTCAACAAGAGCTGTAATAGAAATAATACGAGTGGCTTGATATATCCATTCTGGAGAAAAAAAAAATCAGGTAACCAGTCTCAGAGATCAGAGGCAATCACAATTCGGTGAATTATTAATTTAAAAGACTATTATTGGAAACTATAGACCGCTCATTAAAATTAGTTTGGCAAATTTAAAAACTAAGCGTTGATAATATTGTATAAAAATGTCAGTACATATCACTACTTAATAAGGTCGTACTTTGCAGTGTATGCCATTATTTTTTAGGCGTTAAATAAAAAATAAACACAGGCAGTGAATACGGTGAGGTCTTCAGGCATGACTTGGGTATGCTGGTGACAGACGGCTTCTCTTTCACTGTTAAAGAACAATCAAGTAATTCAGTGTTTGAAGAAATGTACATTACGTCCTCTCTGCTCAATAATATCCTGCTTTCTCATTTGTTTGAGCTGGAAACAAAAATGAATGCAAAATATTCTGAAGATATTGCTGTAGAGGGTTTCCTTAGGCCTGGTGTTTTCTTTCTGTGGGATCTCTTAGTTTCATCTCCTCTCTATTCTAAAGGGCCCTGCTGTACTTGAACACATCCCACTTGGGGACAGTACTCCAGTAACACAGCCATGTTGTGTAACGCACTGGGGCAGTCCTTGTTATCTCAGGAGGAGGATTCTGTGGTCTTTAACTGCTGAGCCATCAGGTGACCAGTAGAGGAACAACAAGGAGATCTTGCCTGTGCACTCAATGCCCAGCCACCTCATTGTTAAAACATTTGTCTGACCCAGGGCAGGATGGACACTACCACGTGTGAGAGTCGTGTCTTATTCCTTCATCAGCCATTTGTACTCAGAACTCCAGCCTGGATTGTTATCTCGGCAGCACTTTCTCACAGTTCAGCTGCTGACATATCACTAAACTGTAATCTGTGTCATTGTCGCCATAGCAGACTCCTTCCAGTGCCATTGTAGAGAACCTCTATTGGTCCGACATATTCAGCCAGGTCTAGATGCTTGAACTCTGTCACAAAGGCAACAGCCTGGCCATGAGAGAAAACCCGTGCAATGAATGACCTCAGAACTATCTTGATTGTTACTTCTGCAAAACATGTAGCTTTTATACAAAACGTTTTAATACAATCAACTAAAATTGGAGAGGGTGGTATAAATGGTTTGAAGAATCTTCATGTATTACAGGATCACTGATAGCTGCCCTGCTTACAGGCTCCTCTCGATTGGAATAAGTTGTATGTAGTAATTGATATTGCTTTGGTTTCACTCATTAACATATTAATGGCTAATATAGAGATGGCTCAGTTTCCACTGTTAGGCATGGTGAGTTATTGCAATCCTGTACCTGAACACCCACTCCCTGGCCTCCTGTGTCTGCAGTTGTGTTGACCCCACCCTCCTGAGGCACACCCCCACAGAGTCGATCTGCCCCTGACAGCGCAGCTCGGCCCAACCAGATGGGTCCGGTCCCCGGTCAAGGAGGCTGACACTGAGGCGCTGGAGTGCCATCCCACTGGAGCTGCTTACACACCCACCTCAGCATCTGCCAGGTTCAGGAGTCATCGAGACCTTCCCCCAGGAGCCGCGCAGATAAACTCCACCCTCCCAGTGCAGGCACCCACCCCAACTAGCCTGAGGCCGTGTGATCTAGGGGGAAAAAATCAGAGTCAGTGACCACAATCAATTCAATAATAGTGTATCATACTGACTGAATACGATCTAGAGGAGAATCAGTGATCCATAATGAATCAGAAGCATTAAGATCAACCTTCAGCATTCAGTCTTGTTTCAAAGTTAGTTCTTGTGAGAGGTTTTAAGTAGTCTAGCTATAAAAGGGCTTAATATAAAAGCTGAAACATACATGAGAAGTGTCCTTGTATTACAGGATGGACAATTCAACACATATGGGGATATTTTATTTATGAGATCATGTTTTTGAAATGCACTCACTGGAGCACAGCACAGCCACAATCATATTGGTATTGCAGCTGACTTGCTGTGGAAGACTGCAGTTTATCAGATGGGACTCATCCCGGTGCACGCCTGTCAGACACACATCACTGTCCCCGTCCCGTATCGAAGGAGTTAGAGACTTCATTGCAGAGCCACAACCAGTTTCGCACACCACGAAGCTCTGTGATGCCCCAGAGTCGGGAGAACTCTCCCCATCCCAGTTGTGTAAACTTCCACCCGCCTTCACAGCTTAATCGTCCAGTTGCCAACCGACTGACCTGCCTGTGCCGGGACAGCGAGAGCGAGTAGGCGCATGAACCACATCGCTCACATGAGTGCAACGGCCGTCTCCATGCAGAGATGGGGCACTTTTGATAAGTGTGTTCCTGCGTTTCACAGCTGAATTTGTCAGCCCATATTGTGTCGCCGTTTC
>CM072699.1:4703912-4742299 GCA_036884735.1 Huso huso | reverse complement strand
GCTGGATTTCGGTTTTACGTATTGCTTGTGGCGTATTAGCCTCTTGAGTTTTGTTTTTGTTTATTATTGTGTTTATAGATGACGCGTAGCCCCGCGGTTTTGTTATTGTTTATTATTGTATTTATAGATGGCGTAGCCCCGCGGTTTTGTTATTGTTTATTATTGTATTTATAGATGACGCGAGTTCCCGCGGTTTTGTTATTGTTTATTATTGTATTTATAGATGACGGCGTAGCCCTGCGGTTTTGTTATTGTTTATTATTGTATTTATAGATGACGGCGTAGCCCTGCGGTTTTGTTATTGTTTATTATTGTATTTATAGATGACGGCGTAGCCCCTTTATTATATTTATAGCGGTTTTTGTTATTGTTTATTATTGTATTTATAGATGACGCGTACAGCCCTGTTTTTTGTTATTGTTTATTATTGTATTTATAGATGATGGCGTAGCCCCGCGGTTTTGTTATTGTTTATTATTGTGTTTATAGATGACGGCGAGCCCCTTGGTTTTGTTATTGTTTATTATTGTATTTATAGATGACGGCGTAGCCCTGCGGTTTTGTCATTGTTTATTATTGTGTTTATAGATAACGGCGAGCCCTAACGGTTTTGCGGTTTATTATTGTGTTTATAGATGACGGCCCCGGGCCTTCAAGCGGTTTTGTCATTGTTTATTATTGTATTTATAGATGACGGCGAGCCTCCGCGGTTTTTTGTTATTGTTTATTATTGTGTTTATAGATGACGGCGTAGTCTCTGCGGTTTTGTTATTGTTTATTATTGTATTTATAGATGACGGCGTAGCCCTGCGGTTTTGTTATTGTTTATTATTGTATTTATAGATGACCGCGTAGCCCTGCGGTTTTGTTATTGTTTATTATTGTGTTTATAGATGACGGCGTAGCCCTGCGGTTTTGTTATTGTTTTTATTGTGTTTATAGATGACGGGCGAGTCTCTTGGTTTTGTTATTGTTTATTATTGTGTTTATAGATAATGGGCGTAGTCTCTTGGTTTTATTGTTATTGTTTATTATTGTATTTATAGAGACGGCGAGTCTTCTGGGTTTTTGTTATTTATTATTGTGTTTATAGATGGCGGCGTAGCTCCGGTTTGTTATTGTTTATTATTGTGTTTATAGATGATGGCGTAGTGCGGTTTTGTTATTGTTTATTATTGTGTTTATAGATGACGGCGTAGCTTCACGGTTTTTTGTTATTGTTTATTATTGTATTTATAGATGACGGCGTAGCCCTGCGGTTTTGTTATTGTTTATTATTGTATTTATAGATGACGGGCGAGTATGCGGTTTTGTTTTTTTTTATTATTGTATTTATAGATGATTTATAGCCCCTCCGGTTTTATTATTGTTTATTATTGTGTTTATAGATGATGGCGTAGCGCGGTTTTGTTATTGTTTATTATTGTATTTATAGATGATTTAGCCTTCTTTTTTTGTTATTGTTTATTATTGTATTTATAGATGGCCCAGTATCTCTGCGGTTTTGTTATTGTTTATTATTGTATTTATAGATATTGTAGCGTATTCCCGCGTTTTGTTATTGTTTATTATTGTGTTTATAGATGACGGCGAGTAGCCCCCGCGGTTTTGTTATTGTTTATTATTGTATTTATAGATGACGAGCCTGCGGTTTTGTTGTTGTTTATTATTGTGTTTATAGATGAGCGTAGCCCTCCGGTTTTGTTATTGTTTATTATTGTGTTTATAGATGACGGCGTAGCCCCTGCGGTTTTGTTATTGTTTATTATTGTATTTATAGATGACGGTGAGCCCCTGCGGTTTTGTTATTATTTATTATTGTATTTATAGATGATTGGCGTAGTTCCGCGGTTTTGTTATTGTTTATTATTGTATTTATAGATGACGGGCGAGCCTCGCGGTTTTTATTATTGTTTATTATTGTGTTTATAGATGACGGTATTCCTGCGGTTTTGTTATTGTTTATTATTGTATTTATAGATGACGGGCGTAGCCCCGCGGTTTTGTTATTGTTTATTATTGTGTTTATAGATGACGCCAGGCGTATCCCCGGTTTTTTGTGACATTTATTGTATTTATAGATGACGTAGCTTCGCGGTTTTGTTATTGTTTATTATTGTGTTTATAGATGACGGCGTAGCCCAGCTCTCGGCACTCAGGGTGGGTGTTAGAGAGTGAGCCAGCCAGCCAGATAGCCAGATAGATCTGAAATGTGGAAATATCGCATTGGACCCTCAAAATATCGTATTTTCAGAAAAATGATCGTACACTGTAAAACTTTAAGAATATATGTGTTATTTTCCATCCTTAATATGTGACATCATATTACCTGATAAACTGCATCACAAGCACTGAAATGAAAAAAAAAGCACCGCACTGAACTGCTGGACACCGCACTGATCACAAGTCATTGTATTTAACTATTTGTTCTATTGCAACTTCCCTTACATGTTTGAATTATTTTATTTTGTGATTATTTAATTATTGTCAAAATAAACGGCCTTCATCTACTCACAGTTGCAGTCTCATTTCTGTCCAAAAAGAACCTGAAACACTATAATATATTGATGGACGTTACATAAGAAAATGAGATGTCCTTTTTTCGGAATACCATGTTCCTGCCCAAAAAAATGTGTTTTAATATTAGCCTTTAATAAAGGAAAAGGACTGCTTTTAATTAATTTTCATGTATCTATTTCAGTGCAATGTAGTTTCTTCACATAATAAAATACTTTTTTTTTTTTTAACATTTACATTTTATTTTTTTTCAAAAAAAAAAAGATTTCTGGGGAGAGTAAAAAATACATTAACTTTGATTCATGTACTAAGGGTTACTCTCAAATGAATTCACGATCCAGTTTATGGTAAACTGTGCATGGATGACTTAGAAACTCGGCTGTCAGCTGAGTCCCAAAACAGAGCTGAATTCGAAAATGCAAAGCGGCCCAGAATTTGGGGCGTTATCAAAAAACAAAGCGCCCAAATTTGGGGCGTTGTCTGCAAACCAAATCGCCCAGAATTTGGGGCGTTATCTAAAACCAAAGCGCCCAGAATTTGGGACGTTATCTGCAAACCAAATCGGCCCAGAATTTGGGACGTGAATGAAAACATGGGCAGTCTATATGTACAACTGTGATTACATTAGATCTAAACTAATACATCCTCTAACAAAACTGTAATAGTGTGGAAGACATATATTTGATACTAAAATATATCGCGAAACGATTATAGATATATGCTAAAAGTACGCCATTACAGAAAGCCAATTCTAACATTCGTGCATAACATGATAATTCATATAAAGTAATTACCCATAGTTTGTTATATCAGTACAGCGTAATACCACATTCTATTTTAATGGTAAGGTTGTGAAAGCAGATCACTCTCTCTCTCTGATCACAATGTTAAAAATGCCTGCAAGCTTTTCCACTCGTGTGACGACATATTTCATGTGACAGACATGGACCAATCAAAACGTGAGACGGTTATGCTGTTCCATCCCAAAACCGGGCCTGGGTCATACCTCCGACGTGGCGGTCAGTCGCGCAATGACGACATCGTAGTGGTGCCTGCCTGCGTGGAAACTACTAACATAGGGTGTGTTTCACGGAGATCATTCTGCGCAGATTCTGTGCAAAATGTGACCAGTTTAGCCAATGATCTTCTATGAACTGGTAAGACTCTGCGGAATCTGCGCAGAATGCTCTCCGTGAACGCATCCATAGAGCCTCAGCAGCCGGTGGCGTCACGTGAATAATTTGCAATTATTGATCGTACATCGAACAAGGGTTGAAATTATTAAATCACGATAATTATCGTCACGTCGGGCAACGCTGGAGCGAGCGAAGCGAAGAGAAAGACGAAACTTATTTAAAATATACAGGAACAGTGACTGCCCAGCCTGACCTGCATTTATTATTTTGTGTTAGTGATTCGTTTTGTTTAAAATATTTATTTTTGCTCTGCGAACACACTGTGCTTTTGTTTAAATATTTTATTTATTTTTGTATTTAAATAAAAGCGGTAGCCGCCCGCGTCTTTCTTTATTATTTAAAACTGCAGTGCCTGGTGTCAGTATATTTTTCCGTCCCTGCTTCTGTCTGGCGTCACCCCAGCCATTCCTGTCACAAGTATATATACAAAAAATGACAAAACTAAAGCTTAAAGCAACTGTTTAATACACCCCGATTTATTGTCTGCTATTGTGAAACGGTAGCGCTCTAACAGACCGTCCAATAACTGCTAACATAGGTAACAGGGCGCCACTAGAGCGCTCTGCTATTGAACATACGGCTGGTTTACCAAGTATTATTATACAATTTTTTAATTTGCAGAGTAAACTTTTTCTTTTCTCAAGTGTTTAGGATAGCATTCATGGTTTGATCAGAATCTGTGAATTATGCTGTGTTATGATGAATTCATTTTGACGAAACTTTCACGCATGTTCTGAACTGAGCGACTGAGCGAACCTGACAGAAACAGTCCCAGTGAAGACAGTGTGCTAAATACATTCAAAATAAACCCTGAAGCCTACTTCTAATCCTGTAGAGGAGCCTGATAACCACGTTTCCCAATGTATTGAACAAAAAAAAAAAGAGACACCAGGTCGACGTGAACCAGAGACCGTAGACAGCTTTAATACCGTTGTCATCCCATTAAGAATGTGATACTTCTATTTTAACATGTACAAGTTCCAAAACTGAAACACAGGTCCACGACAAAGTTTGGTTTGGATTAAACATAATGAAAGCAAATTTGATATCCTGAGCCCCCGCCTCTCCCTAGCAAGCGTGGATTCTGACAGGAAACAGACCACACCGACAAACATAGAGAGACTGGGAACACAATTACTAAAACAAGTGAATACTATTGTAAAAAAAACAGCATCATCTGAAACACTGCACTGCTGATCGTGCTTTACTGTAGAAGTGGTTGCTTTGTTTACATAGCCTGGCTTGCTAGATGTGTTTATAACTCCAGTACAGGACTATTCTGGTCCCTGCATCGGCACCGCAGCACCAAATACACTTTAAAGTGGCTTCTTTTCTGCTTTTAGACACAAATCATCTATAACGTCATCAAAATCAAGCGGGTGGTGATTTTGCACGCAACCAAGTGAGACTGCCCTGCCTACACTGACAAGAAAAAAAATGACTGTGTTGAAACAGTGCCAGTGTCAGGGGAGTAAAGTTCTACTTTGCCTACGCATTAATCAGCCCTGACTAGGGGAGACAATTTCCATGCAAGGATAGGAAAAGGTAACCCAATCCTGCCAGCCCATCACCACAAACACACAACACATACATTCATAGTTTACATTAATATTGTGAAACGGGACACTTCACAGTGTCACAGAATTACTGATGAAAATAATCATTCTGATGAAAAGTGAAAAGAGTTTGGTGTTTACAAACATATTTATACTGTTATAATCGTAGTATTTGAGTTTCCTGATTGCAATGAGAACGACTCAGAATGATTGCAAGCATCATACAAAGGAAGGGCTGTCAATCAAAGGAAGACTAGAAACTTAACCTGAAGATACTTACCCTTTAAGTACTGCTACAATCCAATGATTTCTAAATTGATAGATTACAAATGTATCTCAAAACCTGTAATACATCCACACAAAAAGTGCAACACATTTGTAAACTGGATCAGAAATTCTTCCAAAAAAAAAATATATATATATATATATATATTTGGAAGGAAATTAATCTTAAATACGTAGTGTCAGAGATGAAGAAAATGGCAGAAATAACAGTAATCTGTGTTGATTGTTTTTTTCTTACGAAGCACCTGCCAACCCGAGCATGTCTCTAGTCTGTCTTGTCCATGAAGATGCTTTTATGTATTATTGAATATGTGTCTGGGGTTTCATTTGCATGACACATAAATCAGTGTGATGAGCTGCACATTGGAGGAGTGCTACAGAGGGCAGGTGGTCCTGTTTGTTTGACCCCTGTATATTGAGTAAGTGTTTCTGTGATGGAATGTGTGTCTCTTACCTGAACAGATCACTCCAGCGTCCAAGGCGTGGTGCAGCCATAGACCTCCCCCCCCGTGACCCACAGACCCGCAGGACAGAGTGAGCTTGTGCAGGTAACGCGCAGCCAGCCAAACGGTTCCAGAACCGGCTCCGAAGTGAGCACTGATTGGTGCTGATACAGCAGATCCACAGCCCAGCTGTTTACACACAACTTTAGCATCCTCTATATCCCAGCCAGCACTACAAACTGTCCCCCACTGTCGTTCATGAAGAATCTCCACTCTCCCAGCACAGGGACTGCTTCCATTCACCAGCCTCAGATCATCACCGCCTTTAAAAAAAAGGGAATCAGAAAGGGAGTCTGCAGGCCCTGCCAAAGAACACAAGTTTATAATCACACACTGTTTACACTGCATGGGTTGTATTATTCTCCATATCACAAAGCTTCCCAAGTAAACAGCAGCAGAAAACTCCTCTATATATATTTCATGTATTGAAATGTTTTTCATGATGTTCAATACGCTGCATAAGGTG
This sequence comes from Huso huso, assembly GCA_036884735.1. NCBI lineage: Eukaryota > Metazoa > Chordata > Actinopteri > Acipenseriformes > Acipenseridae > Huso > Huso huso. The sequence goes on along the minus strand of CM072699.1, from coordinate 4,735,776 downwards.
TGTGCTAAAAAGGCTTCCCACCAAGTCTCTGAGATAACACTACAGCAGGTAAAGTACCTGACAAATATTAAACTTTTCTAGAAACGTAGCACAACCCTGATAAGCATGCATACATCATATATAATTGTTCAAATAAAGGGTTATATGCTTCATATTTGGAACTCATAATTATGGTTCTGTTCAATCCCACCTCAGCCACTGACTCATTGTGTGACCCTGAGCAAGTCACTTAACCTCTTGTGCTCCGTCTTTCGAGTGAGACGTAAGTGACTCTGCAGCTGATGCATAGTTCACACACCCTAGTCTCTGTAAGTTGCCTTGGATAAAGGCGTCTGCTAAATAAACAAATAATAATAATAATAATAATTCCAGTATTATTTATTCATGTAGCAGACACCTTTATCCTTACAGAGACTAGGGTGTGTGAACTGTCCATCAGCTGCAGAGTCACTTACAACAACGTCTCATCCAAGACGGAACACAAGGAGGTGAAGATGACTTGCTCCAAGGTCACACATTGAGTCAGTGGTTGAGCTGGAATTTGAATCAGGGACCTCCAGGTTACAAGCCCTTTAACCACTGGACCACACAGCCTCCTCAGTAGTTTTATTTGTATAAGCCTGTATTTGTTCTGAATAATTGAGAGGCTGTTTGTAGAACGTGAATAAGTAGTGTTTCATGAGAAAGCTCAGTGGGACTGTATAGTTCTATATATCCCAGAAGACCTTTATTCTTAGAATGTATAAAAAAACACCAATCCCCTGGCCAAATTATTACACCGTGTAACAATTTTTTTTTTTTTTTTTTTCCTGGGTAGTAAGTGTTATTTCTAATTGCTTATGCCTCAAAGTATAAAAAAATGGCTATTATTCCCCACAAACTTTGCTTTTGTGACCAGGACAGTGATATTTTGAAATTTACCTATTTTCCAGAACATTCCAGATAGATTCAGTGCTGAGTAAACTTGGAGTAACTTCTAGAACTTTCTAGAACTTTCCAGTAATATAAATAGTAGTATAAATACAGGGCCTTAAGCCCACCTGTTCAGTTTAGTTCCAGCTTCCTAAGTGGATACATATCTGCATTTTTCTGAGATGGCATCAAGGTCATAGGAGACTTCAAAATGGTGGCATTCTGATGGGTCTCCAAGGCGGTTTTACCAAGTTTCCCTGCTATCTTTGCCTTTGGGACAGCAGGGACACCAAGGCGCACTACCACAGGGGGACTGGCCACAGCGGACCGAGTTCTCTGTGGGAGGAACAACGTCAAGTGGGAGCCACTGGTGGACCCCCGGAAGGTGCTGATGCCACCACTGCACATCAAATTGGGCCTTATGAAACAATTTGTCAGAGCTCTGATAAGGAGTCGGCAGCCTTCAAGTACCTTCAAGACTTCTTCCCTAAGCTGTCTGAGGGCAAAGGTCAAAAGCCGGTGTCTTCGCCGGACCACAGATAAGAAGATCCTGGAGTGCAATGAATTCCCAGGAAGCTCACTAGTAAGGAGAAAGCGGCTTGGAACAGCTTTGTCGCAGTGGTTCGGGGCTTCCTGGGCAATCACAAGGCGAAAACTATGTGGATCTGGTTGAGACTCTGGTGAAGAACTACGGCACAATGGGCTGTAGGATGTCCCTCAAAGTCCATATCCTTGATGCTCATCTTGATAAATTCAAGGAGAACATGGGAGCGTACTCGGAGGAGCAAGGCGAGCTCTTCCACCAGGATATACTGGACTTTGAACGCCGCTACCAAGGACAGTATAACGAGAACATGATGGGAGACTACATTTGGGGGCTGATTCGTGAAAGTGATTTACAGTATAATCGTAAATCTCGAAAAACTACTCACTTCTAAATCTTTTGTAGTCATTTTTGTATTACTTTAGTATAAATACATGTTAATTTGGATTCATCTGTTGTTTTTTTTCTGACTTTATGTGAACGAAAAGACACAAATTAAACCCGTTTTCTCATTGAAATAGGTAAATTTCAAAATATCACTGTCTATACTTTTTTTGAGGCATAAGCAATTAGGAAATAACACTTACTACCCAGGAACAAAAATTGTGTTACATAGTGTTATTATTATTATTATTTTGTGCTCATATTCCATTACCTTGACTCGCCAGCAGGGGACAGTATTATTTGTAATTGCTGTGCCTCACAATAACTGGCAGTGGCTTATAAATATAAGTTTTAAAGAAAAGGCCTGGAACTGATGATATACAGCTCAGTACCAGCAAAACAGCATCTCCTAATTGATTTATTTGTCACACTGACAGTCCTGGCAGACACCACTGTAGATACCTAGTTAATGTTCCGCCCAGGCGTTTAGCATCAATAATACAGCAATAAGGGCTGTTTCTGAGGACACTGTAGTGCTTAATGGCACGGAGGTGTTACTCTTGGTCCAAAGAAGCAAAGTGAATGACAGAATAAAAGGCAGCAATGGTACAAGAAGCTCTACAATGCCCAGAACAGCGATGTTGTTACATCAACGTATTTCTAATTTCTAATTGTAATTAGAATTACACAGCAGTGCGCATTACAAAATGCAGTGAGCAGTATTGTGTAGAATGAGTAACATCCTACGGCATTGCTTTTGAATGCTACAAAATGTAAAGTGCAGAGCGCAATTACTGAGTAATGGAAACAGAAATACCAGACATCAAACCCTGTCTAATGCTGCCCCTCTACACACCAGCATTCTGTATCTGCATCATTTTTTAGGGTCCCAGAAAAAGAAGTTTACCTGGTTTACCAACTACTGCATGATATAAAAGTAATTTTGTAAAGTTAGAATTTCAGGGTATAGTCCTACGTCAACAGAACTCCTACAGATTTTCAAAGTGTTAAATTAGTTTGTCATTTATACCTTTTTCAGGTACATTACTACATTTCACAGCAGCTTCCTCTATCAAGCAGCACACTGTATTGGGCAGCACACTTTTCTGGTCCTATGCGATGCCGGGTTAGACAGGTTTCTCTAGACACTCTTGCAGGGCTTCTCAAACCCGGTCCTCTGGACCCCATGTGTCTTCTGGTTTTCATTCCAACTCAGCTCTCAATTACTTAACTACAAACGCTTAATTCAACTTATAATTTGCTTAATTAGACCTTTTTAATTGTTCTCAGCTTCTAAAAAGTTGCAGAATTTAAGCTAACTTGAAATCTCCAGGTGTTTAAGAGCTGAATACAATTAAAAAGGCCTCATTAAGTCAATTATTAGTTCAATTAAGGGTTTAGTTAAGTAACTGAGAGCTCAGAAGGAAGACCAGAAGACACTGGGGTCCCGAGGAGCGGGTTTGAGAGCCCCTGCACTATATGATGCTACACATTCTGTAACAAAGCAATACTGAAAGAAACTAGAATTCAAAGCCTTTTCAGTGTCTTCAGTCCAAACAAAGACTTCTAATCGAAAGGATCCTCATTTATTTATTTATTTATTTATTGTATTTCTTAATTCAGCACTGTTGAGTGTTTAATAGCTGTGGATGAATCTCTGTAATATGTTTTACAAATGCTCCATTGCTGACTGACTGCTTGTTGTGTGAAACACATTTCATATAAAGATATTTAGCTGAAATATTAATTGTTAGTGTTTATAGATATAGTATATTTCTTTATTTTATTTAATTCTTCCACATTGATGATTAAGAACCCTGACACTGCTCTCTGCTAGAAATAAACCCAACATCTGCACCTGGTTGAATAAAACCAGCAGCTCCGAAATCACTGATATACAAGCACACAAGATTACACTGCACATTACACATGCCAGATTTGAAAGAGAGAATTACGTACTTATCCAGCGTGTCAATTAAACTTGACATTGTCCGTCATAAAATGAAACATCTATCTATCAATCACAAACACACACTGAATAACCAGGGCATAGGCACACATGAGCTGAGGAGCCCTGTTTTTTCCGCTCCAGTACTGTATCTGATCACACGCTTTTGATTGATTTCAAAATGTTACCAATCAGACAAATCTCACTGGGATGCAACTCCATCAACAAAACAAATCAATACACAAAAGCGACAATTTGAGGAAGCAGCAGACACAGCCGTGGCACCATGAAGTGTTATTTCTGCAATACAACACAGCTGGAAATACACTGTGCTTGAGCAGGGACTTTCTTTACAGTGAAACAAATTCAACTTGCACAATATATACTCAGTATTTTAGATCCCGTTTACTGCATTAAGAAGTTACTGTGTCCACCTGAACACCAGTATCCCCTCACCTAGGCTGGGTTTAGGCAGGTTTGCAGGTGGAACCCAGCCTCCAGAATCTATACCTCTACAGTTCTATCCCAGTTAACAAACTCAATAAATCAATCAATAAAAACAGCCTTGAAAGGAACGCATCCTAATGGGCAGTTCTACCCACCAAGTCACTCAGTCCCTGGACCACTGAACCGGACTCCCTGTCTCAGAATAAATGACCGACTTCATTAAAAAGCTATAAAGAAATAACAGCGTGGAACTTACTGGCTGGTGAGTGCAGAAGCAGGACAGTGAGACAGAAGATGGGCATGCAGCTCTCCATTTTATCAGGACAGATGAACCCTCCTCTGAGTGAAGTCAAGACCTGTGCTTACCCCCCTGAGCCAACACAGCAACTGAGAGGGTGCTCAACGCCCCACAACACCAGCAGAAACACAGACCCCCCACCCCACCAATCACACTCAGCATGGCCTTTTTGAGACAGAAAACAGGAAGATTTCAAACAGGTGTGACAAATCAGAGGGCTCTTTTCAGTGCTATCCATATATATCGCTAATACATCACTGTTTCCTCCCAGATGGTCCAGCATTGATGAAACACATGATATGGAGGAAAGGGGGAGAGATCTGAAAGTTAGAAATAGAAAATATATATATATATTTTTAATTTGTGTTTATGAAAAGCTTGAGAAAGCTGTGTGCAGAGTGCACGGAACATAGTAGTTATCTCTGAGCTCTGGGTTCGGACCCCAGCCAGGCTTCACTCTGCCTAAAGGCCTGGGTTTCGATACTCTTGCATTGCGTATCTCTTCTGGGATGTCTTCTGTTTTTGTGTGATTGAAAGCTAGGATTTCCAGAGCAGTGCTAAGTTTATGAAGCCGTTGTAATACCCAATTCTGGATCCCTACTTCTCTATGCCCTGTCCGTCACACAGCAGAGCCTTGTCTGTACAGGGCCGGGGCGGGATCAAAAGCTGTATTGCATTTGCAGACATGCCTGTACTGTAGGATGCTTTCAACATGTAAGATACACGCCAGGTTATATATAGCCAAACGTAAAACCAATGAAATTATTTTTTTCTTTCTTAAAGGGCCAGTGGCCTAACCCTGTGAATTCTAATAAAACTCTCCCACTGGCATTTCCGCCCTACAATACACACTTCGGACTCCATTTTTTACCAGCACTGTAGATGATCCTAGTAGTGTGATGTACCGCACCTGCCAGCAGGGGGGGTGCTGCATCACAATTCCATACAAACAAGCTCACAAGTCAATTAATTCGAAGGCATTCTTGTAAGAAGTGTTAGTGTGCTGCTGTGCTATTTCTTTAACTGAAATATTTTGGGTTTTTGAATTCCAATGGTGTTGCTGGACAACACTATAAATAAAATAGGGGTTACAAACTCCCTTTTCTGCCATGTATGGGCAGGATAGGGTTACTATAAGGTCAGTTGAATCAAACAGCTTTAAAGTAATGGCAAAACTGAGGTCTAGTGGCCCCCAAACCATTCTAAAGTCAAATATGAGCCTAGTTATTATGCTCATAAAGCTAAGGGGAACCCTCACATTGGTTTCTTTGACCCACTCCTATTGGATGAGTACCTCTTTGATAATGCACATTTTAAACATTTTGGAGAAAAGGTGATTTTATAAATGTCCCCTCCCTGCTGACATTAAGACAGCCTGAGCAGTAGGTCTGAGCTGTGGAGAGCCCATTCCCTTTGTATAATGGGGGGAAGAGGTGGTAGCCAGAAAGGCATCCTCCCTTAGTGGAGCGCAGTTGGCTGCAGAACTCCAGGCGACTGTCCCTGTTAGTGGAAATGGGGGGTGAGGCTGGGGTCAGGACTGGTGGTAAGTATAGAGGCAGGTATGCTGTTTGGAGGAAAAAAATGAAGGTACAAGCCCCTTTCACACTAACGCTCTACCGGGTCCCAACCTGGGTTCTGGCTACCAGGTCACAATACCACGTGCCCTGGGTCGGCAGCGACCCACCTCAGGATGTGGGTCCGACACACTTTGACCGGGTTGAGCGAGACAAAATGCATGATGGCTGTTCGTAATCCAACGAAGCAACAAACAGCCACACCTGCGTGAAGGTTTCACTTCCGCAAGCAACATTTCTGTTTATTCTGTTGAGCAATATTTTTGTTGATTGAGACACCCCATGAGCCAGATTGCAGCAGGGATGAACATTTGGGCTGACGAGTCAATCCAGAGAAGCTTGGATGGAAGCTGCTTCTTGGGCATTGCGTGCGTGCATTTACTTGCTTCTGTCACCCAGGTCGATCCTGCTTCTTCAAAACCCAGTGTGAAATCACGTAGCCCACCCGCGTGACACCAGGTCACAACCCGGACAGAGCATGCCAGTGTGAAAGAGGCTTTAATGTACTAGGGGAACAGTGATTGCAGATATCAATTTAACATACAACTGTGTATAAAACATAAAAGTAAGCATTTTTTTCTTTAAAGAAAAATAATAAAATAATAGTTAATAAGCAAATAACTTTAAATATCACCAACCAACACAGCAGAATTTTATACTTCGTTGTTCAATTCTGAGGTTCTGTAAGTCCCCTCTGCTTAGATGTTGTCACTACAGATTGGGAGCTTACAGCTCTCATCTTCACACCAGCCCGAGACCAAGAGCTGCGCCGACTCTGTGGTTTGTACAGAATCTGAAAAACAAGCAGCTGTGTGACGTGAAGCTGTGGTCGTCTGTGTGCTGAAGCTGCTGATAACTGCTGCACAGGGTAACAGCACAGGGAGACAGTGTAATGAGAGTATTAGTGCTTGACAAGATGCAGAGAGCTGAGAATGGGATATTTTAGTTCTCATGAAGGTACAGCGCTGGGTGATGTATATGGAGTGCTTTAATGCTCATTAAAATACAGTAGAGCCTTATACAAATATTATAATAGGAATCATTAAACTATGAATGAAAAGCAATGGTGAACTGTATTTTCAATGGTAACAAGATACACCTCAATTTCCCAATGGGACATTTACTATGTATAATATTAACTATCATACATACAGTAATGTTCCAAAACCAATGCATTTACCAGTGGTATACTGTGCCATTATAACATTGCTTTGGGAAACCAAGCTGTCTGATTGGCTGAAAGGCCTGTACAACTCTCCTAACAATGCAGAGCTGAGGAGGCAGGTCCGAAGGGGCGCTTAACCTATAAGAAGATCAAAGTGAGTCTGTTAACAACTGTGAAAAGTGTAGCACCGCCATGTGGCTTTCTCACTGCTGGTATTGTAAGCTTTAATAGTATTAGTTATACTGCCTCACTGCTATACGAATTCCTAATCCATACATAACACAGAAAACCTACTGAGTACAGGATCTGTAAAAAAAAAGTCAGAAAAATGAGGGAAACTTTCTTTTCAACCTGCATTTTTGTTTTTTTTACAATGATTAAGAAGGCTTTAAAAAAATACATCTAGATTTTAAATGTTACTTAATAAAAATAAGGGTGATGTTAATCTGGTTTAAGAAGATATTTATAAAAATATGAAAATGCGATTTTTTTTGTTAAACAGATTAATATCAGCCCCTGTGGTATCACACCTGCCCTGCTTTCCTTCACTTTCTCTGTCTCTCCTCCTGATATATTGAGATGTTGTGGTACTTTGCTTTGCAAAGCTTTTGATGTCAAAAATTCTTGCATGCTTGCAACCCCTACCTCGTTCACATCTAGGTTATTTTAGACCAGACCCACCACGCGATGAGTTCAGAGATTGTTTGTGGAATAAATACTTCATTTGCACATTATTTTTGCATCATTTTGCAAAATGAACCCTTGACATCCCTTTCACTCATTTCTGGATGTTTGCATTGTTTAGACTTTGCAATATTCTTAAAGGACTCAGATGTACCGGTAAGGTCTTAAAGGAATTGGATGTGAGGAAACTAAACAAACAAAATATGGCAAGTTAGAAGGAAAGTAAAAAAAATGATAAAGCTGCAGAATTTTTAAAAAGTATTGATTTGCAGCGGAACATGTTCAGTAAAGCAAAAACTGAAAGTGAAGCTTCAGTAAAGGCAAGTTATGTTGTATTGGAGTTTATTGCGCAGTCATCAAAGCCTTTTTGAGAGGGTGCTTTTGTAAAAAACCGCGGGCCCAATATTGATCATAGGGCAAAGCACTAAAATGAAGGCACAGGTTGTTACAGACCACCCAGGTGACCCGCATTTCCCGGGTCAGAACCGCAGACTCAGACCCGCCACAGTCATTCACACTTGTGTGTAAGATCACTGTTTGGGTGAGGCAAAAAAAATTGAAGTTTGTCATTATCAGCATGTGATTGTATGTACATTTTATTCATTGATGGGTTCCTAATTTGCCTAAGGGGTGATAAGTGGTTGCAAACAGGCACAATCAGACTTGTGTAATGTGATTCATGGGAGCCTGCAGAGTCTGGTGAATCTGTAGCAGGTGCGGCCTCCAGACTCGGGGTTTCAATGTCAGCATTTTACCTGATTTCTTTTTCATCTTTCCTTTCCATTTATTACAATGAAAATACTGTCTCAAGAAATGGACTGTCAGTCAGTAATCTGGAACGCGGGAATACCTGTCCATGCCTGAATTCCGAGATCACTTTTTCCTTCAAACGGCTTCACTGGACTTGCCTGACCTCAGCACCATGTTACTGGATCCTCAGCTGATGCACTATCCTTGCACTATTGCACTACAATTAGGTCATTGTAGATACAAATGGTCTTAATCCTAAATTGTTTCTTCTTATCTCATAGTGCATTCTAGTTGTATTTGCACTTACTGTAAGCGACACTGTATTTAAATATTGTATTAGCACTGTAACCTTGCATTGCCTAATAATAATAATAATAATAATAATAATAATAATAATAATAATAATAATAATACCTCTGGTACTTTATGTATTTTCTCTTTACTGCTTTGTAATCAGTGACTTTTAAATTTTCTCATTTCTGTATACAGGCAAAAATATAAACGCGTTAGAGCCCTTCCAAGCACCACGTGATGTGGATGTGACAGACGCCTCTGTGAGAGATGCCATTTTAGAGGAGGAAGGCTGATAATTCTACCAACAGTAAACAAAATAAAGTGATTCTGCAGTGAAAATGCTTTTACTGCTTGAGCCACTAGGGGACATGCTGCTCCTCATTAAAAAGTTTGTTTCGTGCCATGCGGGCTTCTGAATAGCTGGCTGTGGTTAGAGCCCTATTCTGACACACAGTGTGGTTTTGGCAGCATTTACAGATCCTGTACTCAGTAGGTATTCTGTGTTATGTACGGATTAGGAATTTGTATAGAAGTGGGGCAGTATAACTAATACTATTAAAGCTTACAATACCAGCAGTGAGAAAACAAGATGGCCCCGCTACACTTTTCACAGTTGCTAACAGATTCACTTTGAGCTTCTTATAGGTTAAGCGCCCCTTCTAACCCGCCTCCTCTGCATTGTTAGTAGAGTTGTACAGGCCTTTCAGCCAATCAAAGAGCTTGGTTTCCCAAAGCAATGTTATAATGGCACAGAATACCACTGGTAAATGCATTGGTTTTTGGAACATTACTGTATGTATGATAGTTAATATTATACATAGTAAATGTCCTATTGGGAAATTGAGGTGTATCTTGTTACCATTGAAAATACAGTTCCCCATTGCTTTTCATTCATAGTTTAATGATTCCTATTATAATATTTGTATAAGGCTCTACAGGATCTTAATGAGCATTAAAGCACTCCATATACATCACCCAGCGCTGTACCTTCATGAGAACTAAAAGATCCCATTCTCAGCTCTGCATCTTGTCAAGCACTAATACTCTCATTACTCTGTCTCCCTGTGCTGTTACCCTGTGCAGCAGTTATCAGCAGCTTCAGCACACAGACGACCACAGCTTCACGTCACACAGCTGCTTGTGAAGATGAGAGCTGTAAGCTCCCAGTCTGTAGTGACAACATCTAAGGAGAGGGGACTTACAGAACCTCAGAATTGCCTGCCTCTATACTTCCCACCTGTTCTTACCCAAGATTTACCCCCATTTCTGCCAAATAGGAGCAGTCACCATGGGGTAGACCAGATCAGATAAGTAATTTTTTCCTAATTATTGCAATGTCAGCCTTGTTGCCAAACAAGTTACAGAAACTACTGCCTATATAATCTGGTGTGTATCTTACATGTTGAAAGCATCCTACAGTACAGGCATGTCTGCAAATGCAATACAGCTTTTGATCCCGCCCCGGCCCTGTACAGACAAGGCTCTGCTGTGTGACGGACAGGGCATAGAGAAGTAGGGGTACAGAATTGGGTATTACAACGGCTTCATAAACTTAGCACTGCTCTGGAAATCCTAGGTTTCAATCACACAAAAACAGAAGACATCCCAGAAGAGATACGCAATGCAAGAGTATCGAAACCCAGGCCTTTAGGCAGAGTGAAGCCTGGCTGGGGTCCGAACCCAGAGCTCAGAGATAACTATTAAGTTCCTTGCTCTCTGCACACAGCTTTCTCAAGCTTTTCATAAACACTAATTTAAAAAAATATGTTTTTTTTTTTTTTTTTCTAGCTTTTAGATCTCTCCCCCTTTCCTCCGTATCGTGTGTTTCATCAATGCTGGGCGGTCTGGGAAGAAACAGTGATGTATTAGCGAAATATATGGATAGCACTGAAAAGAGCCCTCTGATTTGTCAATACACCTATTTGAAATCTTCCTGTTTTCTGTCTCAAAAAGGTCATGCTGAGTGTGATTGGTGGGGTGGGGGGTCTGTGTTTCTGCTGGTGTTGTGGGGCGTTGAGCACCCTCTCAGTTGCTGTGTTGGCTCAGGGGGGTAAGCACAGGTCTTGACTTCGCTCAGAGGAGGGTTCATCTGTCCTGATAACAATGGAGAGCTGCATGCCCATCTTCTGTCTCACTGTCCTGCTTCTGCACTCACCAGCCAGTAAGTTCCACGCTGTTATTTCTTTACAGCTTTTTAATGAAGTCGGTCATTTATTCTGAGACAGGGAGTCCGGTTCAGTGGTCCAGGGACTGAGTGACTTGGTGGGTAGAACTGCCCATTAGGATGCTTTCCTTTCAAGGCTGTTTTTATTGATTGATTTATTGAGTTTGTTAACTGGGATAGAACTGTAGAGGTATAGATTCTGGAGGCTGGGTTCCACCTGCAAACCTGCCTAAACCCAGCCTAGGTGAGGGGATACTGGTGTTCAGGTGGACACAATAACCTCTCAATGCACTAAAATGGGATCTAAAATACTGAGTATATATTGTGCAAGTTGAATTTGTTTCACTGTAGAGAAAGTCCCTGCTCAAGCACAGTGTATTTCCAGCTGTGTTGCATTGCAGAAATAACACTTCATGGTGCCACGGCTGTGTCTGCTGGTGAGCCTGCAACTTCACAAAGATGTAACTTCTAGATTATAGTGTGTTAATCTACCAGAATAGTCAGGCAGTGCTGCTGTTGAACTGAAGAACAAGATGTACTGCAGCAGTTTAAAATGTTAAAAATTGAATTGTAACATTGAGACCAATTTGTTTAAGCTGAATTGTATCTGATGCCCCTGTAATTTAAGTTGTCTATTATTAAGTTGTATTTATTATTATTATTATTATTATTATTATTATTATTATTATTATTATTATTATTTTTTACATGGTGAATGATCATTTTATTATAAACTTCAGTGTTTTACAGTCTTATTATTCACGGTGCTGGCGCATCGACCGTCTACATTATGTCTTATGGTGTTCATTTGTATATCTTGTATTGATGCAGTTTTCTCACTGCTGCTTCCTCAAATTTTCGCTTTTGTGTATTGATTTGTTTTGTTGATGGAGTTGCATCCCAGTGAGATTTGTCTGATTGGTAACATTTTGAAATCAATCAAAAGCGTGTGATCAGATACAGTACTGGAGCGGGAAAAAACACAGGGCTCCTCTGCTCATGTTTGCCTATGCCCTGGTTATTCAGTGTGTGTTTGTGATTGATAGATAGCTGTTTAATTTTATGACGGACAACGTCAAGTTTAATTGACACGCTGGATGAGATAAAAAAAAATGTTTTAAGGGATCTTACACATCCATAAGTATGTAATTCTATCTTTCAAATATGGCTTGTGTAATGTGCAGTGTAATCTTGTGTGCTTGTATATCAGTGATCTCGGAGCTGCTGGTTTTATTCACCCAGGTGCAGATGTTGGGTTTATTTCTAGCAGAGAGCTGTGTCAGGGTTCTTAATCATCAATGTGGAAGAATAATATTGGAAATGTACAGGAAATATTTAAATGATTTAACAAAAAGTTATTTAAACATTATACTGTCTTGGAAAAACACAAAATAGTTCTGGGGCTGATGGGTCTATCAGATCTCTATGTCATTTTTTAACATGATACTTTATTTCTCAAATAACCACGTCCATGAGTAAATGTATGAAGTAATCAGAAAATGTATAAAGTTACCAGCTGCTGGATCCGTTTATAAAATGACAGAGGAAATGTTTGTTAATGGAGTGTAAATATATAAAGATAAAACATCCTCGGGACCCCAGTGTCTTCTGGTCTTCCTTCCGAGCTCTCAGTTACTTAACTCAACCCTTAATTGAACTAATAATTCACTTAATGAGGCCTTTTTAATTGTGTTCAGCTCTTAAACATTTGGAGATTTCAAGTTAACTTAAATTCTGCAACTTTTTAGGAGCTGAGAACAATTAAAAAGGTCTAATTAAGCAAATTATAAGTTGAATTAAGCGTTTGTAGTTAATTGATTGAGAGCTCAGTTGGAATGAAAACCAGAAGACACATGGGGTCCAGAGGACCGGGTTTGAGAAGCCCTGCAAGAGAAACCTGTCTAACCAGGCATTGCATAGGACCAGAAAAGTGTGCTGCCCAATACAGTGTGCTGCTTGATAGAGGGAGCTGCTGTGAAATGTAGTAATGTACCTGAAAAAGGTATAAATGACAAACTAATTTAACACTTTGAAAAACTCTATTAAAGTACATACAGTAGGAGTTCTGTTCAGGTACTCTGAAATTTTAACTTTACAAAATTACTTCTTTGTCTGGGACCCCAAAATGATGCCGATACATAATGCTGGTGTGTAGAGGAGCAGCATTAGACAGGGTTTACTGTGTGTTTGGTTACTGCCTAATTGTAATAAATAAATAATTAAATAATTAAAATGTAATAAAAAGTTAAAAATTAAAAAAAATCATTGTACAGTATTGCGTTCCACTTGTATAGTGTTCTGGTTGTGTTCCGTTCCACTTGTACAGTGTTCTGGTTGTGTTCTGTTCCACTTGTATAGTGTTCTGATTGTGTTCCGTTCCACTTGTATAGTGTTCTGGTTGTGTTCCGTTCCACTTGTATATTCTTCTGGTTGTGTTCCGTTCCACTTGTATAGTGTTCTGGTTGTGTTCCGTTCCACTTGTATAGTGTTCTGGTTGTGTTCCGTTCCACTTGTATAGTGTTCTGATTGTGTTCCGTTCCACTTGTATAGTGTTCTGGTTGTGTTCCGTTCCACTTGTATATTCTTCTGGTTGTGTTCCGTTCCACTTGTATAGTGTTCTGGTTGTGTTCCGTTCCACTTGTATAGTGTTCTGGTTGTGTTCCGTTCCACTTGTATAGTGTTCTGGTTGTGTTCCGTTCCACTTGTATAGTGTTCTGGTTGTGTTCCATTCCATTTGTATAGTGTTCTGGTTGGGTTCTGTTCCACTTGTATAGTGTTCTGGTTGGGTTCCGTTCCACTTGTATAGTGTTCTGGTTGTGTTCCGTTCCACTTGTATATTCTTCTGGTTGTGTTCCGTTCCACTTGTATAGTGTTCTGGTTGTGTTCCGTTCCACTTGTATAGTGTTCTGGTTGTGTTCCATTCCATTTGTATAGTGTTCTGGTTGGGTTCTGTTCCACTTGTATAGTGTTCTGGTTGGGTTCCGTTCCACTTGTATAGTGTTCTGGTTGTGTTCTGTTCCACTTGTATATTCTTCTGGTTGTGTTCCGTTCCCCTTGTATAGTGTTCTGGTTGTGTTCCGTTCCACTTGTATATTCTTCTGGTTGTGTTCCGTTCCACTTGTATAGTGTTCTGGTTGTGTTCCGTTCCACTTGTATAGTGTTCTGGTTGTGTTCTGTTCCACTTGTATGGTGTTCTGGTTGTGTTTCGTTCCACTTGTATAGTGTTCTGGTTGTGTTCCATTCCATTTGTATAGTGTTCTGGTTGGGTTCTGTTCCACTTGTATAGTGTTCTGGTTGGGTTCCGTTCCACTTGTATAGTGTTGTGGTTGGGTTCCGTTCCACTTGTGTAGTGTTCTGGTTGTGTTCCGTTCCACTTGTATAGTGTTCTGGTTGTGTTCCGTGTTGTTCGGTGCTGTTCCTAATAACTGCACACACTTGGGTGGGCTGTGAGGCACGAGGAGTGGCTTATTGCTGTTATAACATAACTCGTGTTTATTCTATAAAAAAGAAAACTAAAAGAAACTCTCAATTTGAAACTTGAAATCAAAATGTATTTGTGGCAGAGCAGGGCTCTGCTCTTGGAAATACTGGCAGGGATGGAGTTAAATTCTCCTCCCTGCCCAGGTTGATTGCGTCAGGTGGGAGCAATCAATCCATTAATTATTCAATTATCATACAGCCACCTGGCATAAAAGGAGGCCTCAGCCTCCCAGTAAGAGGAGAGTTCTGGAAGGAAGAGAGTAGCTAAGGAAGCAAGAGTGGTTTTCTGTGTGTGCTGTTTTTTTTGTTCGTTTGTGAATCCAGTGAAGATAACGCCCAGCCTGGAAGCCTTATTTTGTTGTAAGTTTCGTTTTGTGTTAATTGTTTGTGTTTTAGAAACCTTTTGTTTGGCCCTCGTGCCGGGTTTATTTTGTATTTTTGTGAATTAAAACTTTATTTTGAACTTTTTACACTGTCTCTGAGTCTCAA
This sequence comes from Huso huso, assembly GCA_036884735.1. Lineage (NCBI taxonomy): Eukaryota > Metazoa > Chordata > Actinopteri > Acipenseriformes > Acipenseridae > Huso > Huso huso. The sequence goes on along the minus strand of CM072699.1, from coordinate 4,720,643 downwards.
CCTCTGTCATCCTGTCACATTTGGTGTCAGAAACGGGATAGCGCCACCTGGAGGCTCAGGGCAGTATTTTTTTTGGTTTTTTTGAGTTTTGCGGAGAAAAAAAAAAAGGGCAGAAACAGGCAGCAGCGACAGCAGCATCAAAAGCTACTGCCACCCCAGCTGGATGACACAGCCAGCCTTTTCCACTGGTGTTCCTGGTGTGGGAAGGAGGACCACCGCTGGAGATCCTGCCCAGAGGTGCCAACAGTGGACTGGTGTGGGCGCTGTGAGGTCTACTGCCACAACTGGGCAGGATGCTCCTACGCCCTGGCCCAGGAGGAGGCAAATGACGAATGGGAGTTGTTTTTAAAAAGGCTCGCGGCAGAGTTGTGCCCGGCTGTGGGGCATATGGGCACACAGTGACCATCTGCCCCACCCAAACAGAGGGGAGGAGAAGGAGGCAGAGAGGAAGGAAGACATGGGAGGAAGAGGAGTGGTGCACCCACTGCATGCAGTACGAGCATGAGGAGCACCACTGCCTGGAGGTGTTACAGGACACAGACCTGGAGTGGGAGGAGCCCGAACGTTCTGGGCCTGAGTGGGAGGAGCCCGAACGTCCTGCGCCTGAGTGGGAGGCGCCTGAGTGGGAGGAGCCCGAACATCCTGCGCCTGAGTGGGAGGAGCCCGAACGTCCTGCGCCTGAGTGGGAGGAGCCTGAACGTCCTGCGCCCGAGTGGGAGGAGCCTGAATGTCCTGTGCCCGAGTGGGAGGAGTCCGAGCGTCCTGCGCCCGAGTGGGAGGAGTCCGAGCGTCCCTGTGCCCAAGAGGGGGAGTCGGTGCGTCCCTGCGCCAAAAGAGGGGGGAGTCGGTCGCCCAGAGCCCAAGAAGGGGGGAGCCGGGTGCATCCAGAGTCCAAGAGGGGAGTCGGTACGTCCAGAGCCCAAGAAGGGGGGAGTCGGTGGTCCAGAGCCCAAGAAGGGGGGAGCCGGTGCATCCAGAGTCCAAGAGGGGGGAGGGTATGTCCAGAGCCCAAGAGGGGGAGGGGTACGTCCAGAGGCCAAGAGGGGGAGTCGGTGCATCCAGAGCCCAAGAGGGGGGAGAGTCGGTACGCCCAGAGCCCAAGAGGGGGAGTCGGTACATCCAGAGCCCAAGAGGGGGGGAGCCGGTGCGTCCAGAGCCCAAGAGGGGGGAGTCGGTGCGTCCAGAGCCCAAGAGGGGGAAGGCCGAAGGTCCACAGTCCAGGTATCTGCCAGGGAGAGTTCCTGCTGGTTCCGCCTCCACCGCCATGGGAGGACTGTGTGTCACTCCCTCCTCCACCAGCAGAGGGAGAGTACCTGCTGGTTTTGCCTCCATCGCCGCCACCAGCAGAGGGAGCATGCCTGCTGGTTCCCCTGCTGCTGCCCCCCGAGCCAGAGGGGTGGAGCTGCTGTCCCGAGAGCCAGAGGGGGTGGAGCTGCCGTCCCGAGAGCCAGAGGGGGTGGAGCTGCCGTCCCGAGAGCCAGAAGAGGAGGAACCAGGGACCCGAGAGCCAGAAGGGGAGGAGCCACGGACCCGTGAGCCAGAAGGGAAAGGCTGAAGCCCCTCAGCAGCCCTTGCACATGCTGTTGAGAGGAGCTCAGGGAGGCGCACCCGACTGTGATGACAGGAGGTGCCAGCCCGACTTCAGAGGCCGCTAGAATGGCCACAGCCACCACCGCCAATGCCGGAGTGTCTGGAACCATTGCCACTGGAGGAGCTGGAACTGCCGTTGCGGAGTGGCCTGTCTCCGCCTGCTGTTCCAGAGGGTCCGCCATCTCCGCCTGCTGTTTGTGAGGGGCGCCCGTTCCGCCTCCGCCACCAGAGGGAGACGAGCCGCCGTTCCGCCTCCGCCACCAGGGAGACGGACCGCCCGTTCCGCCTCCGCCACCAGAGGGAGACGAGCGCCGTTCCGCCTCCGCCACCAGAGGGAGACGAGCCGCCGTTCCCGCTTCCGCCACCAGAGGGAGACGGGCCGTTCCCGCCTCCGCCACTAGAGGTGCCACCAGCGTTGCTCCTGCTGGAGGGTCCATGTTCCTTGCCAGCGTTCGCTTGCTTGAAAGTCCGGGGCCCCCCGCTATTGAAAAAGCTTGGGGATCTGACATCAACCGCGCCCACCACCGCCGCTGAAATAGCCCACCCAAGGGACATAAGGGGGCTCTTGGGGAGGGCTTGGGTTCAAAGGGGAGAGTTTGGCGATTAAGGCCTCGTTGGGGAGGTGTGTGGCAGAGCAGGGCTCTGCCCTTGGAAATACTGGCAGGATGGAGATAAATTCTCCTCCTTGCCCAGGTTGATTGCGTCCAGGTGGGGAGCAAACAATCCATTAATTATTCAATTATCATCCAGCCACCTGGCAAAAAGGAGGCCTCAGCCTCCCAGTAAGAGGAGAGTTCTGGAAGGAAGAGAGTAGCTAAGGAAGCAAGAGTGGTTTTCTGTGTGCTGCTTTTTTTTTGTTCATTTTTGAATCCAGTGAAGATAACGCCCAGCCTGGAAACCTTATTTTGTTGTAAGTTTCATTTTGTGTTAATTGTTTGTGTTTTAGAAACCTTTTGTTTGGCCCTCGTGCCGGTTTATTTTGTATTTTTGTGAATTAAAAGCTTTATTTTGAACTTTTCACACTGTCTCTGAGTCTCAACCTCTGTCATCCTGTCACAATATTCTACACAATACTGCTCACTGTATTTTGTAATGCACACTGCTGTGTAATTCTAATTACATGATGTTTAATTGAATAATAAATAGTTTTGAAAATATCTCATACGGATGATAAAAACTTGCAATAAGTTGATGTAATAACATTGCTAAACACCTGGGCGGAACATTAACTAGGTATCTACAGTGGTGTCTGCCAGGACAGTCAGTCTTACAAATAAATCAATTAAGAGATACAGTAGATGCTGTTTTGCTGGTACTGAGCTGTATATCATCAGTTCCAGGCCTTTTATGTTTTCTTTAAAATTTATATTTATAAGCCACTGCCAGTTATTGTGAGGCACAGCCATTACAAATAATGCTGACCCCTGCTGGTGAGTCAAAGTAATGGGCTATGAGCACAAAATAATAATAATTTGGCCAGGGGATTGGTGCTTTTATACATTCTAAGAATAAAGGTCTTCTGGGATATATAGAACTATACAGTCCCACTGAGCTTTCTCATGAAACACTACTTATTCACGTTCTACAAAGAGCCTCTCAATTATTCAGAACAACACAGGCTTATACGAATAAAATTACTAAGAAGGCTGTGTGGTCCAGCGCCTAAAGAAAAGGGCTTGTGACCTGGAGGTCCCTGATTCAAATCCTGCCTCAGCCACTGGCTCACTGTGTGACCCTGAGCAAGTCACTTCACCTCCTTGTGCTCCGTCTTTCGGGTGAGACGCTGTTGTAAGTGACTCTGCAGCTGATGCATAGTTCACACACCCTAGTCTCTGTAAGGATAAAGGCGTCTGCTACATAAACAAATAATAATAATACTGGAATGAACAGAACTATAATTATGAGTTCCAAATATGAAGCATATAACCCTTTATTTGAACAATTATATATGATGTATGCATGCTTATCAGGGTTGTGCTACGTTTCTAGAAAAGTTTAATATTTGTCAGGTACTTTACCTGCTGTAGTGTTATCTCAGAGACTTGGTGGAAACCCTTCTTAGCACACGCCTTATGCAGCGTGTGAACATCATGAAAACATTTCAATACATGAAATATATATAGAGGAGTTTTACTGCTGATGTTTACTTGGGAAGCTTTGTGATATGGAGAATAATACAACTCCATGCAGTGTAAACAGTGTGTGATTATAAACTCGTGTTCTCTTGTGGCAGGGCCTGTGCAGACTCCCTTCTCTGATTCTCTTTTCTCTTTTTAAAGGTGGTGATGATCTGAGGCTGGTGAATGGAAGCAGTCCCTGTGCTGGGAGAGTGGAGATTCTTCATGAGGGACAGTGGGGGACAGTTTGTAGTGTAAGCTGGGATATAGAGGATGCTGCAGTTGTGTGTAAACAGCTGGGCTGTGGATCTGCTGTATCGGCACCAGGCAGGGCTCACTTCGGAGCCGGTTCTGGAACCATCTGGCTGTATGGGGTTTCCTGCAGTGGCTCTGAATCTGCCCTGCGGGACTGTGGGTCACAGGGGTGGGGTGTGGCTTATGGCTGCCCTCACACCTGGGATGCTGGAGTGATCTGTTCAGGTAAGAGACACACATTCCATCACAGAAACACTTACTCAATATACAGGGGTCAGACAAACAGGACCACCTGCCCTCTGTAGCACTCCTCCAATGTGCAGCTCATCACACTGATTTATTTGTCATGCAAATGAAATCCCAGACACATATTCAATAATACATAAAAGCATCTTCATGGGCAAGACATTAAATATGACAGACTAGAGACATGCTCGGTTGGCAGGTGCTTCTGTAATTAAAACAATCAACACAGATTACTGTTATTTCTGCCATTTTCTGCATCTCTGACACTGTGTATTTAAGGTGAATTTCTTTCCAAATATACAGTATATATTTTTTTTTTTGGAAAAATTACTGATCCAGTTTACAAATGTATTGCACTTTGTGTGGATGTATTACAGGTTTTGAGATACATTTGTAATCTATCAATTTAGAAATCATTGGATTGTAGCAGTACTTAAAGGGTAAGTATCTTCAGGTTAAGTTTCTAGTCTTCCTTTGATTGACAGCCCCCTTCCCTTTGTATGATGCTTGCAATCATTCCGAGTCGTTCTCATTGCAATCAGGAAACTCAAACACTACGATTATACAGTATAAATATGTGTGTAAACAGACTCTTTTGACTTTTCATCAGAATGATTATTTTCATCAGTAATTCTGTGACACTGTGAAGTGTCCCCTGTTTCACAATATTAATGTAAACTATGAATGTATGTGTTGTGTGTTTGTGGTGATGGGCTGGCAGGGATTGGGTTACCTTTTCCTATCCTTGCATGGAAATTGTCTCCCTAGTCAGGGCTGGATTAATGCGTAGGCAAAAGTAGAACTTTACTCCCTGACACTGGCACTGTTTCAACACAGTCATTTTTTTTCTTGTCAGTGTAGGCAGGGCAGTCTCACTTGTGTTGCTTGCAAAATCACCACCTTGCTTGATTTTGACGACGTTATAGATGATTTTGTGTCTTAAAAAGCAGAAAAGAAGCCACTTTAAAGTGTATTTGGTGCTGCGGTGCCGATGCGGGGACCAGAATAGTCCTGTACTGGAGTTATAAAACACATCTAGCAAGCCAGGCCATGTAAACAAAGCAACCACTTCTACAGTAAAGCATGTATCAGCAGTGCAGTGTTTCGTATGCTGTTGTGTTTTTTACATTAGTATTCACTTGTTTTAGTAATTGTGTTCCCAAGTCTCTATGTTTGTGGGTGTGGTCTGTAGCCTGTCAGAATCACCACCTGGATGTTGGTTACATCTTCCCGGTTCCTTATTCGCGGTGTACTTGACAAAGCGCCTGTCCTTTTTCTGTGTGTTTTAACTCACTTACACATCTTGCTCAATTAATATATTGCCACTATTAAAAAAATAATCGCTCCTTCTTTAAAAAAAAAAAAAAAAATGAAAATATTAATAACAAATCTGTATCAGCAGCAATCAAAACCTTTTGTTAACCTCCTCACTCAACAGCTTCCTCATTAGAAAGTATCAGAACTCCCTCACATCTTTTTTCTGATATGGCAGGGCAGCTTGCTGATCTTGTCGAAATCACAATACGAATTCACTCTATTATTAATATGAGCTAATCTTATATTGCTGCTCTTTCAACTAAGCTCAATGTCCTTTGGATAGGACAGGAAGCGTGTTGTTTGAATAAACAAAGACAGAAACTGACGTTTTAAATTACCAACCCCACACTGCTACTTGTCACTAATGACGGTTTTGCTCATTTCACATCTATAGACTACTGCACTGTGGCAGCATAAACTTTTCACTGCTCTGTATATATATAAAACAAGCATGACTACAAACAAAACAGAAATAGGCAGGTCTTCATTTTGTTGCTTAATAATGGATCATTGAAAAGCCTTTCAGTCAGTATGTGATTGTAACACAATACAAAAATGAACCAGAGAGATAAGTGATGAATCAAACTTGTCAGGTGCCCAGAATTTTATAATGAAGGAAATAAAGATGTTTAGGTGGCAGCCTTACTGACAGGATCCTTTATTGCTCTCTTGAACTCTCTGATTCAAAATACGTCGTCTTGCTATCTTGCAACATCAATGGCATATTATTTACTTTTAATTGAATATATTTGAATTACCATGTCATGTTTGTATGAGGTTCAGTGAAAGAACTAACTGAATAATAATATTCAGATGTTTTCCAAGGTGTAGTTTGTAATCATCTGTTAACTGTTGTTGCTTTCCTCCCAGAGTCTAATGTCTGCAGTTTTGTGATTTCAGACCATTGAGGAGTGCAGCTCAGTGGTGGCAGCGATATCTGTTCTGGGAGAGTTGAAGTACTGCATGGGAAGACCCGGGGAACGGTCTGTGATGCTGACTTTGACTGGCAGGATGCAGAGGTTGTCTGTCGGGAGCTGAAGTGTGGAGTTCCTAAAGAGGTGCTGGGAGGAGCCCCTTTTGGAGAGGGGCAGGGTACGGTCTGGTCCGAGGAGATGCAGTGCCAGGGAAAGGAGCCCCAGATCTATAAGTGTTTGACTTCAGCCAGCAAGAAGAAGAGCTGCACACACAGGAACGACGTGGGCCTTGTCTGTTTCGGTGAGTCTATAACTTTGTTTATTAACCCGGGGCCATAAACATTATGGGTGGATATCAAGCAAGTCATTTAGACAAATGTTTCAACGAGAATTCTTTTTCAAAGTTGTTACAATGTGGGCTCTGTGTTTTTGCTTTAGGAGGCTCAAGTGTAAAAGAAAGTAAGACATGCAAACTGAAAACTTTTTTTAACCAGACAGCATGTTTATATTACCCCTGTACAGCCTCATTACATTGGTTATCAGTGTGTGAATGGCCTTGCTCTGCCTCATCTGTCTGAACTGCTCTCTCTTTACGTCCCTAGCCACACTTTGCATTCTCCTGACACAGGGCGCTTGCAATTCCTTAGCAAAGGGAGAAAGAGCCTTTTCTTATTATCCTCCTAACCTTTGGAATTCTCTGCTGGCCTGTGGCGGAGTGTCCCGCCTCTATGTATTATTATTTGTATTTTTGTTTGCGGCGCGGGTAAAAGCGCCGCGTCTTTTATTATATATTTAAAAACCCCGTGAGGATGCATGGCTGATCAGCTACTGATTATTTAACTAGCTGACAGTCATGCATCCTTACCAAACGCGTGCAGACTCTGGCCGAGGGATAATAAGATAATTAACTACTAGTTAATCCCTCGGCCAGAGTATATAAACCTGCAGCTCTCTGCACTCGTGGTTGGGGGTACAGAGGAGTGTACGGGGAGCGGAGAGAGCGAGCAACATTCGAAAAACAATTGCTAAAACGTGCTGGATTGTCCAGCACGACACTTACTTGTTTGTTTGTTTATTCGTTTGGCCCTCGTGCCCTTTTGTTTTGTGTTTTGTTGTTTTGTTGTTTTGTTTAAATCTTTTGTTTTGTTTGTTATTAAATACGCTGAGTGCAATAGCATTCAGCTTCACCCGCCCATCCACTGTTTTGGTTTGAGTTACTTCCTGGTCCGTGACGTCATCACACATCACCACTGCGAGCCAGTCTGTCACATATGGTGTCAGAAGAGGGATAAACAACGCCTCCAACAGCCGGACCAGGAACAGCAAAGGAAGTTTTTTTTTGTGTTCGTTTTTTCAAATAGTGTTTTTTGTGTTTGAAAAAAAAAAAAAAAAAATGGATAAAGTGGACGCCTACATGGAGAGGTGGCATGCGCATCAGAGGGAGTTAAAGGAAGGAGGGGCTACATGGTGCCTCGCCTGCCTGGAGTATGGGCACCTCCCTGAGGTGTGCCCATATGAAGACCCCCTCTTTGTGCAGGCCTTTGATCGAGGTGAGGTGGAGACTGCGGAGGAGTGGATCCACCTGAAGGCCATACCATCGCCGCAGGTGGATCAGGAAACCTGCCTCACCTGCCTCAAAGAGGAGGAACCAGCCCAAATGAGGAAGGTGAGGAGAAGGAGGCAGAGAGGGGGAAAAGTGAGGAGGAAGCAGAGGGAGCCAAGGTGGTGCACCATGTGCATTGCCTATGGGCATGAGGACGAGGACTGCCCAGAGCAGGAGCCAGGGGATGAGGAGCCCGCACGTCCTGCGCCTGAGTGGGAGGAGCCCGAACGTCCTGTGCCTGAGTGGGAGGAGCCCGAACGTCCTACGCCTGAGTGGGAGGAGCCCGAACGTCCACAGCCCAAGAGGGGGAGGGGGAGTCGGTGCGTCCACAGCCCAAAAGGGAGGAGTCGGTGCGTCCCACAGCCCAAAAGGGAGGAGTCGGTCGTCCACAGCCCAAAAGGGGAGGAGTCGGTGCCCACGGCCCGAAGAGAGGGAAGTCGGGGCTTCCACAGCCCTGGGACCCAAGCTGCAGTCCCAAGAGCCAGAAGGGGAGGAGTTACAGGCTCAACCCCTGAATTTTTCTGGGGGAGAAGGGCAGGATGCTGGTGTTCCCCAGCAGCCTCTATTTATGCTGCTGAAGGGAGCACGGCACACCAGCCCAGCCACAGCCTCCCTCTGAGTGGCCAGCATCCCCCCCCTCGCCACTGCCTCCACCACAGTCCCCTGCAAGAAAGGCAGAGCCGCACCAGTCCCCTGCAAGAGAGGCAGAGCCACACCAGTCCCCCCCAAGCAATGCCAGGAGACTACACGCTGCTCCCACCTCCATCGCCAGGGAGACTACACGCTGCTCCCACCTCCACCGCTTCCGTCACTAGGGAGCAGAGCAGCAGGAGTTGCCTCTGCCTCCCCACCTCCACCGCTTCCTCCACTAGGAGCAGGCAGCAGGAGCTGCCTCTGCCTCCACCACCACCACCAGGAGCAGAGCAGCAGGAGCTGCCTCTGTCTCCACCACCACCGTCAGGAGCAGAGCAGCAGGAGCTGCCTCTGTCTCCACCACCACCAGGAGCAGAGCAGCAGGGAGCTGCCTCTGTCTCCACCACCACCAGGAGCAGAGCAGCAGGAGCTGCCTCTGTCTCCACCATCACCAGGAGCAGAGCAGCAAGAGCTGCCTCTGCCTCCGCCACCTCCACCAGCAGAGGGTGAATGCCTGCTGGTTCCGCCTCCACCGCCGTGGGAGGACTGCTTGCCCCTCCCACCTCCACCAGCAGAGGGTGAATGCCTGCTGGTTCCGCCTCCACCGCCGTGGGAGGACTGCTTGCCCCTCCCACCTCCACCAGCAGAGGGTGAATGCCTGCTGGTTCCGCCTCCACCGCCGTGGGAGGACTGCTTGCCCCTCCCACCTCCACCAGCAGAGGGTGAATGCCTGCTGGTTCCGCCTCCACCACCGTGGGAGGACTGCTTGCCCCTCCCACCTCCACCAGCAGAGGGTGAATGCCTGCTGGTTCCGCCTCAACCGCCGTGGGAGGACTGCTTGCCCCTCCCACCTCCACCAGCAGAGGGTGAATACCTGCTGGTTCCGCCTCAGCCGCCGTGGGAGGACTGCTTGCCGCTCCCAGCTCCACCAGCAGAGGGTGAATACCTGCTGGTTCCATCTCCACCTCCACCAGCAGAGGGTGAATACCTGCTGGTGCCACCTCCACCGTCATGGGAAGGACTGCTCCTGCCCCTGCCTCGCCTCCCCCAAGGATGCCTGCCTCGCTTAGCCAAGGATGCCTGCCTCACTTCGCCCAAGGATGCCTGCCTCGCCTAAGCCCAAGGATGCCTGCCTCGCATCGCCTGGGGCTGCCTGTTGCTCCGCATCACCTGGGGCTGCCTGTTGCTCCACATCGCCTGGAGAGCCACCAGCTACAGGGAACGAGGGAGAAGTGGAGCTCCCGCTGCCGCCTCCATGGCCAGGGGCTCCCCTCCCGAGTTCACCTCCCGAGGGGTCCGCTGCTGCTGCTGCTGTCGCCTCCCGGGGTCCGCTGCCGCGCCGGGGGTCGCCAGGGATCCTGCTTCGCCGGGGTCGCCAGGGATCCTGCTTCGCCTGGGGTCGCCAGGGATCCTGCCCGCCTGGGGTCACTACACTGTGGTCAGAGCCCCATGAAGGGGAGCTGCGGGCCACGGAAAAGGGGAGGTCAGGAGACCAGCTCCCCCAGCCGCACTTTCTGGCAGGAAATACTGTGGCTGGAGCCCCATGAAGGGCAGCTGCCGGCCATGAAGAAAGGGGAGGTCAGGAGACCAGCCCCCAGCCGCACTTTCGCATGGCCGGAGATCATGTGGTCAGAACCCCACGGAGGGGAACTGCTGGTCGTGGAAGAGGAGGGGAAGGTCAGGAGACCAGCTCCCCAGCCGCAATTCGCGGCGGAGATCATGTGGTCAGAGCCCCACGGAGGGGAACTGCCGGCCTTGAAGAAGGAGGGGGGAGGTCAGGAGACCAGCCCCAGCCGCACTTTCGCGGCAGGATAGAGTGTGGAGGGAGCCCCGGAAGAGGGAGCTGCCGGCCACGAAGAATTGGGGGTGCCAGAAATTCCACCATGGCCACGCCCCAGAAGCAACTTGCTTCCCCTCTTCCAGGACATTGAGACTGAGGGGAGGTGGCCGAAAGGCCATGTGTGCTGGGGGGGGGGGCATGTGTGTGGCGAGTGTCCCGCCTCTATGTATTATTATTTGTATTTTGTTTGCGGCGCGGTAAAAGCGCCCGCCTTTTATTATATATTTAAAACCCGTGGAGGGATGCATGGCTGATCAGCTACTGATTATTTAACTAGCTGACAGTCATGCATCCTTACCAAACGCGTGCAGACTCTGGCCGAGGGATAATAAGATAATTAACTACTAGTTAATCCCTCGGCCAGAGTATATAAACCTGCAGCTCTCTGCACTTGAGGTTGGGGGTACAGAGGAGAGTACGGGGAGCGGAGAGAGCAACATTCGAAAACAATTGCTAAAACGTGCTGGATTGTCCAGCACCTACACTTACTTGTTTGTTTGTTTGTTTATTCGTTTGGCCCTCGTGCCCTTTTGTTTTGTGTTTTGTTGTTTTGTTTAAATCTTTTGTTTTGTTTGTTATTAAATACGCTGAGTGCAATAGCATTCAGCTTCACCCGCCCATCCACTGTTTTGGTTTGAGTTACTTCCTGGTCCGTGACGTCATCACACATCACCACTGCGAGCCAGTCTGTCACATGGCCTCAGTCAGATTTCTCTTTAAACTGTTTTGTGAATTGTGAGCTGCTCTGAGGAGTTGTCTTGGTGTTGCTGCTATTATTTTAAATTGAAAATATATATTTTTACTGTGCTTCTTTTAAAACTGCACAAAGGAGACCTATACAACTAATGGAAGCTCACACCAGGACATATGGAAAGTAATAAATACAGGGAAGCTCAGGGTGCTGAATAGCATTTTAAATGTTTCTCCCCTGGACAATGTTCATACGGGAATAGGTTTTGCAGCATTGTGAGAGGTAAATGCCTGCCTAAATTACATGGTAGACTATTTTTATAAATAAAAGGCCATTTGAAACTGTAATAAACATCCTGTATACATCCAATACAATCTCAAGAAGCTTAGCATACCATAAAGCATTTTTATATACATTGGAAACAATAGAGCCAATTTTTTTAATAGAAATTGACCAGCTTGATACTGCTAGCTGAATGCTGCTTCATTTTTGGCAAGCCTGTTGTTGATCATATACCCAAGGGTGTGAGGGATTGGGTTGTTCTAGATGAGAGTCACTCTTCAGAAGTCTGTAATTAAATGAATACTGGTGCATAACTATTAGAAAGCTAAAGAAATGCATGCCCACCAATCATGCCCTTGCAGCCAATATTACAAGAACATAGCAACCCTTTGTGATTGATAGCTAGAGTAAAGCAAACCCCATGTCCTGGTTCTCTGCTTGTGCTGTGCCCTGCTCACACTCTGCTGCCCTGTGTGCAGGGTACACTGAGTACAGGCTGGTGGGTGGCCGGACTCCTGTTCTGGTCGAGTGGAGCTGCAGCAAAAAAGGTCAGTGGGGGGACGGTCTGCGATCGCTATTGGGATCTACAGGACGCCACAGTTCTCTGCAAGCAGTTGAATTGTGGTACGCTATCAGTCCCGGACAGGCCTGGTTTGGTGAAGGCAGCGGTGATGTACGGGCTGATATATTTGACTGTGATGGCAGTGAGACACACATATCAAATTGCTCCATCTCTGCATGGGGACGAGGTGCCTGCACTCATAGCAATGATGCAGGAGTGAATTGTTCAGGTGAGTAGTAATCACTCTAATGGGTGGAAGATTGAGTAGGTAACTTAACATCCTATCTGCTAAACATATCTCGGTATTCTAGGTATTCAGATCTTCTACTGCCATTGATGTAACTTAAAACGTGAGTATCGATGTTTCTTAAGAAACTGCACAGACGCCATTTCTTAATCAGTGTTAAGTTTATTACATATATGCAGGGAGTCTGGTCCCAGGTACAGGACAAACAGAATACTCGTTCTTACAATCGTTGCATGACATTAAATACCCTTCTGCATAGGTGTCTCTCTCCTCCTCTTTCTCTGACACTTAACCAATAGAAAAGGTACAACTCATTATCCTGTTACCATATATTTCATTTAGTGTGAGTGTGTGTGTGTGTGTGTGTGTGTGTGTGTGTGTGTGTGTGTGATCTAGTGTGAAGACCTCTGAACTCAGTGCATTCTTCAGATCCCTGATGCCACAAAGGTCCATACATCTGGTTTTTGTCATCTTCTTGAGACCATTTGATCCCAGTGGCATTATCTCTTTGGATCTCTCTGAAGTCTTAGAGCCTGGCTCCTTCTGGTCCCCTTGAAAACTAGCTTTATGACCCCCTCATAAACCAGCTGTATTTTCTAAGCAAAAACCTGTTTAACTAGTTTTATTCCCCAGTGGACTCCCCGAAGGGCAAGCTTTTTCATGTCAGGGCTGGAGATCAAAGGACTTGTTTGTACAGCCGTGTGCTGCTGGCCAGCCATTTGCTTTGACACAAAAGAATCTTAACTTCTTTACCATATTGCCTTCAATTTACTTCTAATGTGCAGTTGTTTAAGTATAGTTAAATATACGTTAACTTGGTGTTTTTCTCAGCTCTCTGCTACCATCCATTGCTCAATGAAGCTGCTATTTCTTGCTTGCTCGGAGTCAATGCAGTGCAAATATCTATATACCCAGAGTATATAGCCAGCCTTCCTCTATCACAGCAGTGCTTGCAGTTTTGGAACTAACAGTTTTTTCTATCCAATGTTAAATCACTTTTCAGAAAAATAACATGAATACAGCCGTCATTCCTCATGCGTAGCAAACTGCTATTCAATACTTGTTCCATGTTTTCCAACATACCCCACTTTTAAAATATAAGATGGAGGGGGGTGACCCGCTACAACCAAGTTGCTGACGTGATCCCGAGCCCTCAGATGTCCTCTTCGCTGGTTCTGAGTAGTCACATCAAGTACCGTGTTTGTATAATATATTATAGTGAAGTATGTTCCTCTCATTCTAAGTCTCTCCATTATGTGTAGGTATCTACCTTGCCTTTGCTGTTTCTCCATGTAAGTATGTCATGAGCAAAAAAAAACAAAAAAAAAAACCAAACAACCATACGTAAAAAATAATACAAAAAAAAATGAAAAATAAACATAGAAAAATACAGTAAATACAGTTTATCACTGTACACAGGTGTTATTTCTTATTCATGGTGGCTCCCAGTAAGTTTACAGTTTCCCATCTGCCAATGGTCCTTTCTAACTGTCGGTGTTGTTTTTCCACCAAAAACACTGAATGCTATTCCACAAAATCAATACTATTACTATTAACAGTATTATTAAAATAATATAATCCCCAAAAGTGTGCCCTAAGGCCTGCCCTGACCATCCATATCGTTTCAATACGGTGGCTTTTAATTGTGCCAAATCAACTTCGACCTTAGCTTTGAGCAGCTTCTGTTCCGCTCTTTGTAGGGCTATTTTAACCAATTTGTGCACTTGAGAAAAAATGACCGAATATGAATCTAGATATGTGTCATCCCACCAAGCAGTAATTTGGAACTCCTCTGCTTCAGGTTCAGGTATATATATATCTCCAATCTGAACTGCATGTGTTGGAGCAAAACAAAATCCTGGAGAAGTTGACAAGTTAAATCACCATACTTAAAATTGGTATGGTTACTCAACACACACCATTGATATTTCCCAACCTGCACTGCTTTTTTCCACACCTCTAGTGGATGTACCTCTAATTCAGTGCTTATATTTCTATTAATTCCGTGATTGCAGGACACCGCAAACTATGACTATTTGTTTCATAACAGCATGCTTCATGCACCACACCACCCAGTTGCCTCGTTGAACTTTCCATGTAGCCTTTTCCCAAACTATCACTGTCTCATTGTGTAGTACTCTATCGGTCTAATCTTCAAACTGTCTTTATACTGGTTATTAGGATCCAGGTATGGTATTGAGAGATAGAACCCTGTGACCAGGTGGTTCCTTGCCATTCTCCTTGGCCACACTAAACTAGCTCCCAGGAGGTCAGTCTGATCAGGGTGGATCATTGCCAACCTCAACCTGAGTTCCTCCTGTGCATGTCTAGGTACCACTCTTAGCCTAATGTCCATTATTTCTTCCTTCATTGTTTTTAAAAGGTCACCCGCAAATATTCTACAATCTATTGCTTTGGTCAAATTATGCAGGGCTCCCTCTGTTCCATCCATTAGCTCATATAGCTGTACCCTGGAGTCTAATCCCTTGATTTACATACATCTGTCCATTCCCCAATCTTTCTATTCCTTCTCCCACAGTACTTGCTATCCAAGTTTGCCCTTTTGACATTTGATAAATATCCCAGCTGTTTGCAACAGAATTTCCTGCACCAAACCAGCCTGCTATTTCATCAAAAAGTCCCTCTTCCTACGTTTCTCATTACCTTCATACATTGTTCGGCTATTCGCTTTTTGTAATCTTTTATTGTACTACTTATTTCCTTTGAAGCCAATTCTGGATATTGGTGTGTTGCTTGCAATGCTGTTCAAACATAACAGTTAGATTTGTGAAATTATACATTACATACGATAATACTATATTCACATTATCCAAAACAGTTTTTCATTCTGGTCCGAGAATGATACCTTCCCGAGGTAGGGGGTGCAAAGGGGGACATACTTTCGTAGTGAGTTTACCTCGATAGTACGGTTTACTGCCCTGTTTCAAGAAATTGGATCACCCGCATGGAACAAGTGTAAATTACTGACGTACTCAATTCCTTACAGCAATCTATGCCTCCCAATTTCACCCACCCGTCCTGCTCTTTAGCTACGCTGTGCAGTGTTGGTTTAACTCTGTAAGCTCATAATCACATCTTCTATTCAAACTACAGTACTCTCAGAATAAACTCTATGTTCCAGCTGTGGATCCCCATCCTCTCGATCAGAACCACACTACTAACTTTAATCATTGCATCTCTGACAGCCTAAGCCATCTTTCCACCATGGTATCTGTTTCTCACAATCTGTGCTGACGATTTCTATCCAAGTTCCTACTGTCATCACATCGGTTACTTTCCCCCTATATACATCTCTGAACATATTCTGCAGTGCATCCATCATGGTCTGTGCCAGTTGGTCACACTTTCTCAATTATTTTTTATTACCTAAAAATGCTTTAACTACGCTCATAGCTTGTTGTTGCTCTAACACATTTAGGTGCATCATTATTTTTAACCTGTATTAAAATTACATATTTCTAGAATCCAATATTCTAGACCATCTCAATCTTATGATGCACTTAAGACTGATTAAAACCTAAAACTATAACTTCACAAATGATCACTATGCATTGAACAAGTACTAAAATAGTGCCTCATTTTAGACATATTCAACACTACAGCATATCATTCAAAGTTCACATGATTTCCAAAATTAATGTCTAATATAGGTAACCATATTTTTCAGTAGAACAGCTGTTTTCAATTGGTATTTCCATTCAACATAGGATGTCCCATTACCTTACAAGTACATATTAATATAGTATTATGTTCCTAATAACACTCCAAATAATCCATTGCAAGACACCAACCATTTTACCTCCCTAACATGGATGGCAGATAATGTCTTAACAATATCACTCTTAAGTGTCATAAACAACACAAAC
This sequence comes from Huso huso, assembly GCA_036884735.1. NCBI lineage: Eukaryota > Metazoa > Chordata > Actinopteri > Acipenseriformes > Acipenseridae > Huso > Huso huso. The sequence goes on along the minus strand of CM072699.1, from coordinate 4,704,459 downwards.
TCCATACTCCCAGTGCCTCTAGAGGGCAATGGTACAACCTTTGCAGTTTTGTTATTTTACTGAATGTGATTAGTAATAAATTACATGAGACCTTCCCATCTCTGCACTCCAGGATCGCTGACATATTACCTTTAGTATCTTTAAACTAAGACAAATCTTTTCACCAATCATACATCTATACCCCAAGTTTATAATACGTAGTTTCATTATCAGGTATGTTAACTGAAATTAACAGTCCCCATTACATCCCCAAAAATGTCACTTTAACGTCATCATAAATATTTCTTCTTTTGATATGCAGACCGAAATGGTTCCCCATATGTAAGAATGTCTCTGTGGTTTCAGATACTTCCTCATGACCGTCTCTCAGCAACTTACACTCTTGTTCCAGATATATGGTAGAGCTTAATTACTACATATCATGGACAAGCATTGTAAAGTTATGCAGGTTAATATGTACAGTTACTGTTTGGATATCCAAATTGTCCCACAAGTGTACTGGAACTTTCTGCACAAACTCTTCTGAAATGGTCCTCTCAGTTCGATG
>CM072699.1:4663396-4703412 GCA_036884735.1 Huso huso | reverse complement strand
CTGTTCCAGGGAGTTTCCTTTCTGATGAGCTGCCCTCTGACTACGATGATGTGGAGGACAGTGAGGGAACCCCCCATCCCAGGTAAGGGGGTCTGTGTTACAAACCTGAAGAAACAATTCTCTCACCTGTATCTGTTCTCTGTCTGGTTTAGGTGAAGCAGTGCTCTCTCTGGTCTAACACTAATGCTGTTTCTCTGTCTCTTTTAGGTGAATGATGCATTCTCTGGAGGAGAGACCCCCAGGGTACTATGACGATGCCATCCCTATGAACAGTAACCCAGAAGATTTATCAGGTGAGTTCTTGCAGACAAGCCCTGTAGAGGAGCCCTGCACAACCAACCCCAGTCTTGGAGAAAGTAAATGTATTCAATCAGGTTCCTAATTTAGCTCACGTTTGTCAAACCCTCAGTCACTGCATATTGTTTTTGCAGGTAAGTCCCAGGACTGTGCAACATCCCGCCATGCACCCGTTGAGCAGTAGAGTGGGTTTGATTCTAGGGTGCCAAGTAGTTTTCTGCATTTGATGGGTCAGTCTTAATGTTATGTAAACAGTTTTATTTAGCAGTCTGAACCCTGTAACTCTGTTAGTGGACAATAGGAGGGAGTTAATATGCGCGTGAAAGCAGGTCAAACTCAGAGCCACCTTGATTCCTGTTCTAGGGGTTTCCATTCTGGCGAACTTCCTCTGGCTACTATGATGTGGAGGACAGTGAGGGGAACCCCATCCAAGGTAAGGGGGACTGGAGTCTATAGTGGGGAGGGATTGGGATGGCCCCTCAGATATTCTGCCCCTTCAGCACAACACCCTACTGCCCCAGGGCAGCACGCTGTGGGGAGCCTGTAACTGCCCCTCCCCCACCTCTTCCAGCAGGTGTCACTACCAGGCAGTGGAGTTTGAGAGTTCTGAATCTCTCAGAACCACCCATGGCACTCTAATCACACCCATTGCTTAAACCAGTCCCTGGGCCCCAGATCATGTGTGAACCCTCCCGCGTAAACCCAACCAATCCCTGATGTGTGTCTCTCTTTTGTTTCCCTCCCCCGAGTGCCGGCCGCACTGCCCCCTGAAGAAGGACCGCTGCACCTGACAGGACTGACTACGATGATGTTGGAGAGGAGTCTCCAGGAGAGGGGGCGCTGTGAGGCTGGCAGTGTGTCTGGAGGAGAATAGAGGGCAGCTGGAGCCCCTAGAGTTCTAGATCTGTAAGAGCGCCATTAACTATAAACCTGCCAGACAGTTTCCTGCAGTTCAGCCTTCCTCTGGGATTTCACTGTGAAACTCCATTGGCTGAATATTTAGCAGGCTTCTCATAAAAGTGCTTCATGTAAAAAATGAATGTTTCTCTTTATGCTGCAAAATTGCATCTTGTTACAAACAAGCATCAAATTAGAAACCATGTCTCGAATGCTAATTGAGCGTTGAAAGAAACTTAGAAATTATATTTTCCCAAGAAAAATAAAATCATCAAATTATGAGTGTTGCAAAAGCAACCTCAAAGATCAGTATTTATATATATATTTTTAAAAAATCACTGTTTCTGGCTACCAAAGTAACTGAAACAGTTCAAAAATGTAAACTAATAGCCATTGGGTGGGTTTTGAAACACATTGTTATAACAATGGTTTTTGTGTGCACCCCATCACAATTATGAAGGTATATATAGATTTCAAATGTAAAGGAAATTCGCTTGGCAGTCTACTGTCTGTGTATTTTGTGTCCGTTTTTTCTAGCAATGTCTCTTCTGGTCAGGTTTTTTTTAAATCAGTCCATAGTCTTTAAATACAGATTGTGTTTTAATGGGGTCTGTTCCCCTCTTTCAGCCTGTATTGTGGTGGTGTGCAGTTTCAAAGGGATCTTGTTTGAAAATGAATTGTTTGAAAATTCCATTGTAAAGTTTGGATTTACAGAATTCCTGTAGCCCAACTCTTGACAGTTACCCTGTTTGTAATTCATTTGGAGCTCGGTGTGCAGATAAAAATGATTTCTATATTAAAATGTTAGTTTGTTTTTATTATTTGAATATATCTATTCTGCTTTAATGTACCATTTCTAAACGTATAGCATTTCTTGCAGAGTGTGCAATGGCTTGAAGGCTGTATTCTATTTTTAAACAATAAAGTCTAATTTAACATCTGGTAGGGATGGCATGTGTTTTTTTTACCAAACATAGTTGTGTAATACGGAGAATGTATTCAGGTTCCTTTAACTGTACTTTACTATGCATGTGCAACAGCACCAAAAATGCCTGCACTCTGTCACAAAAAATAACTGGCCAAAAGTTTGGCATCATCCTACAAATTAACTCATTTTGCTTCAGAAAGTTAATGGAACCTGCTGAATAATGTTATGTTGACATATTGAATTACATACGCTTTGTAGTTTTCAATATAGTCTCAGTCCTAAAATTCTAGGTGATGCAAACCTTTTGACCAAAAGCTGTACATTCACTGAGCAAGTTTCACCGATAGTGTGTTGTAGTTTTCCATATACTTAATGAAAAAAAAATGACAAACAATTGAAAAATGTGACATTTTTAAATCTAACATGAAATACAGTACTACTATTTTTTCCGGTAGACTTTATTTCCGATATCATTTGTTTATCTTTGATTACATAAAATATATTATATATATATATATATATATATATATATATATATATATATATATATATATATAATGAAGACTAAATTCTAAAATTCTAGGTGATGCAAAGCGTTTGGCCAGATGTGTAATAGATAATCTAGAAATTATCTTTATTCAATCGTCTCTGTTTTCAACTCTATATATACATCTAGAGAGACAGCAGCACCCACCTTGTCTACCTTGTGACAGTGAATGAGTCCATCCGATCCAGGTAAAGCGTAGAGAACGCATATTAGATCCTGCAAAGGAACAGTTCACAAATGACTCCTTCCTGGGATTTAAAAGATGCATTGCTCCCACTCGACTGCTGGTGCTTTTTGGGAGGTGCCCAGCGATCATTCCTCTAAGTATCAGTTTCAAAATGCTGTTGGAATGGAAAGCAGACTGCACCAAAATCGCACGTGCATTCATTTTGCACTTCACTATGCTTTCCCCATGTTTGAATTGCAAATGGTCCATGACGTCCCTTAACAAATGATCTCTAATGACAATGCAGTGCTTTTGTAAGATAATAACAGCACAAGGGCAGCTGTATAGTAAGCCATGAATGTTACCACTACGGTTATTCATCCACTATTTAAAACACAAACCCAGAGACAAAACTTATAAGAAACTAAAGCCCATGTTTAACCAGGTAACTTTTTTTTTCAGGGGTGGGGGGGGATTTCCAGTTTTAGCAACGTCAGCTTTGGTAAAACCCCTTGGGGGTGTGGAGAAGTACTATATAATTAAATTAAATTCAAACGATACTGAAGAAGGCAGGAAAGTACAATGCGTTTCAATGTGATCTTATATCTTGTTTTAATTTACTTTATACTTTCTTTACTTTCTTTTACTTTATTTAACAGAGGTCCTGAACTATAAAAGCCAGCAGCAATCTTATCAATGTCCAGAATTTACGATTTAGTTCCCAATTTCAATTTCAAGCTGTTAGAAAAATGTGCCCAAACTTTTAAAAGTTGCTTAGACTCTTGCTAGATTTTATGGATCAAGCCTCATATGTTGTAGAAACAAGTACATTGCCTGCCAAGAAACTGCTTCTGTTTCTGGTGTGTTTTCTTGAGAAAATAAATATTTCTTTGTCTGAAACATTTTGGCTCTCTTCATTTTTTTTAAAAAATACAATGTGATATCATTTAAAAAAATACATCTGTTGATCCACATTTCACATTTCTGCTCATTTTAACATCATTAAAACAGTTTTTTAAATCAATTCAGTGTATTACATATTACATTTTACAATAAAAACACATGGCATCAGCCAGATGTTAAATGAGATTTTATTGTTTAAAAACAGACTAATACAGCCTTCAAGCCATTGAACACTCTGCAAGAAATGCTATACACTTAGAAAGGGTACATTGAAGCAGAACAGACATATTAAAATAATAAAATAAACACATTTAAATGTGTATTTTTCTGTATAACAAGCTCCAGATGAATTACAAGCAGGGTAAATGTCAGAGTTGGGTTACAGAAAATGTTCTAAGTCAAACTTTACTATAGACTTTCAAAACAATCCATTTTGAAACCAGATCCCTTTAACACTGCACACCACCACAATTACAGGCTGAAAAGAGGAACACAGACCCCTATTAAAAACACAATCTGTATTTAAAGACTATGGACTGGATTAAAAAGAAAGCCAGACAAGGAGAGACACTGCTAGAAAAAGGATACAAAATATACAGATTACTTTTATTCAGACAATATTTATTTATTTTAATAATTTGAATGCACTATTTCAGACACTGGTATCTGATTTCTCCCAGCTACACCTTAACAGAGTCAGAATCCTTAATGGGGAATTTCACAGTAACATATAACAGCAACATTTTGGCAATATTGAATTAAAAATACGTTTTCTGGTTTTAATATGCCAGATATATTCTTATGTCTTTCTAATAATTTAAATTTCTTGTAGCAGACTGACAACCTATTTTCCTGTACACATTATAAACTTATAACTTGTGAAAAAATTGTTGGATACATTTGGAAGTCTGTGTAGGCTTATACCTTCATAATTGTGATGGGTGATGGAGGTGGGTGATACATAATCATTGTTATAACAATGTTCCCCAAAACATTGAAAACACCCACCCACTGGCTGTGTTACATTTCTGAACTGTGTCAGTTACTTTAGTAGCCAGAAACAGTGGATTTTTTTTTTAACATAATACTGATCTTTGAGAAATCAACAATTTATTTTTCTAGGGAAAATATAATTTCTTAATTTCTTTCAAAGTTCAATTAACATTCGAGACATATTTACTAATTTGATTTAACCAGCTTGTTTGTAACAAGATGCAATTTTGCAGCATAAAGGAAAACATTCATATTTGAAATGAAGCACTTTTATGAGAAGCCTGCTAAATATTCAGCCAATGGAGTTTCACAGTGAAATCCCAGAGGAAGGCTGGAACTGCAGTGAAACTGTCTGGCAGGTTTACAGTTAATGGCGCTCTTACAGCTCTTGAACTCTAGGGGGCTCCAGCTGCCCCTCTATTCTCCTCAGACACACTGCCAGCCTCACAGCGCCCCCCCCTCTCCTGGAACTCCTCCCCAACATCGCCGTAGTCAGTCCTGTCAGGTGCAGCGGGTCCCCTTCTTCAGGGGCAGTGCGGCCGGCACTCTCCTCTCCAGGGGAGTGAGGGAAAACCTGACAAAGAGAGACACACACAATCAGGGATTGGTTGGGTTTACGTGAGTGGAGGGTTTCACACAGATCTGGGTCAAGTTGGTTTAAGCAATGGGTGTGATTAGAGTGCCATGGGTGGTTTCTGAGAGATTCAGAACTTCTCAACCCACTGCCTGGTAGTGACACCTGCTGGAAGAGGTGGGAGTGGGGCAGTTACAGGCTCCCCACGGCGCGTGCTGCTCCTGGGGCAGTAGGGTGTGTTTTCCTAAGCGGGGCAGGATATCTGAGCCCTCCCAATCCCTCCCCACACTGTAGACTCCAGTGCCCCTTACCTTGGATGGGTTCCCCTCACTGTCCTCCACATCATAGTAGCCAGAGGATGTTGAATGGAACTCCTCTAGGAACAGGAATCAAGGTTAGCTCTGGAGTTTGACCTGCTTTCACCCACAACATATTAACTCCCTCCTATTGTCCACTAACAGAGTTACAGGGTTCACAGTGCTAAATAAAACTGTTTGCATAACATTAAGACTGAGCCCATCAAATGTAGAAAAACTACTTGGCACCCTAGAATCAAAACCCACTCTACTGCTCAACGGGCATGGCGGGGATGTTGCACAGTCCTGGGACTTACCTGCACAAACAATATGCAGTGACTGAGGGTTTGACAAACGTGAGCTAAATTAGGAACCTGATTGAATACATTTTACTTTCTCCAAGACTGGGTTTGGTGCAGGGCTCCTCTAAAAGGGCTTGTGTGCAGAACTCACCTGATAAATCTTCTGGGTTACTGTTCATAGGGACGGCATCGTCATAGTACCCTGGGTCTCTCTTTCCAGAGAGGGGCATCGATTCACCTAAAGGAGACAGAGAACAGCATTAGTGTTACAGACCAGAGAGAGCACTGCTTCACCTAAACCAGACAGAGAACAGAATCGGTGATACAGGCAGAGAATTGTTTCTTCATAGGTTTGCAACACAGCCCCCCCCTTACCTGGGATGGGGTTCCCTCACTGTCCTCCACATCATCGTAGTCAGAGGGCAGCTCATCAGAAAAACTCCTGGAACAGGAGACAGGGTTAGTGCTGCCTGCTTTCACTCTGCAAATCCTACCTGCTACTTGTTGCACACTGACTACTATTGAAGCTGTTGTTTAATGTTTGGATTACTGAATTCAGGACAGGAAATTAAACAGTGGTTTTGATCTACACCTAAGTAACTATATATATTATCTCCTGTTTGCTGCTCTGTTCCTGTCTGTCTGATGAGAGGTTTACAAGTCTGCTGCTTTGAGTCATGTTTGTGGATTGTGGCAGTGTGATGTGTGTGTTGGCTCTCTCTTTCCCCTCCCCTCCCCTCTTCACCTCCATCATAGGTTCCCTGTCTGGCCAGCCACTCAATCTCCTCGTCGCGGCTTCATGGAAGGTCAAGCTCCTCCTCAGCAATCCCTATGGGAGGAAACAGGCTCTCATTCACAGTGACACAGCTCTGCACACACTGTGCTGAACAGCACAGCCTTCCAGTGATCCTGGTGCAAGAACACCATTTCTTTCTTTATTTAAAACTGCCATTTAAACAGCTTTTTAATTAATGACAGATCTTGTCAGATTGTGTCTCTGCTGCCTACTGCAGCAGGCTGGTATCGCTTACATGGGGTTCTAGACAAGCTTTTCTCTAACCAGATCATTAAGATCATTAATAAGAGAATGATTTATAAATTGTCATCTGAGATTCACAGAACAATGATCGCTACTATAAAGGATCTGGGTAGTGCATTTGTATTTGTCTGGAAAGCACTGCAGATTTAAAATGTGTGGGCATTACTGAATACAATCCTGGAACAGCGCACTAGGACCTGAGGTGTCACCTTCCTCAGCTCGCGTCTCTTTAAAGGGATTTGTCTACCTCTCAGCATCCTGTTGTGCTGCAGCTGCCCACTAACAGGACCAACACCACAAAGGCAAGCTCCCAGCATGATGCAGGCTATCAATGGGATGGTCATGTCTCTCTGTGGCTGCAGCCTGGATGGAGGCTTCTGTTGAGAGGAAGACAGACAGACACTTCTGTAAACAGTTGGGTACTGTACTGTAAATGAAACAAAAAAAAGCTGTATTCACATTGCTTACATAGGAAAGCCCTAACTGAGGCCTCCTTCGTTTATCCACACGACTCCCAAATTCAGAAACGCAACACAATAAGAAACATTTCCCCCTAGAGCTGTGCTTTTGTGTTTATGTGTATAAAGTGTCTGTGAAGTTTAAAAGGTGCTGCTTAACCTGTTTTCAATGGAGAGCTGATAGTTGGAACACCTGTAAAACAAAATGAAATGACTGTTAATAATTGCAATGTAAGCAAGTACTCCCTGCCCACAACAGAGCATCTCCCAGTACAGCTAATTCCCATCTCCCCTGGCCAGATAACCTCTCTCACCTGCACAGGTAACCCATGCGTCCTCTTTGGTCGCAGTCATTGTGTCCCAGTGGAGAGTGCCGGCAGTCACAGGTGCATCTCGCTGCCCCTGCAGTTCACCTCGTCCAGCCAGATGGTGCCGTTCCCTTGTCCAAACGTAGCCTCACCCACCTCTGCGCTCTCCGCTGCCCCACAGCCTAGTTGTCTGCAGACCACCTGGGCATCCTTCAGGTCCCAGGAGTCACCGCAGACTGTCCCCCAGGACCCCTCGAACCGCACCTCCACCCGTCCGGAGCAGGGACTTGAGCTTCCAGCTAGCCTCAGCACTGCTGGCTCTGGAATAAAACAGCAGGGCTTACTGAATCAGTTCAGCCCCTTGGCAGCTGTGTGAGAAGTAGACTCTCTAGTATTGGAAACTATAAGAACCGCTCATTAAAATCAGTTTACAGCAGAAATTTTAAGGCCAAACGTTGACAATGTTGTCTAAAATGTCAATGCATGTCACTTTAAAGTCATGCTTTTGCAATTGTATACATTATTTTTGGACGTTGTTAAATAAAAAATAACCTGTGCAGTGCTCTTGAGTGAGGTCTTCAGAACAAGACTTGGGTATGCTGGTGACAGGCGGCTTCTCTTTCACTGTTAAAAACAAACAATTAAGTGAATTCAGTATTTGGGTAAAAAAAGTACATTGCATTCACACTCTGCTCAAGCATGCTCCTGCTTTGTGTCTCATTTGTTTTGAGCTGAAACAAGAAATGGTGAATGCAAAGTATTCTGAAGATATTGCTGTAGGGATGTCCATAAGGCCTGGGCATATTTCTATTGGTATCTCTTAAGTTTCATCTCCTCTCTATTCTAAAGAGGCCCTGCTTTTTCTACTTTAACACATCCTGCTGGCCTCTCCTCTTTGATGTGCAGGGTTTGATCAGGGATCTGGGGACGCTATCTGCTGCTCTGCTTCCAGAAGTGTTGTTAACATCCACCAAGCAGAGGGAACATCAAATGGACCTCTCTTAGAAAGAACAGAATCCTCCAATAACACAGCTACCATGTTGTGTAACTTGCTAGGGGCAGCGTGTCCTTGTTATCTCAGGAGGAGGATTCAAACCTGTGATCATTAACTGCTGAGCCATCAGGTGAGCAGCAGAGGAACAACAGAGGGAGATCTTTACCTGTGCACTCAATCGCAGCCACCTCATAGTTTTCGCAATTTGTCTGACCCCAGGGTAAGGATGGACACTGCCACAGTGTAGAGTCGTGTCTTCGGCAGTTCACTTCATCAAGCCATTTGTAAACAGAACTCAGCCTGGATTGTGCATCTCTAATGGCAGCACTTTCTCCACAGTTCAGCTGCTGACATATCACTGAAGCTGTAATCTGTGTCATTCTGTTGCCGCAGACACTACGCCAGGTGCCATTGTAGAGAACCTCTATTGGTCCAGAGCAGCCTTCAGCCAGTCTAAGATCCTTGAACTCTGTCAAAACAACATACAATCATGAAAGAAAACTGCACTGCAATGAATGACACTCAGAACTATCCTGATTACAATTCTGCTGCGTGGCAATATTAAAAAAAGCTTTTTTATATAAAGCGTTTTAATACAATCAACTAGAAATTGAGAGGTGTATAAATAGTTTGAAATCATTAGTGTAACACCAGTAATCTGCCCTGCTTACTGTCCCAAACACTGGCTCCACCTCTAAGATTAAATACATTTTATGTAGTAATTGATATTGCCCTTGGTTTCCACTATTAACATATTAATGGCTAATATAGAGATGGCTCAGTTTCCACTGGTTAGGCATGGTGAGTTATTGCAATCCTGTACCTGAACACACCGACTCCCAGCGTCCTCCTTGTGTCTGCAGTTGTGTTGCTCCCCCACCCTCCTGTGGCACACTCCCACAGAGTCGATCTGTTCCCCTGACAGGCGCAGCTCGTCCAGCTAGATGGGTCGGTCCCCTGACCGAAGGAGGCTGACACTGAGGCGTTGAGTGCCGTCCCACACTGGAGCTGCTTACACACCACCTCAGCATCTGCCAGGTCCCAGGAGTCATCGCAGACCGTCCCCCAGGAGCCGTTGTGATAAACCTCCACCCTCCCAGCGCAGGCACCTCCTCCCCCAACCAGCCTGAGGGCCGTGTGATCTAGGGGGACAGAATCACAAGCACACATCAATAACACAATCACTGCAGCTTAGGCACAGAATCAGTTAGTAATAATATAAATAATAACCCTATGATAACGCGTGCGATTTTCAGATAAGAATCCTTGTCCCAGACTGTACCCATGGCAGTAATGTAATGTATAGTCACATTGAAATAACTTATTAACACAAGAGTTTGAATTGCACTAACCTGAGCAGAGCGTCCCTTCATTGCTGGTGTTGCATTTACTTGGTAGAGGCCCGACTCGACCTGCTTGTGCTGGTAGCAATGGACCTGAAGATAATAAGAGTGAGCAGGGGGGGAATGAAACACGTCAGAGCTGAAGGAACAGCACCATTATTTACTGCATCTACAGCTTCTACATCAGTCTACAGTTTGTTATCTTGTATGTTGAATCAGTTAAAACATAAACATGGTTTCAGAGTAATTCTGTTGTTTGGGCACTGTCTGTTCTTCCACCTGGAGCAAACTCAAAGCTATTCAGAGATTTAGCTTTATAGAGAAATGAATAAACTCATAATGGTATTGAGTGCTTTAGAACTCAGAACCAACATGGATAATTGATAACTTAATTAAAAGTGTAAATGGCATTTCTAACTATATAAGCTTAAATGTGAGACTGTTTGCTTTATTTGTATGCATACATAATGTATAAAACATCATAAACTGTACACATCTAATACACCCCAAATATGGGAACAGTTAATCAGTACTAATGGGTATAAAAAAATACTGTAACAGTAAATTGATTTAATTTACAATCCCATCAGATGGCAGTAGAAGATCTGAATACCTAGAATACCGAGATATGTTTAGCAGATAGGATGTTAAGTTACCTATTCAATCTTCCACCCATTAGAGTGGTTACTACTCACCTGAACATTTCACTCCTGCATCATTGCTATGAGTGCAGTTACCTCGTCCCCATGCAGAGATGGAGCAATTTGATATGTGTGTCTCACTGCCATCACAGTCGAATATATCAGCCCGTACATCACCGCTGCCTTCACCAAACCAGGCCTGCCCCGGGACTGATACAGCGTATTCCACAATTCAACTGCTTGCAGAGAACTGTGGCGCCCTGTAGATCCCAATAGCGATCGCAGACCGTCCCCCACTGACCATCGATACTGCAGCTCCACTCGACCAGAACAGGAGTCGGGCCACCCACCAGCCTGTACTCAGTGTACCCTGCACACAGGGCAGCAGAGTGTGAGCAGGGCACAGCACAAGCAGAGAACCAGGACATGGGGTTTGCTTTACTCTAGCTATCAATCACAAAAGAGTGGCTATGTTCTTGTAATATTGGCTGCAAGGGCATGATTGGTGGGCATGCATTTCTTTAGCTTTCTAATAGTTATGCACCAGTATTTATTTAATTACAGACTTCTGAAGAGTGACTCTCATCTAGAACAACCCAATCCCTCACACCCTCGGGTATATGATCAACAACAGGCCTGCCAAAAATGAAGCAGCATTCAGCTAGCGGTATCAAGCTGGTCAATTTCTATTTAAAAAATTGGCTCTATTGTATCCAATATATATAAAAATGCTTCATGGTATGCTAAGCTTCTTGAGATTGTATTGGACATATGCATATAATATAAACATGTTATCTGGTTAAAAAAAGTTTTCACTTTGCATGTCTTACTTTCTTTTACACTTGAGCCTCCTAAAGCAAAAACACAGAGCCCACATTGTAACAACTTTGAAAAGAATTCTCGTTGAAACATTTGTCTAAATGACTTGCTTGATATCCACCATAATGTTTATGGCCCCGGGTTAATAAACAAAGTTATAGACTCACCGAAACAGACAAGGCCCACGTCGTTCCTGTGTGTGCAGCTCTGCTTCTTGCTGGCTGAAGTCAAACACCTACTGATGTGGGGTTCCTTTCCTGGCACTGCATCTCCTCAAACCAGACCATTGCCCTGCCCCTCTCCAAAGGGGCTCCTCCCAACACCTCTTTAGGAATTCCACACTTCAGCTCCCGACAGACAACCTCTGCATCCTGCCAGTCAAAGTCAGCATCACAGACCGTTCCCCAGGTCTGCCCATGCACTACTTCAACTCTCCCAAAGCAGAGACCGCTGCCACCACTTAACCGCACTGCTCTGTATCCTGAAATCACAAAACTGCAGACATTAGAGTCTCTGGGACCGAAGCAACAACAGTTAACAGATAATTACAAACTGCACCTTGGAAAACATCTAAATATTATTATTCAGTTAGTTCTTTCACTGAACCTCATACAAACATGACATGGTGTGACAGAGAGCGAATAAATCCTAGACAACAATCTCCCTCCCAATCTGTGAGGGCGCTGTATAACAGGAACAGAGTGCCTCGTACTGGTTGGTCTGGCAGTTCATTCCAGGGTCATTTGGAAGTTAGCCATAAAGAAGGGGGCGGAGTCACGATGCCCGAAGTCATCGCCCTAAAGCGGTAGGCGATGTGTCAGTCATGGATTGGAGGAGACGTGACTGGACTAGCTATCGCAGGGGGCGTGACTAAGGGTATAATTGGGGATGTGATGATGTAATCTGTTCCTTTGATGTGGTTATGAGAATGAGCGAGAAAGGAAACGGACTGTGACAAGCGAATCGTGAGTGTTAAGTGTTTTGTTTGTTTGTGGAAACTAACTGTCTGTGTTTGTCACTGTTAGATGGCCAACACGAACCAGGAGCTGTCGCTACAGGCCAGCATCAAGCCCGGACTTCACTGCATGACTGTCACTGTATTACCTTGCACCGCACCTGCACTCAGAGCACTCACTGTCAGGAGAAGTGTCTGTGTTGTGTGTTGTTCTTTGTATTATTATTTCGGGACTGAACCCCGTGGTTTATACGCTGGCAATACACATTGTTGTGTAGAGCCAGCATTATTATTTAACGGTCTCAAGCAGACCAAGAGAAAATAAAGAACTGTTTTGAACCGTAAACTTTGTGTCTGTCGTTGCTGGAGCACCTGCGTCACCTGTACACCTGAGCACTGCAAACCACTGGGTCACACATGGTAATTAAAATAAAAGTAAATAATATGCCATTGATGAAGCAAGATAGCAAGAAAGGCGTATTTTTGAATCAGAGAGTTCAAGAGAGCAATAAAGGATCCTGTCAGTAAGGCTGCCACCTAAACATCTTTATTTCCTTCATTATAAAACTCTGGGCACCTGACAAGTCTGATTCACTTATCTCTCTGGTTCATTTTTGTATTGTGTTACAATCACATACTGACTGAAAGGCTTTTAAATGATCCATTATTAAGCAACAAAATGAAGACCTGCCTATTCCTGTTTTGTTTGTAGTCATGCTTGTTTTATATATATATACAGAGCAGTGAACAGTTTATGCTGCCACAGTGCAGTAGTCTATAGATGTGAAATGAGCAAAACCGTCATTAGTGACAAGTAGCAGTGTGGGGTTGGTAATTTAAAACATCAGTTTCTGTCTTTGTTTATTCAAACAACACACATTCTGCCCTGTCCAAAGGACATTGAGCTTAGTTGAAAGAGCAGCAATATAAGATTAGCTCATATTAACAACAGAGTGAATTCGTATTGTGGTTTCGACAAGATCAGCAAGCTGCCCTGCCATATCAGAAAAAAGATGTGAGGGAGTTCTGATACTTTCTAATGAGGAAGCTGTTGAGTGAGGAGGTTAACAAAAGGTTTTAACGCATGCAAAGGAAGTCTTAATTAATGCTCTTTTTTCACTGATCAATGCAGCAATTAATGCAGCTAAACAGGATGTATTAGTCTGACCTTTGGAATGTAAAAACTTTGAACAGTGTTTTGGTGCCACCTAGAGGACACATTGCAGCACTAACCTCTGCCAAGATCCTGTAGGCAAGCTGTTAAAACGGCCTATTACAAAAAGTAGTGAGGGTTATTTGTACATCTATTAAAAGAGGTTGAAACGCGGTAAATAAATAAATTGCCCTTGCCCTTATATGTTATCATTCATTGTCTAGTATCATATTCCAGTTCATAAGAAGAATGAAACAATGTGAGAATCCTACACTGTTTTCCTGAAACATGCATTTTATACTGGGTTCAGATAGCACAACGTTGTGTGGATCTGGAGAAGACAAAAGGGTAACAACCCCTGTTTTCTGGTGAACAGGTAATACAATGAAATGTTTTATTTGTTTGTATATTTTATTGACTAATCAAACAGCCAACACACGTGTATAACAACAGCCTTGTTTGTGGAGCTAAGTATTGAAGGTTTCTGAATATTTTCAAATAGATTGGTGTATGCAGATTTTGTAGATTCTTTTTCTTTTCAGAAAGCTCAGTTTCAGTTTTGTGTTACAGGATATTCTTCAGGGACAGCTGAAAGACAATTTAAGTTTCTGGCCTCGGTACAGCAACACGGCAGTAAAAACGACAGCGTCCTGGATGAGAGGAAAATCTGCTTCCAGTCGGCTTTTAAAACACGCAATGCGGAAACTAATTGCCATTGATTGGTACTCAATTGTAGAGGTGAGGGAAGGACACAATGTGAGAACGGGAATGAAGACTTGCCAGACTAGATTGTGTGTATGTTGGTGTAATATAGATAGCGTATTCTTTCGAATTTAAGACGCAGCCCAAATTTCCCACCTTCAATTTGCAGAAAAATAAAACATCAAATGAATTTACAAAGACACAACCTCAATTACGCATATGGAGGCAGTTTGCGACCGTCTGCTATCACACACAATTACAGTGATGTGGTGCTTCTCATTTCCACTCGTGATTACTCACACCTGTTTGTCTCTCAATTTGTGAACTGTGGTATTGCTTGGCATGTTGAAAAATACAGGGGTCTGGTCAGAATTTCTGATCTGTCCAAGCTGGTACTGTTTGCTAAAACTGAGCCTAATAACAAAACGATGAAATTACACGAATTTGAAAATGGCTGCCTGTACATCACGGATGATTCGAGATTGGTTACTGACATTTTGGTTCGTCTTTTCTCAGCAGTAAGTCATGTTGCTGCTTGTGTATTTGGGCAGTGCCGTCTTTGTTCGTCTTTTCTCAGCAGTCAGTCACGTTGCTGCTTGTGTATTTGGGCAGTGCCGTCTTTGTTTGTCTTTTCTCAGCAGTCAGTCAAGTTGCTGCTTGTGTACTCAGGTAGTCTTGTCTTTTGTTGGTGATTTTAATGCACGCATCACTATACTGTACTCGAATTTAAGACACAGGCTATTTTTTAAAATAATATAAAAAATGGTTTAAACAGTGCGTCTTAAATTCGATGGTATACGGTATTCACCCCTACTGTTCAAGCAATTTTACAACAATAATCCACATTGCTACAGTTTACACCATGGCAATTAAATGTTTTTGAAAGGAAAAAAATAGAAAATATGGAAGCACCTGCAAAACAATTGATAACCCCCAGCCCTATCTTGCCCATTGTGATTTGCAACAGGGAGAGCCCGCTTTTTACATTGCACAATACAGGTCAGGGATGCCATTTAAAAAAAAAGAAACCGGTCATGTGATGGACGGCCCATTTAAAACACGTGCGCTACAGATGGAAGGTGGTTCTAATGTTTTGTCCAAACTCTTCATAGCCTAAGAGATATATTTATGTGTTTCCTACCTGAACAGATCACTCCAGCGTCTTCAGGGTGACTACAGTCACTCTTTCCCCATCCATCAGATTTACAGTCCCGCAGAGCTGACTCAGAACCGCTGCAGGAAACCTCATCCAGCCAGATGGTTCCAGAACCCTCTCCGAAGTGAGCCCCGCCTGGTGCTGATACAGCCGATCCGCAGCCCAGCTGTTTACACACAACTCCTGCATCCTCCATACCCCACCGATCATCACAAACTGTCCCCCACTGTCCCTCATGAAGAATCTCCACTCTCCCAGCACAGGGGCTGCCTCCATTCACCAGCCTCAGATCATCACCGCCTTTAAAGAGAAGAAAGTGTGACAAGTTCATTGATGTCACCAGATTCTGGTATCATGTATCATTCATATTCTGGATCAGGTGTCACTCGATATTGGTATCAGGTATCATTCATATTTTGGATTAGGTGTCACATTTGGTGCCAGTGATCAAACACTTTCAACTTTGTTTCTGTGTTAAACTATAATTTTTGACCATTAATATCTTTGCAATAGTAGGGGGTAAACATTGTGACAATGTCTCTTGAAACGGTCTTTCAATAGGATTATTATTTTAAAGATAAGAGAGGGGTCAAAACGTAGACATGTCCCTTGTGTACAATGCGAATTATAAACTAGAGTTGCGAGCAACTTTACGGCGTTCAAGCAGTTATCGTGAAATTTATGCGCATTGGTTATTATAAATGAAACGTTATCATCACAACTGTAACATACCCAAGATTCACGTCAATCGGCCAAAGGGTTCATGAGGAGTTGTCATTTAAGCGTTTTACGCAAAATCCAACATAGCTGCCACACCATGTGACTGATCCATTTTTCCTTAAGTAGAATCAATCGTGGACATGAGCGCACTATGTACAACATTTTTCACAGCTGTACTATTTACTGTTCATGAGAAGAAGACTTTTGAAAATTGTCCAAACTTTTCATTAAATCCAAGATGGCTGCCTCACTATGTGACCAAAGGCCGCCATATTGACCACGACATAACATCCCATAGTCCTCTACATCCGTGTCAAATTTCGTGCGTTTTGGTGCAGCCGATAAGAAGTTAGAGGCAGTTTTATAGCCAGGCGCGGACTGGCCATTGGGAAGTGCGGGAGAATCTGGGTGGGGGTCTGTTTGCACCTGCGTGGGCCGCTGGTCTACGTTTGATTTATAATTATTATTTTTTTTTTTCTTCCCATTACATGCTGAGAATTACGCTGTTATTAACTTGGCAGTCTCGCTCTCTCGCGCGCACACATCACCCACCAGTCATCTCTTGGGTAGATCCAATATCACAATATCTAAGGGGAGGCGGGTGGCCACTCCTGATTGGACTTGCCCGGATTTTCTTAGAATGGGATTGGTCAGCCAGATTTCGTCTTTCATTTGAACCTCTTGTATTGATAGTGGATGAGTGTCAGTGTAAAAAATGGAGAGAAAAAGAAAAGGTGGGGCAGAAAAGATTAGAGACAAACGGCAACGGTCTCTCGAGGCAGATGCTGCAAAGTGCACAAAAATAACGGACATGTTCCGCAGGCCGGCTGGTAGTAGGGAGAGCGAGGGACGCCAGGATGTCAGTATCAGCTGACTCAGCCTAGGGAGCCCACTGAAGAAGATGACGCTGTGGCAGGGTCGAGCACAGCAGGTACAAGCAGTAGAGTTTATGGTTGCATTAAAATAGATTAAAGACTCGGCTGCGCCTCATACCTAATAACGCCCTGCCTGTGACTTTATACACGATGTATCACGGCCTCTCCTACCTTATTGCTTTTATAAAACGGCTACACCAATATTTGTAACGTTAGTCACTTTTTGAGATCTAGTCAGCTTATGTATAGCTATGCTAAGCTCCGAAAAACATTCTCTCTTTCTCTCTCTCTCTCTCATACCATTTCGCTGGTTACCCCTGATATAAACTGAAACAAAATCATAGCAAGCCGAGCTGATGGTGGTATTAGCCAATTTTTATTTGTAAAACTATAGCATGACATGCCATTTGGCTATAGTATTGCCCCCTACTGGACACTCGCAGCGTAGATTTCACATTGCATGTATTGTATCACACTAACAAAATCCCAAATTTGAAAGCAATCGTTTCACATGAATTTGATTGGATTTGATACTTAGGTCGAGGTTGATTAGGTTGTTGCGCAAAGATATAACACTATGTAACACAATTTTTGTTCCTGGGTAGTAAGTGTTATTTCCTAATTGCTTATGCCTCAAAAGTATAGAAGATGGCTATTATTCCCCACAAACTTTGCTTTTGTGACCAGGACAGTGATATTTTGAAATTTACCTATTTCCAATGAGAAAACGGGCGAATTTGTGTCTTTTCGTTCACATAAAGTCAGAAAAAAACAACATATGAATCCAAATTAACATGTATTTATACTAAAGTAATACAAAAATGACTACAAAAGATTTAGAAGTGAGCAGTTTTTCGAGATTTACGATTATACTGTAAATCACTTTCCCGAATCAGCCCCCAAATGTAGTCTCCCATCATGTTCTCGTTATACTGTCCTTGGTAGCTGCGTTCAAAGTCCAGTATATCCTGGTGGAAGCACTCGCCTTGCTCCTCCGATACGCTCCCATGTTCTCCTTGAATTTATCAAGATGAGCATCAAGGATATGGACTTTGAGGGACATCCTACAGCCCATTGTGCCGTAGTTCTTCACCAGAGTCTCAACCAGCTCCACATAGTTTTCGGTCTTGTGATTGCCCAGGAAGCCCCGAACCACTGCGACAAAGCTGTTCCAAGCCGCTTTCTCCTTACTCGTGAGCTTCTTGGGAATTCATTGCACTCCAGGATCTTCTTTATCTGTGGTCCGACGAAGACACCGGCTTTGACCTTTGCCTCAGACAGCTTAGGAAGAAGTCTTGAAGGTACTTGAAGCTGCCGACTCCTTATCTAGAGCTCTGACAAATTGTTTCATAAGGCCCAATTTGATGTGCAGTGGTGGCATCAGCACCTTCCGGGGGTCCACCAGTGACTCCCTTGACGTTGTTCCTCCCCACAGAGAACTCGGTCCGCTGTGGCCAGTCCGCCTGTGGTAGTGCGCCTTGGTGTCCCTGCTGTCCCAAAGGCAAAGATAGCAGGAAACTTGGTAAAACCGCCTTGGAGACCCATCAGGAATGCCACCATTTTGAAGTCTCCTATGACCTCCCAGCCGTACTCATCATACTTCAAGGCGTCCAGCAAGGTCTTGATGCTGTTGTAATCCTCTTTGAGGTGCACCGAGTGAGCCAGGGAAGAGACGGGTACTTGTTACCATTATGGAGCAGCACGGCTTTGAGGCTCCTGGATGAGCTGTCAATGAAGAGGCGCCACTCATTCTGGTTACAGGCAATTCCGATTGCCTCGAACAGACTGGTCACATTGTGGCAGAAGCAGAGCCCATCTTGACGGGTGAAGAAGCTGGAAAAAGGTTGGTGGCGCTTCCTCTGATCTACGACTTGCACACTCATCCAACAAGTTCCACTGCTTGAGCCTAGGCGTCAAAAGCGGCATTGGACTTGGTGAGACCAAGATCTCTAATCAAGTCGTTGAGGTCTTTTTGGTTGGGGTAGTATGGGTCTCTCTCCTCAGCTCCACCTCTGAAATTGTCATCTGGATCTACAACGTCTTCCTCGCTCTCTGACTTGCTGCTCTCTTCTAAAGACGGCTGCTCTCTCTCCGGAGGAGGTGCAGGGAGCTCATAGCAGTGTGGCACCGGGCGATGGATGAAGGAAGGTCCGGACACGTGATAGCAGGTGCATTCTTGCCAGTCCGGCGTTGGAAGGGTCCACCATGCAGAAGTAGCAGTCAGTGGGTTCCCGCCAAATTCTTGGGATAGTGAACTTCATGGCTCTCTTTTCCCCTCTGTACCATCCTACAAAATACATTTATTTCACCCATGACTAATGTGTAAGAGATTCTCTGTAACATTTTTCATATATGATATATTTTTTTCAATAATATTGAAAATTGTAAAACATTTAAAATTAAAAACTTTACAATTTTAAAAATTTTAACAAATTTTATAACATAAAATTCGAGCAACAATTGTCCATCTTACCTTCCAGAGTTTTTTTGCAGTGCTCGCAGGTGAAATGAGGTGCCCAGGGTTTGTCTTGATCCCCGACAGGCATGCCGAAATATGCCTGTAGGCCTCACACATCTTAGCAGATGCTTCCACGGAGTACTTTTTGCTCTTGTCTTGATAAATTGGCGCAGACATAGCAAAAATCGTCTGCCGGATGCTTGCAGCCTCTTGATGCCATCTCAGAAAAATGCAGATAGGTATCCACTTGGGCAGCTGGAACTAAACTGAACTGGTGGGCTTAAGGCCCTGTATTTATACTACTATTTATATTACTGGAAAGTTCTAGAAAGTTCTAGAAGTTACTCCAAGTTTACTCAGCACTGAATCTATCTGGAATGTTCTGGAAAATAGGTAAATTTCAAAATATCACTGTCCTGGTCACAAAAGCAAAGTTTGTGGGGAATAATAGCCATTTTCTATACTTTTGAGGCATAAGCAATTAGGAAATAACACTTACTACCCAGGAACCAAAAAAAAAAAAAAATTGTTACACGGTGTAATTTATGGAACGGTGAGAAGGCCTAACAGTGGCCTATGGTTGAATATGGACCAATCAGAGAGGAGGACTGGAACTATCCGTTTTATAAATTAAACAAGCTATGTTCTTGTGAGTATTCTTTCAAATTATAACAAAGTTTGCTAATGGTATTTATTAAACTGATTTGCTGTTGTTATTTTATACATAGTAAAGCAGATGCAGCTGAGCTTGAGGAGCGAGAGAGGGAGAGAATGGATGCTGTTGCAGAGTCTAGTGCAGAGAGAACAACAGCTGAGGAAAGAGAAGGAAAGAGAGACAAGATGCAGGCATTTGAAGTGAATGCAGGGCGATCAGCTGGTAGCTTTGATTACTTCACAGGCCCTCAGTCCAAAGAGCTGGACACATTTTTTTGTCATCACCCTAACACAGTGGGACAGACTGAAGATGTCAGCTTGGGATGGATACAGGGTCAGAACAACAAGTGAGATGCCTGAGGAGGATGGAAACAGTGGAGCATGTGAAGAAGAGCTGGAACTAGAGAACAAAACATGCACTTCATGCAAAAACTGTGCCATGTGTTGCTATTTGATTCTATCCCGATACAATTTATTGACAGATGCCTATCACGTAATTGGTCTGGGCTACAAATTCCTCCTGACTTTGTCAGTAACACAAGTATTATTATTATTATTTGTTTATTTAGCAGACGCCTTTATCCAAGGCGACTTACAGAGACTAGGGTGTGTGAACTATGCATCAGCTGCAGAGTCACTTACAATTAAGTCTCACCCGAAAGACAGAGCACAAGGAAGTTAAGTGACTTGCTCAGGGTCACACAATGAGTTAGTGGCTGAAGTGGGATTAGAACCGGGAACCTCCTGGTTATAAGCCCTTTTCTTTAACCACTGGACCACACAGCCTCCTCATAACAAAGACGTTCCCAACGGACGTTCCCAAGGCAAGTAGCATGTGAAAGGTATTTCTCCACTGAAGTTTGTCAAGAATAGACTGAGAAGCACTAGGTTCCAAGACCACTTGGAAGGGTTCATGCTAATGTCTACAGAGAAAGAGATACTGATGGCCCTAGACAGTGATGGAGTTATTGACAGGATTGCGCAGAAGAGTGCACTGCTGCGACGTCTGCTGGCGACGTAAGGTAGGACAGTCTCGTTTACTGTGGATTTGGGTGAAGTAGTTGAGATATAATTAGGGGTTCTGAAACCCTATTGTAATTTTGGGTTGGTATTGGCGCTGAGTGCTGCTAATGGTTTCTAGAATTGCTAAATATGAGCTGATGTGTTTAGAATTTACAGGGGTTTTTTTTATTAGACCTATTGAGAGACCGCAATCTGTGTGAGGTCGGTGATGGTTTATAGAATTGATAAATAAGATATGTGTTTATACTTTACAGTTTACTATTAGGACTACTGAGGTTGGTATTTGTGTGTGGAGAATGGCTTCTTTTACTTGATAAATGGGCTACCCATGTTTTATTATTTGCTTACAGTAAATACCAATACTAAATAATAGCCTACCAACTGAGGGCAATCTTGTGTTTAAAATAATCTGATATGCAATTAGATTTTAGACCACCGATTAGTGTGACAGAAAATTGTAATTGCACAGAGCAGAGCCATCAATGAAATAATCCGTGGTCGTAAACTGGACAAATTGGCGAAAAGAATTTAGCTCTGATACAATGTTGCATTCACTGAGCGCAAAGCAGTGGCAGACAGAGAGATGTGCGGAGACAAAGAATAATGAATAGAAAAATATTTCAGACGGAAAATCTATGATATTTTCAATAGGATATTTTCGGCGACTTCTAGATCATGAAGCCATGGTAATGCAACTGTCATAGCCTATACTTTGCCATACCTAAATCGCCCCTAATATGTCTGAAAACCTGGTAGTAGCTATAGCCTACAATTTAGAGAGAAGTTTTACCCGAACAATTAAATCTATTTTTTTTTATACCGATCCTTCATCATGACGGCGCGCTGCGTGCGCTGACTTCATTATTATTTCAGTATGTTGATTTTTACATAAATGTGGGCCGGTGGATCCGAACTTCCCGGGCCGATTTTTGGTCCCAGTCCGTCCCTGTTTATAGCCAGTTGCGTGTGTTGATGATGTCATGCAGCGTGGACACCATGATTTTCACAGTAGCAGCTTCC
Organism: Huso huso; assembly: GCA_036884735.1. NCBI lineage: Eukaryota > Metazoa > Chordata > Actinopteri > Acipenseriformes > Acipenseridae > Huso > Huso huso. Next base: position 4,681,191 of record CM072699.1, on the reverse strand, counting down.
CTTGAACAAGCGTAACAGATGACCATACTGAGATGTTTTATTCCAATTTTTGTTTCAATCGGATAAGCGGTTTCAGAGAAGATGTTTGAATTTTGATGATTTTATATTTTTATGGTACTTTTATGACCTTAATCAATGTGGTTGCCAAACCACAGAACCAATCAGCTTCATATAAACAACAGTTAATCATGGACTATCCCTCAACATGTATAGCAATTTTCAGATTGGAAGGGATTGGAAGCCTAATAATGTCGTTTTTCAGCAAAAGAAACACGTGCACAGCGTGGAAAAAAAAGTGCTTGTTAGCACACCGTGTTTAGTTGCAGTTACTCTGTCCTGCATAAAAGCGCGGCGCTAACGATCTCATATAAGAACCTCACTATCCTGGCGTCTAATGCTGCTGCAGAGATCAAAGCTTTTCGTGCCTTCGACGGTTGAAACATACCAACGATCTTCAGGACTGAGGCTGGTCTTTTTTCACGGTTATCACGGATTTCACAATTTCCGTGAAATGTACCCATTTCTGTGTAATAGGCTATGTAGTCCCCAGTGAAAATTTTTTGAAAGAATACTGTAAATAGGTTATGCATATTGTATCACTTAAAATAAATACAGCAAACGTTTGCCTTAGTTATTGACGCACTATCTGTCAGCTGGTTTGGTTTGCTTCAATCAAAAAGACACTGCATCACAGATCGGAACTATTTCTGCTAATATCGCTCTGTCCAGGACAAAAGGGGATCTTTCACGTGTCTGTTGTTATTTTTACATTTATTTATGTTTTATTTATTTATTTATTTATTTATTTATTTATTTTGTTTGAACTGATGATGAAAATAGAATGTGTTTAAAAGATGGACATAAAAAAAACTAGATATTCTACAATTTAGTATTTCGCGTTTTCAGGTAAGTATTTAAATATGCAGGAACTTTTGTTCTGTAATAACTGTATGACAATGCAATAAAATCTTTGCTGACCGATATTTGTGCTTGAGATTTTATCAAATTTAATTGCTTTTTTTTTCTTTCTTACTGCTGTAGTTTGAACCTCTTGTCCAGGTCGTTATTGTAAATGAGAATTTGTTCTCAACTGACTCACCGGCCTAAATAAAGGTTAAATAAAATAAAAATGAAATCATGGGCATGGGGCTGAAGGTGTATAGATAATTAACAATACCGGTTGATATGCTGCTTGTAATTTCCAGATTGATTTGAAAATGTTTAACGACCGGGCTTGCCAAACCCTTAGACCAGTGGTTTGCACCTTGCTAATAGCATTGCTGACATCATTAAAAATAATTTAAAAATTCAGAATACATTCATAAGTGTTGCACTGTTTTTTGGGGGGTTTTGGTTTTTGTTTGTTTGTTTGTTTGTTTGTTTTTTGCATTGCCACATTTAAGTTTAAAAAGCTAGTTGAAATTCTTCAGCTACATTTAATTTTTGTCAGCTGGTCCGATTAGCCAGTCACAATTTCTTCAAATCAGTCATACAACCTAAATTCAACTGTACTGGGTAACATTCTGGCTATTTTTTTTAATATAGATATACCAATATAAGAAATGTACCTGAAGCAAAAGCAAAAAATATGGTTTCTGGTAATTACGTAATTCTCTCTTTCCAATCTGGCATGTGTAATGTGCAGTGTAATCTTGTGTGCTTTTATATCAGTGATCTCGGTGCTGCTGGTTTTATTCACCCAGGTGCAGATGTTGGGTTTATTTCTAGCAGAGAGCTGTGTCAGGGTTCTTAATCATTAATGTGGAAGAATAATATTTGAAATGTACAGGAAAATGTGAAAATGATTTAACAAAAATAGTTTAAACATTATACTGCCTTGGAAAAACATACTGATCTTGATACAAAATAGTCCTGGGGCTAAGACGGGTCTATGAGATCTCTATGTCATTTTCTACATGATGTTTCATTGTATTAGTATAGTATAAAAGATTCCTGGAGATCGGTCAGTTTATCAAATAACCAAGTCCATGGGTGAATGTAAGTAGCAAATAATATATTATATGTACAAATGTTAGTTGGCTAAATACTACCACTACTACTACTACGACTACTACTACTACTACTACTACTGACAGGTCACACATTTGTGGAGCTCCTGCAGGTGTGTTTAAAAAACCATTAAAAACAGTTATTTAAACTTTTTATTTTTGAATTCTTTTTATAAATTCACCTATCTAAAGTAGTAGTGCACCTTTTAGTTGAAAAATATTTTGGTTAAGTTGTTTTATTTTTAAATAAAACACTTTTTTAGTTTTTCTTTTCTCTCCCTGCACTTGCCTGCATAAGCAAGTGCAGGAGATTTTAACTCTTTGATTTTTCTTTCTTTTTAAAACACTTCTTTTATTGATTTGTTAATTTTACTTTAAAGCTTTTATTTTTGTACTTTTAGGAAAATTATTTTTTTATATAAATAGCTGTTTTAGTTTTTTAGTTAAAAATCGTTTTGTTTAAAAAATCCCCATCTCTGCTGTGTGCAGAGTGGGGAAAGCAAAACAGGAGCACAGGCCGTGGTGCTCCTTTGTTTGCCCTTTGTTTGATTTTTGATTTTCTTTTAAGTTTAGAACTATTTTTTAGTTTTGAACTTTGATTTCTTTTGAATTTTCCAGCTGCACTATTGTGCAGGGGTGTATCCATTTGTATTTATTTGTTTATTTAAAAAAATAAAGAAATAAATCGTTTGTTATTATTAAAAAAAAAAAAAAAAAAAAAATCCCTTTGTTTTTGATTGTTTTATTTTTATTTTTTTTGTGTGTGCCCCTGCACTATTGAAGTGGGGTGTGTGTAAATTTTTATTTTTTGTTGTTTTAAAATAAATTAATATTTTCTGTTTGTTTGTTTAATTTTTTACTTTGCTACTCCTGCATTATTGGAGTGCAGGGGTGGCTATTTTTCGTTTATTTAATAAATAAATAAAGAAATAAATAATACAAATAAAAAAAAAACCATTAAATAATGAGTGGGCAGACACCACAGCCCCCCAAGCAATGGGCAAAAGGCGGCCCCGAGCACGCCGCCCCCATTTAAAAATATCACCAGGAGGCACGGGGTCAGGTGCCTCCTGCGAGACTTCCCTCTCGATCGAGGGAGCCCGTCAAGGCTATGGCGAAGGCGGTGGGACCAGCAGCGATCGTGGCGGCCTCCAAAATGTAGCGGAAAGCCGTCTTTTTCCTGAGATGGGAGCCGCCGCGAACACCAGCGAATCGAGAGGGGTCTCCGTGGGGGCATGTTTGTCCCCATTGAGCCCCTCGCGGGGCTGGGCAGCAGGGTCATCCTGTCTAACGTGCCACCTTTTATTCAGGATGCCCTGCTCATGCCCCATCTGCAAGCCCTGGGGAGGTCAAGACGGCCATCCACCCCATCCCCCTGGGCTGCAGAGACCAGGCCCCTCCGCCACATCCTGTCCTTCCGCCAGGTGACCATCCACCTGGCGGGGAGGGACACTGTGGGGCAGCTTTGTGGTCCCCTCCGAGGGGACCACACGTCATCTTTTATTCCTCGGAGGAGGTGCGGTGCTTACTGCAAGGAGCTGGGGCACCAAAAAGAGGTGCCCCAAGCTCCAGCAAGGTGCAAAGCCATCCGCAAGCACTGCGCCCTCGAGTCCACCTAACGCCCTGGGCCTTCAAAGAGGCCCAGAGAAGGGGCAAAAAAGTACCGCCCCCTCCCAGTAACATCCGGGAAAGGAGAGGGCCCCGAGGCGCCCGGACCCTCCGCGCCTCAAAGCGCTGCTGGGGGGGAAGGCCGCCGAGTGGACCCTTGATGCGCCCGCCGCAAGAAGAAGGTGGCGGCCAGGTCCACGGGGGAGGCCAGCGGGGGAGCAAGCCCTTGCCGCACCATCTGGCGGTGGGTGGGAGTCTCAGAGAAAGGGACTCCCTCGGCCGGGCACCCCAGCCAGGGCAGGGCAAACCCGCCCGAAACCAAGCACCTCATCCCTGGTACGAGGAGAAAAGCGCTGCCGGAGGCGGGCTCCCCGCTGTCGGCAGGGCAGGGGACAGCCTCCGGCAGCCCCAGGGGAAAAAGGAAGGCGCAGGGGCGTTTTCCCACGTGTGCACGCAGGGCACACGCCTCGGCCTCCTGCTGGGGTCCCCGGGGGGCGATAGAGGGCCCCTGTAAAAAGAAAGAGACCACGGCTGGCCCCCACACTGGGCGACATGAGGGGCCCGCCTCGTGGCTTTTGCCAATGGAGGGGGAGAAGGATCCATCCCCCGAGGCGTGTCCGGGCCTGCAGCAGCGGGCGGAGCCCATGGGAAGAGGCCCCGCCGAGAGGCCAAACGGGAGGGGGAAACCATGAGGGCAAAGGAAGCCCCTTCGCAGATCCTCCCCTGGCACACCATTAGACTCGGAAGCCGCCCCCACCCTACCATCGAGGCCGGCTGCAGCTGGGTCGCCGAGGGGGCAGGAGGCCCCGAAGAACAGCTGCCTCGGAACCGTTTTCCCTCCCGACGGCGACACGGGTCCCGGAAACCCTGTGTTGCCGAGGGAGGGGGGGGCGGAACCAGCTCCCGAGAGAGGCGTGGGCTCAGCGGATAAGCTGGGCCATGCAGGCGATCACACCGAGGGGGGGGGAGGAAGAATGCCCCCTCCAGGAACAACAGCTGCCTTGGGCTCCCGAGGCAGACGTGGGCTCCGCAGATGTCTGGAGCCCATGCAGGCGATCCGGCCGAGGGGCCGGGAGGGGGGGGAACCACCCCAACCAGAAGAGCTGCCTGGGGCCCCAGCCTCCGAGGGAGGAGGCGGATTCGCCCGAGAAGCGTGGGCTCCCGCAAACATCGCTGGGAGCCTAGCCAAGCACTCCCGCTGAGGGCTCGGAGGGGGACGAAGCCCCAAAAACAAAAAAGAGCTGCCTCAGACTTCCCTCTCCCTGCGGCGACGGGGTTCCGCCCTCGTTGCCGGGAGGTGGGGGAGAGGTGAAAACACCCCTGAGGCAGAGGCGGGCTCTGAGGAGCCCGCTTAAGCATTGGTCTCCGGAGCTGGGAAGGGGAGGGTAGAACCGAGAGGGCAGAAGGTGGTGCCTCACGTAGATCCCTCCCCGGGCGCAACGGGCCAGAACCCGGTCCCCACCCAGCATCGGGGGACCGGGTTCCAGTCACTGAGGGGGCGGAGTGAGCCCCTGAAAGACCCGGGGTGACTGATGCGAGGGGAGGGGGAAGGACCCAAAGGGTGTATCCCCTTCTAGGGAGGGAGGGAAGGGACCCGCAGAGGGTGGATCCCTCCTTCGAGGGAAGAGGACGGGCCTGAGACCGTGCCTCGGGACCTCAAAGGAGGGACCCAGAGCGGGACGACGAGACCGGGTCCTGCTCAAGTGGGTGTCGTCGAGCGTCCGCCTGCGCCCAAATCAAGGGGTGCAGACGGTCCCCGCAAGGGTCCTCCGCTGATCTTCGCCGCGGCCCCTGGGGGCGCTGGGAGAGTGGGTCAAAATTGAAGATAAGTAACGCGCCACCCACCAAGCGTGAGTGCGTTGGCCTTCTCCACCGCGGGGGGGCGTGTGGAGAACCGGAGGAGAGGGAGGAGGACTCGGAGTCCAGCGTGCAGCGTGGGCTCGGAGAGTCTGCCCGCCCTTCTCCGGACATCCCCGCGGGCGGAGCTCCTGGATTTCCTGGAGGCCACCATCCACCCCGAGGGACAAGGTCCAGCTGGCCCTGGACAAATGGGGATTTCAGAGGATCCTAAACTCTGTGAGATCCTTCCTCAGGGCCAGCCACGCCAGCAAGACTTGAGCACGGCGTGCACATTCGCGTCCGAAAAGCTTCACGACCAGTTGGTGAACCAGGAGATCTCAGGATCTCCCGTGAGTGTCGCCGACTACACCTGACAGAGGATCATGTATCGCATCGGGACCGTGAACGTCAACGGATGCAAGGACCATTTCGCAGGGGCCCAGGTAATCTCCTTCCTGAAAAAGGGGGTTACTCTGTGTGCTTCCTGCAGAAACCCCTCCACCCCAGGGGCCGAGGCCAACTGGCTGCTGGAGTGGGGGGAGGAGTGTCGTTCAGCCACCTCACCGAAGTCATCTTGTGGGGTGGCGACAGCCTTCTCCGGGTCCTTTTGTCCCACGGTGCTCGGCGTGGTCAACGCCGTGCCGGGCCGTCTGTTGCACCACCGGATCCGGGGCGGGGACGCTATTGTTCACCTGGTGAACGCGGTGACGCCCGCCTCCCGGTCCGCGAGGGTCCAGTTTTTCCGCCGGATGGCCCACCTGAACACCATCGGCGCCGACGAGCTCGTGGTCCGGGGGGACTTCAACTCGCACCCCGGGGGCCGCTGGACTGGTGGGGCGCGAGCCCTACCCGCCGTCGGTCCGCCTGAGAGAGCTGGATCGCCGTCTCTCTTGGTCGACATCTAAGCGGGGTGGCACCCGACGCCGGGCCTTCACCTTCACCAGGGTGAGGAGGGCGGGTGTCTCAGTCTCCGGATCGAGCCAGGTTCGTGATCGCAGAACCACGCTCATTGCGTCGCTCACCGACATCAGGCCGGCGCCGCTCACGGACCACAACCTGGTGGCCGTGACGGTGGCGTGGTGCCGCCAGCAGGCTTCTCCCGCCTACCGGCACTTTGTGCCAGCCTGTTGGAGGCGGCGCTTTGAGCGGTCTTTCGGGACTTTTGACGGTCCAGACGCAGGGCGATCCGCTTCCCACCCTGGCGTCAGTGGTGGGGCGTGGGAAAGCGCAGATCAAGATCCTCTGTCAGGAGTATACGCAGGGGCGAGCAGGCAGGGAGGGACTCGCGGATCGGCGGCTGGAAAGGGAGCTGCCGATCTGGAGGCCGCCTGGCTCGCGGGGACCAACTCGAGCAGAGAAGCGGCGTACGGGAGAAGTGAAGTGCACCCCTCACGGGACCTGCAGCTCCAGCGGTCCCGGGGGCGCTTTGTCTTCCTCAAGGGTCCAGTTCCTCCGGAGATGGACCTGCACACACTTCTACGCGTTGGAAAAGAAGGAGAATTTAAGAACATCACCTGCCTCCCTGGCGGACGACGGCTCCCTTCTGGCGGATCCGAGAGCGGAACAGAGAGGACCAGGGCCTTCTGCCCCTCTTCTCCGGATCCCGTCGACTCCCGCCGCGTGCAGGATTTCTGTGGGATGGGCTTCCACGGGTCGGCGAGGGGCGTCCGGGGCGGTTAGGGGGCAGCTGGCCCTGACCCTGCTCTCTTCCACGCCCTCAGTCAGATGCCCTATAACGTCGCCCGGGCATCGGCGGGCTGACCGTGAGTTCTACAAGTTTTGGGACTTGCTGGGGCCCGCTTTTGCAAGGGTCCTGGCGGGAGCTCTACTGACCGGGGATGCCCCTTTCGGATGAGGCGGGCGGTGATCACGCTCCTGCCCAAGAAAGGGATCTCCGCCTGAAAGAACTGGCGCCCGGTCTCGCTGCTGTGCACGGACTACAAATCGTGGCCAAGGCCGCCCCTGAGGCTCAAGTCCGTGCTGGCAGGGCGGGATCCACCCGACCAGTCCTACACGGTCCCAGGCGGACGATTTTTGATAACATCTTTCGTTGGGACCTCCTGCACTACTGCAGGAGGACCCGGTCGGGTCGCCTTCTGTCGCTGGATCAGGAGAAGGCGTTCGACCGGGTGGATCACGAGTATCTCTTCGAACCCCGCAGCATTCGGTTCGGGCGCTGCCCTCGGCCGGCCTGTTCCGATGCTCTACGCCTCTGCCGAAAGTGCCCGTGAAGGTCAACTGGTCCTGACTGGGCCCCTCGCGTTCAGGAGAGGTGCGTCAGGGCTGCCCTCTGTCCGGACAACTGTACGCGCTGTGCATCGAGCCCTTCCTCTGCCTCCTTCGCAGGAGGCTCACGGGTTGGCGCCGGCTGGCCGGACACGAGGGTGGTCCTGTCGGCCCACGCCCGACGACGTGCTCCTGGTGGCCTCCGACCCGGTTGACCTGGAGAGGGATGCGGAGCTGCCAGGCGTATACTCTGGGCTTCCCTCTGCCAGGATCAACTGGGACAAGTGCTCCGGGTTACTGGTGGGTCCCTGGCGGGTGGACTCCCCTCCCGTCGCTCCAGCAGTTCAAGGCATGGAGCGCGGACGGCTTCAAATATCTGGGAGTCCACCTGAGGCCCTGGCTGGAGACCTGGCTCCAGCCAACTGGGTGGGAGTTGGAGGACAAGGTGGCTGCTAGGGCTGAGGTCGTGGTCGGGTCTGCTGAGACTGCTTTCCTTCAGGGACGGGCTTTGTGATTAACCAACTGGTGGCGTCTGGATGCTTTGGCATCGACTCACTGTCCTGAGCCCGCCTCTGAGTTTGTGTCCAGGGTCCAGGAGGAAGCTGACGGACTTCTTCTGGGCCGGAAAGCACTGGGTCTCGCGGCGGGTTCTTGAGCCTCCCTCTGGCCGAGGGAGGCCAAGGTTTGTGTGCATCAAGAGCCAGGTGCACACCTTCGCCCTCCAGACGCTGCAGAGATTCCTTGTCGCAGACCCGGCCCGCAGTGGTGCACGCTGGCGTCCCTCCTGCTGCGCCAGCTACCACGACCTGGCCACGACCGGGCAGCTCTTTTGGATCGACTCCGGGGAATCCGTCTCCCGGAGCTGCCGGTCTTTTACCAGGACCTGCCTAGGACCCGGAGCATGTTTAACGTCGGCCGAGACGCCGTTCCGACCTGGAGGGCGAAGGGACTCCTGCTGGAGCCCCTGCTGCACAACCCCCACCTGGGTGCGCAGGGCGTTGGAGTCCCCCTCGGTGGGCCGCTTGGATCTCGGCCAAGGTGACCAGAGTCTGGGATCTCCTGGATCGGGCGGTCGGGGTGGCTGGACTCCCGAGTCGCCAGTCGCCAGGGTTGCCTCGGGCGACCGCCAGGGACGGGCCGGGCCGCATCCGATCGGGAGTGCAAAAGCGTTGCACCCAGACTCTGTGGGGTATCTCGAGGAGTTCTCGGGACCGGGAGCCATCTTCCATCCCCCTACCCCGGCTCTCCGGTCCTGCTGATCGAACCCAAGGCCCGAGCCCCCCTCGGCCTCCCTCGAGAACAACCTGAGCAGGATCTCAGTTCTCCTCGGGACGCCCGATCGGGCGTCGAGGAGGACCCTGTCATGATGACGCTCCCACACTCCACTTCCTCGCCTCGTCTCCCGCCGAGACACCGCATGGGAGACCCTCCATTTCACAGGAGGCGTCGGTCCCCAGTGGGAGGCCCTGTACTCCCGCTGGTCTCCAGGGAGCTGGGGACTTGGGGTGGAGGGTCCTGCACGGAGCTTTCGCGTCAGGAGAGATCTCGTTCACTTACCCGACTCTTGACGCCGCATGCCCTTTCTGCGGTCAGTCCGAAATGGAAGCCATATTTATTTTTTTTGCGCCAGGCTGCAGCCGTTTTTCCTGCTGCTTAGAATTTGTTGCTGCAGTTCTGGCTGCACTTTCACCCACCCTCCTCATTTTGGGGCACCCTGTTCATGGCTCCACCAAGAAGAGGGACCTCCTCGTGAATCTGCTCCTGGCTCTTGCTAGACTCGCCATCTACAAGACCAGGAAGCGTAAGATGATCGGGGAGGGTCTCTTTGACTGTGGGGCCATGTTCAGGGCCCTAGTCCGATCTAGGGTTAAGTTGGAGCACGCCCACGCAGAGTCTGCTGGCGACATGACCACCTTGTACCGACCAGTGGGCTCTGGGGGCGGCTCTGGTTCCACCTCCCTTTTTTATTAAACATTTAATTTACAGTCCTTTTTCCTGGTCTTTTCTGTTTATTAGTTAAGGCCTAGTCCTTGTTGGCACCCCTAATTTAGGGGTGCTAAATTGAATTTTTTCTCCGGCCGCCTTTGTGCGGCCGGTGCACCGGCTGCCACTGGGCAGTCGGTGTAGTCCTACTAGGCTTTAAATGGGACTACTACGACTACTAAACTACTACTACTACTGACAGGTCACACATTTGTGGAGCTCCTGCAGGTGTGTTTAAAAAACCATTAAAAACAGTTATTTAAACTTTTTTATTTTGAATTCTTTTATAAATTCACCTATCTAAAGTAGTAGTGCACCTTTTTAGTTGAAAAATATTTTGTTAAGTTGTTTTATTTTTAAATAAAACACTTTTTTAGTTTTTCTTTTTTTTCTCCCTGCACTTGCCTGCATAAGCAAGTGCAGGAGAGATTTTTCTCTTTGATTTTTTTTCTTTTTAAAACACTTCTTTTTATTGATTTGTTAATTTTACTTTAAAGCTTTTATTTTGTACTTTTAGGAAAATTATTTTTATATAAATAGCTGTTTTAGTTTTTTTAGTTAAAAATCGTTTTGTTTTAAAAATCCCCATCTCTGCTGTGTGCAGAGTGGGGGAAGAAACGAACAGGAGCACAGGCCGTGTGCTCCTTTGTTTGCCCTTTGGTTTGTCTTTGATTTAATTTTGAGTTTTAAAACAATTCTTTAGTTTTGAACTTTGATTTCCTTTGAATTTTCCTTTACCCCTGCACTATTGTAGTGCGGGGTGGCGAATTTATATTTGTTTGTTTGTTAAAAAAAATAAACAAATACGCTTTTTATTAAAAAAAAAAAAAAAAAAAAAAAAAAAAATCCCTTTGTTTTTTGATTGTTTTATTTTTATTTTTTGTTGTGGTGTGCCCTGCACTATTGAAGTGCAGGGGTGTGTGAATAAATTTTATTTTTGTTGTTTTAAAATAAATTATATTTTTTGTTTGTTTGTTTAATTTTTACTTTGCTACTCCTGCATTATTGGAGTGCAGGGTGGCTATTTTTCGTTTATTTAATTAATTAAAAAAAAAAAAAAAAAAAAAAAAAAAAAAAAAAAAAAAATTTTACTAATTTTGTTTTGATTTAAAACTTTTCTGTTAGCGCCCGCACTATTGGAGTGCAGGTGTGCAATTTGTGTTTGTTTTTTTTTTTTGAACTATTGTTTGTTTCTTGTTTAATTAATAAATAAATAAAGAAATAAATAATACAAATAAAAAAAAACATTAAATAATGAGTGGGCAGACACCACAGCCCCCAAGCAATGGGGCAAAGGCGGCTGCAGGAGCTGCAGCCCCCATTAAAAATATCACCAGGAGGCACGGGGTCAGGTGCCTCCTGAAGGACTCCCTCGATCGAGGGCCCGTCAAGGCTATGGCGGCGGTGGGACCAACAGCGATCGTGGCGGCCTCCAAAATGTAATGGAAAGCCGTCTTTTTCCTGAGATCGGAGGCCGCCGCGAACACCGCGATCGAGAGGGGTCTCAGCGTGGGGGGCATGTTTGTCCCCATCGAGCCCCTCGCGGGGCTGGGCAGCAGGGTCATCCTGTCCTAACGTGCCACCTTTTATTCAGGATGCCCTGCTAATGCCCCATCTGCAAGCCCTGGGGAGGTCAAAACAGCCATCCACCCTCCCCCCTGGGCTGCAGAGACCAGGCCCTCCGCCTACATCCTGTCCTTCCGCCAGGTGACCATCCACCTGGGCGGGAGGGACACCTGGGATGCAGCTTTGTGGTCCCCTTCGAGGGGACCAATTACGTCATCTTTATTCCTCGGAGGAGGTGCGGTGCTTTCACTGCAAGGGCTGGGGCACCAAAAAAAGAGGTGCCCTAAGCTCCCAGAAGGCGAAAGCCATCCGCGCACCGCCCTCCGAGTCCACCCACCCCGGGGCCTCCAAAGAGGCCGCAGAGGGGCAAGGGGGGCCCGCCCCCTCCCAGTAACATCCGGGGAAAGGAGAGAGGGCCCCCGAGGCGGCGGACCCTCCCGCCTCCCGAAAAGCGGGGGGAGAAGGCCGCCGAGTGGACTGCGCGTCGCCTGGCCAGGAAGAAGGCGGCGCCAGGTCCACCGGGAGGCAAGCTGGGGAGACGCAAGCCCACCGCCGCACCATCTGGCGGTGGGTCAGGGGGAGTCTCAGAGAAAGGGACCCCTCGACGGCGCCCAGCGAGGCAGGGCGGCAAAGCCAGAAATCAAACACCTCATCCCCGGGTACGATGAGGGAGAAGCGCTCGAGGCGGCTCCCGTCGCCGTGGCAGGGCAGGGACAGCCTCCGGCAGCCTCAGGGGGAAAAAGGAAGGCAGGCCTGTTTTCCCACGTAGGTGCACGCAAGTGCACGCCTCGGCCTTTTTGCTGAGGGGTCCCGGGGGGAGAGGGCCCCAAAAGAAAGAGACCGCCTCGGCCCCCATCTACCGCGAGCCGAGGGGCCCCGGCCCTCGTGCTGCCACGGAGGGGAGAGGGAACCACCCCGAGGCGTCCCGGGGCTCCGCGGGAAGCGGGCGGAGCTCCATGGAAGAGGCCCCCGCCGAGGGGCCAAAGGGGAGGGAGGAACCCGCGAGGGCAAAACAAGCCTTCGGCAGATCCCTCCCGTCACACCACAGACGGGGAAGCCGGCCCGACTCCCACATCAGGAGGGGCCGGAAAGCAGGAGGTCGCCTGAGGGGGCTGGCAGGAGGGGCCCCCGAAGAACAGCTGCCTCGGCACCGCTTTCCTCCGGCTGGGCCACACGGGTCCCGAAACCGTGTTGCCGAGGGGGGGGGCGGAACCAGCTCCCCGAGGCAGGCGGCCCGCGTGGACAAAGCTGGGAGCCATGCAGGCACTCCTGCCGAATGGAGGGGAGGAACAACTACCCCTCCCAGAACAACAACTGCCTCGGGTCCCTTGGTAGGCGTGGGCTCAAGGAGATAATGCGGGAGCCCATGCAGGACCCCGCCGAGGGGCCGGAGGGGGGGGAAGAATCACCCCTCCCGGAACAACAACTGCCTCGGGCTCCTCGGGGAGATGGGCCCGTAGATAATGCGGGAGCCCATGCAGGCGACTCCCAACCGGGGGGCGGAGGGGGGGGACAAACCACCCTCCCTGAACAAGAATTGCCTCTGGCTCCTGGTCTCGGGAGGGAGGCGGATTGGCCCCGAGAAGCGTGGGTCTGCAGACAACGCTGGAGCCCATGCAAGCTGCACCCCTGGGCGAGGGTCGGAGGGGGGGACGAACCACCCTCCCGGAACAAGATCTGCCTCAGGCTTCCTCTCTGCGTGGGCGACGGGGTTCCGCCCCTCGTGCTGGGAGGGGAGGAGGGAACACCCCTGAGGAAGGGCCTCTGAGGGCCAGCTTTGCAGCATTGGTCTCGGAGGCGGAAGGGAGGGAAGAACCGAGAGGGCAGAAGGTGGTGCCTCATGTGATCCCCTCCCCGGGTGCAATGGGGCCAAGAACCCCGGTCCCCGGAGCCAGCATCAGGGGACTGCCCCAGTCACCGAGGGGGCGCGGGAGGACCCTGGAACAACAACCGGTGACTGATGGGGGAAGGGAAGGGACCCGAAGGGGTATCCCCTTTCTAGGGAGGGAGGAAGGACCGAGAGGGTGGATCCCCTTCCCTTCGAGGGAAGAGGGACGGGCCTGAGACCGTGCCTCGGGACCTCAAGGAGGGACTCCAGAGCTGGACACGACAGGTCCCTCCGCTCGCTGGCGGGTAATGGGCGTTTAGCGCCCCGGCTTGCGCCTGGGGCCCAGGGTCCAGACGGGTCCCCGCCAGGGTCCGATCCGCCCGCGTCCCTGGGGGCGCTGGGAGAAGTCGGCCAAAATAAAATCAGACGCAACGCGGCCACCCACCAACGTGAGTGGCAAGTTGGCTTCTCCACCGCGAGGGGGGGGGTGGAGAACCGGAGAGCGGGAGGAGGGACTCGGGAGTCCGCGTGCAGCGTGGGCTCGGAGAGTCTGTCCGCCCTTCTCTCGGACATCCCTGCGGCCCGGAGCTCCTGGATTTCCTGGAGGCCACCATCCACCGCAGGGACAAGGTCCAGCTGGCCCTGGACAATGGGGGATTTCAGAGGATCCTAAACTCTGTGAGATCCTTCCTCAGGGCCAGCCACGCCAGCAAAACTTACACGAGTGCACATTCGTGCCCGAAAGTTACACGATCAGTTGGTGAACCGGGAGATCTCAGGATCTCCGTGAGTGTCACCGACTACACCTGACAGAGGACCATGTATCGCCGGGACCGTGAGCGTCCAGCGGATGCAGGACCATTTCCGCAGGGCCCAGGTAATCTCCTTCCTGAAAAGGGGGGTTACTCTGTGTGCTTCCTGCAGGACCCCTCCACCCCAGGGCGAGGCCAACTGGCTGCTGGTGGGGGGGAGATGTCGTTCAGCCACCTCACCGAGTCATCTTGTGGGGTGGCGACGCTCTTCTCCGGGTCCTTTGTTCCACGGTGCTCGATGTGGTCAACGTCGTGCCGGGCCGTCTGTTGCACCACCGGATCGGGGCCCGGGACGCCATCGTTCACCTGGTGAACGCGACGCTCCGGCCCTCGGGTCCGGGCGAGGGTCCAGTTTTTTCGCCGGATGTCGAACCACCTGAACACCATCGGGCGCGGACAGAGCTCGTGGTCCTCGGGGGTGACTTCAACTGCACCCTCGAGGCCGCTGGACCGGGTGGGCGCGAGCCCCCGCTCTCGTCGGCCGCCTCCTGAGAGAGCTGACGCTCGGGCTCTCTGGTCGGACATCTGGCGGTGGCAGCACCCGGACGCTCGGCCTTCACCTTCACCAGGGTGAGGGAGGGGCGGTGTCTCAGTCCCGGATTGACAGGTTCACGATCGCAGAACCACGCTCATTGCGTTCAGGCCTCCGACATCAGGCCGGGCGCCGTTCACGGACCACAACCTGGTGGCGTGGACGGTGGCCGTGGGTGCCAGCCAGGCACTCCTCCGCCTACTGGGTACCTTTGCACACAACAGCCTGTTGGAGGACGGCTTTGAGCTGGTCTTTCCGGACTTTGGATCGTCTGGCACGGCAGGCGTATCTCGCCTCCCCTTTCACCTCGGCGCCAGTGGTGGGACGGGGAAAGCTTTTAGATCAAGATCCCTGTCAGGAGTACACGAGGGCGCGAGTGAGGCGGAGGGACCTTCATGTGGATCGAAAGCAGGCAGCTGGAAGTGGGAGCTGCTCTGATCTGAGAGCCGCCTGGCTCAAGGGGACCAACTCTTCCTCGGTGCAGACGGAGAAGAAAGGGGTGCACCTCCCTGCGGGACCTGGGTAGCTCCAGCGGTCCTGGGGGCGCTTGAAGCGCTGGAAGGCCCAGCTCCTCCGGGAGATGGACCACAAGCACACACTTTTCGGCCGGAGAAAAAGAAGCGGAGACCGCAAAAACATCACCTGCCTCCTGGCGGATGAGACGGCTCCTTCTGACGGATCCGGGAGAGCTGCGGAACTAGAGGCCAGGCCTTCACCCGCCCTCCCTTCTCCGGATCCCGTCGACTCCGGCGTGCAGGGTTCTGTGGGATGGGCTTCCCACGGTCGGCGAGGGCGTCCGGGACGAGTTCGAGGGCCAGCTGACCCTGGCGAGCTCTCCGACGCCTCGGTCAGATGCCCCTATAACAAATCGCCCGGGCATCGGCGGGCTGACCGTGGAGTTCTACAAGTTTTGGGATTTGCTGGGGCCCGCTTTGCGCGCGGGTCCTGGCGGAAGCCTACGAGACCCGGGAGATGCCCCTTTCGATGAGGAGGGGCGGGGTCATCGCTCCTGCCCAAAAGGGGATCTCCGCTGCCTGGAAGAACTGGCCTGGGGTCTCGCTGCTATACACGGACTATAAAATGCGTGGCCAAGGCCGGCCGCCCCTGAGGCTCAAGTCCGTGCTGGCAGGCGTGATCCACCCGACCAGTCCCTACGGGTCCCAGACGGACGATCTTTGATAATATCTTCCTGGTTCGGGACCTCCTGCACTACTGCAGGAGGACCGGTCGGTTCGGTCGCTTCCTGTCGCTGGATCAGGAGAAGGCGTTCGGCCGGTGGATCACGTAGTATCTTCTTCAGGAACCCCTGCGAGCAGCCGGTTCGGGCGCGCCGTCGGCCTGTTCCGGATGCTGTGCGCCTCTGCCGGTGCCTCGTAAGGTCAACTGGTCCCTGACCGGCGCCCCTCGCGTTCAGGAGAGGAGTAGCCGTCCAGGGCTGCCCTCTGTCGGACAACTGCTCGGCGCTGTGCATCGAGCCCTTCCTCTGCCTTCGCGGGAGGCTCACGGGGTTGGCGCCGGCCGGACGGACAGGGTGGTCCTGTCGGCCTACGCCCGACCCCGTGCTCCTGGTGGCCTCCGACCCGGTTGACCTGGAGAGGATGCGGAGCTGCCAGAGTGTATACTCTGCCGCTTCCTCTGCCAGGGATCAACTGGGACAAGTGCTCCGGGTTACTAGTAGGGTCCCATGGTGGACTCCCTCCCGTCGCGCTCCAGCAGTTCAAGTGGGAGAGCGGACGGGCTTCAAACATCTGGGAGTCCACCTGAGGCCCGCTGGAGACCTCGGTCGCAGCCAACTGGGTGGAGTTGGAGGACAAGGTGGCTGCTAGGGCTGAGGTCGTGGTCTGGTCTGGGTTGAAACTGCTTTCCTTCTGGGGGGACGGGCTTTAGTGATTAACCAACTGGTGGCGTCGATGCTTTGGCATCGACTCACCGTCCTGAGCCTGCCTTTGAGTTTGTGTCCAGGGTCCAGAGGAAGCTGGACGGACTTCTTCTGGGCGGAAAGCACTGGGTCTCAAGGTGGTGGTTCTGAGCCTCCCTCTTGCCGAGGGAGGGCAAGGGTTGGTGTGCATCAAGAGCCAGGTGCACACCTTCCGCCTCCAGACGCAGAGATTCCCTGTACGCAGACCCGGCCCGCAGTGGTGCACGCTGGCGTCCCTCCTGTTACGCCAGCTGCACCTGGGCTAACGACCGCAGCTCTTTTGGATCAGCCTCCGGGAATCCGTCTCCCGAGCTGCGGTCTTTACCAGGACCTGCTCAGGACCCGGGCATGTTTTCGTCGGCGAGGCGCCCGTTCCGAGGGCTTAAGGGACTCCTGCTGGAGTCTCTCCCTGTTGCACAACCCCACCTGGGTGCGCGGGCGTTGGAGTCCCCCCCCAAGTGCGCAAGGCTGGATCTCGGCCAAGGTGACCAGAGTCTGGGATCTCCTGGATCAAGGAAGGTCAGAGAGTGGCTGACTCTCGAAGCCGCCACGTCGCCAGGGCGGCTCGGGCGACCGTCAGGGACGGCGGCGGCCACGATCCGGGAGTGCAAAGCAGCGTTGCACCCAGACTCTGTCAGGTATCTCGAGGAGTTCTGGTGGACCGGCGGCCATCTTCCATCCCCCCTACCCCCGGCTCTCGGTCCTGCTGATCGCAACCCCAAGGCCCAGCCCCCCTCGGCCTCCCCTCGAGAACAACCTGAGCAGGATCGTGGTTCTCGACGGCGCCCCGACCGGGCGCCGGGAGGGAGGACTCCTCTGTGAGGTCGCTCCACCCTCCACTTCCTCACCCTCGTCTCCGGGCCGAGACACGCTTGGCGGAGACCCTCCGGACCACCGGGAGGCCGGGTCCCCAGTGGGAGCCCTGTGCTCCCGCTGGTCCCTCCAGGGGAGCTGGGGACTTGGGGTGGAGGTCCTGCACGGAGCGCTCGCGTCAGGAGAAGATCTCAGGTTACTTTACCGACTTCGGACGCCGCATGCCTTTCTGCGGTCAGTCCAGTCGGTAAGCTACATTTTATTTTATTTTCGCCAGGCTGCAGCCGTTTTTTGAAAAACCTTTTGCTGCTGCAGTTCTGGCACTTTTCTCCCAACCCTCCTCATATTCAGGCACCCTGTTCATGGCTCCACCAAGAAGAGGGACCTCCTCGTGAATCTGCTCTGGCTCTTGCTAGACTCCTGCCATCTACAAGACCAGGCGTAAATGATCGGGGAGGGTCTCTTTGACTGTGGGGCCATGTTCAGGCCCTAATCGATCTAGGGTTGAGATTGGAGCACGCATACATGAGTCTGCTGGCGACATGACCCACCTTTGTCGGCCAGTGGGCTCTGGGGGTGTGCTCTGTTCCACCTCCCCTTTTATTTTAAACATTTAATTTACAGTCTTTTTCTGGTCTTTTCATTTTATTAGTTAAGGCCT
>CM072699.1:4637896-4662896 GCA_036884735.1 Huso huso | reverse complement strand
GTTCAGATGGGTTCTGTTTCACTGTTATAGTGTTCTATTTGTGTTTCCATTTCTTGTATAGTGTTCTGGTTGTGTTCCATTTCCACTTGTATAGTGTTCTGGTTGTGTTCCTTTCCACTGCATTTATAGTGTTCACTGCTGTGTGTTCTAATTCCACTGCTTAATAAGTGTTTTGTTGTGTCTACAGTTCCAAAAAATTAGTGTTCTGGTTGTGTTCCGTTCCACTTGTATAGTGTTCTGTTCCATCCCACTTGTATAGTGTTCTGGTTGTGTTCATTTCCTTTATTCTGTGTACAGTGTTCTTTTGTGTTCCGTTCCACCTTGTATAGTGTTCTGGTTGTGTTCCGTCCGCTTGTAGAAAGTGTTCTTGGTTGTGTTGTGTTGTTTGATGCTGTTCCTAATAACTGCACACTTGGGTGGGCTGTGAGGTATCAGGAGTGGCTTAGCCTCTCAAATAACATGAACTCGTGTTTATTGTATAAAAGAAAACTAAAAGAAACTCTTGATTTGAAACTTGAAATTAAATGTGTTCCATGTATCCTTAACATTGTCGGGAAGAACTTGATTACCCCTGCATTGTGAATATGTGTGGAGAAGATCATTTATGTGTTTATTATAGTGTTGTTTGAAGGGTTAAGAAATGAATAAATAAAGCTTTGACTTGCATGTTGTACACAGATGGGTATGGAAAGTTGATGTCTGGTATTTCTGTTTCCATTACTCAGTAAACATCATGCAAAACATTTCTAGCATCAAAAATATATATAGAGGATGTTACTCATTTTACTTGGGAAGCTTCACTGCATTTTGTAATACTACTGTGTAATGCTAATGACATGATGTTTAATTCCTGTTAGTGTTTGAATAATAAATAGTTTTGAAAATATCTGATACAGTTGATCTTTTTAAAAAATTGAGAAATAACAGGCTGTGAATGGGGGCATTGTAGCTGCTTCTTGTACCATTGCTGCATTTTATTCAGTGGGGGACAGTTTGTTTGTTTGGGACCAAGAGTAAGGAGTGTCATTAAGCTGTACAGTGTCCTCAGAAACAGCCCTTATTACTGTATTATTGATGGTGCCTGGGTGGAACATTAACTAGGTATCTACAAAGAGCCTCTCAAATATTCTGAACAGGCTTCTAAATATACAAATAAAACTGCTAGACCGAACAGAACCATAATTATGAGTTCCAAATATGAAGCATCAAATACATGTCAATTACATTTCCTACAATAGTAAGCTTGTATTTGAACAATTATATATGATGTATGCATGCTTATCAGGGTTGTGCTACAGACAAAAAGTTTAATATTTGTCAGGTAGTTTACCTGCTGTAGTGTTATCTCAGAGACTTGGTGGAAATGTGTCTTCTTAGCACAAATCTTATGACACATATGAACATCATACATAAAAACATTTTCATGGACAAGAAATTAAATATAGAGGAGTTTTACTGCTGATGTTTACTTGGGAAGCTTTGTGATATGGAGAATAATACAACCCATGCAGTGTAAACAGTGTGTGATTATAAACTTGTGTTCTCTTGTACAGGGCCTGTGCAGACTAATCCCCTTCTGATTCCCTTTATCTTTTAAAGGCGGTGATGATCTGAGGCTGGTGAATGGAGGCAGTCCCTGTGCTGGGAGAGAGGGAGATTTAAACTGACCCAAACAGTGGGGAAGTTTGAAATGTTTTTGGGATATAGTGGATTGAGTTAATGTTTTTTATTCTTAGATCTGCTGTAAAAACAACAAAATGCTAAACAAAAACCGGTTCTGGACCCATCTGGCTGGCTGGGGTTCTCTGCAGGAACACCCTGTCTAACACGGGACAGCTAAGTCATTGGTTGGGGTAAGGTCTATAAAAAAACACACGCCATCGGAGTGATCTGTTCTTTTTCCATTTAAACACTTACTCAACTGGGCTCTTCCTCCAATGTGCAGCTCATCACACTGATGTGTTTATGCAAATGAAATCCCTGACACCGTATTCAATAATACATAAAATACCTTCATGGGCAAGACATTAAATATGACAGACTAGAGACAATTAAATTAGGTGTTTGTAATTAAAACAATCAACACAGAGGTGTTAGTCCATTGTTTTCATCTCTGACACTGCTATCTTAAGATTAATTTCCTTCCATGTATATATATATATATATATATATATATATATATATATATATATGGAAAAAAATTGTGATCCAGTTTACAAATGTGTTGCACTTTGTGTGGATGTATTACAGGTTTTGAGATACATTTGTAATCTATCAATTTAGAAATCATTGGATTGTAGCAGTACTTAAAGGGTAAGTATCTTCAGGTTAAGTTTCTATTCTTCCTTTGATTGACAGCCCCCTTCCCTTTGTATGATGCTTGCAATCATTCCGAGTCGTTCTCATTGCAATCAGGAAACTCAAATACTACGATTATACAGTATAAATATGTGTGTAAACACCAGACTCTTTTGACTTTTCATCAGAATTATTATTTTCATCATTAATTCTGTGACACTGTGAAGTGTCCCCTGTTTCACAATATTAATGTAAACTATGAATGTATGTGTTGTGTGTTTGTGGTGATGGGCTGGCAGGGATTGGGTTACCTTTTCCTGTCCTTGCATGGAAATTGTCTCCCTAGTCAGGGCTGGATTAATGCGTAGGCAAAGTAGAACTTTACTCCCTGACACTGGCACTGTTTCAACACAGTCATTTTTTTTCTTGTCAGTGTAGGCAGGGCAGTCTCACTTGTGTTGCTTGCAAAATCACCACCTCGCTTGATTTTGATGACGTTATAGATGATTTTGTGTCTTAAAAAGCAGAAAAGAAGCCACTTTAAAGTGTATTTGGTGCTGCGGTGCCGATGCGGGGACCAGAATAGTCCTGTACTGGAGTTATAAAACACATCTAGCAAGCCAGGCCATGTAAACAAAGCAACCACTTCTACAGTAAAGCACGTATCAGCAGTGCAGTGTTTCGTATGCTGTTGTGTTTTTACATTAGTATTCACTTGTTTTAGTAATTGTGTTCCCAAGTCTCTATGTTTGTGGGTGTGGACTGTTTCCTGTCAGAATCCGCGTTTGCCTGGGAGAGATGGGGGCTCAGGATATCAAATTTGCTTTCAGTATGTTTAATCAAAACCAAACTTTGTTGTGGACCTGTGTTTCAGTTTTGGAAATTGCACATGTTAAAAAATAGAAGTATCACATTTTTAATGGGACGACAACGTGGATTAAAGCTGTCTACGGTCCCTGGTTCACATTCGATCTTGTGTCTCTTTTTGTTCAATACATTGGGAAACGTGGTTATCAAGCTCCTC
The DNA here is from genome assembly GCA_036884735.1 of Huso huso. Classification (NCBI taxonomy): domain Eukaryota; kingdom Metazoa; phylum Chordata; class Actinopteri; order Acipenseriformes; family Acipenseridae; genus Huso; species Huso huso. The sequence goes on along the minus strand of CM072699.1, from coordinate 4,659,574 downwards.
TACAGGATTAGAAGTAGGCTTCAGGGTTTATTTTTAAATGTATTTAGCACACTGTCTTCACTGGGACTGTTTCCGTTAGGTTCACTCAGTCGTTCAGTTCAGAACATTGCGTGAAAGTTTCGTCAAAATGAATTCATCATAATGCAGCATAATTCATAGATTCTGATCAAAACCATGAATGCTATCCTAAACACTTGTGAGAAAAGAAAAGTTTGCTCTGCAAATTAAAAAAAATTGTAAAACAATACCCAGCCGTGCGTTCAATAGCAGAGTGCTCTCACGTGTCTCCCTGTAACCTATGTTAGCAGTTATTGGATGGTCTGTTAGGAGCGAGCCATTTCACAATAGCAGCCAATACATCGTGTTGCATTAAAACAGTTGCTTTAAGCAAGTGTTGCCATTTTTGTGTGTGTTTAGCATCTTGAGGTAGCGAGTCATATTTGTCACATTATAAATAGTCCATTTTTTTTAATACAATCGTCACATAATCAGTTTTAAAAAGCCAAAAATTACAACAAAAATATTACTTATCACACATGTGTTGATCACACAAAAACATATTTGAAAAAATCAATTTGCAGCCACCGCACTGATAATGCAGACTGGCCTTTTTGGACCTCCAGCGAGGCAGCTCTGAGCTTGACTCGCTACTGTTAGGCAGCGCTCAGCATGCAGGTCGTTCAATAGAAAGCACCACGTAACGCTCTGGAGATCTCTGCCTATTGAACGCACCCCTGATCTTAACAAATGGCACGTGTATGGGAGTAAGTGTAAACGTGTGTACATGTCTGCTGTTTGATGTTATTCATGTTAGAAGGTAGGGCCCTCAAGTGTATGTTTGCCTAGAGTCCAGTGATGGGTTAATCTGGCCCTGTCCCTAGCTCCCTCCATTCCAGCCATGTAAGACTGCAGGACCCTGATTGGTTGACCAACCAATTATTCAATATGGTCATTGATTGAAGGCAGGTGAATATAAAAGGATAGTGTCCTCCTCATGCAGGTGAAGAAGTACACATGAGGCAAGTTGCTGGTCCCTAAATACAAAGTGCTGCAGTCTGTCTGCCTGCCTTAAGGAAACCTTTTATATAAGTTTAATTTTGTTTATTTATTATCATTACAAAATAGTGGGGAAAGTAAAGCCTCATGAAGCACTGAGCTTTTTGAACCATTGGTTTGGTGAAAGGCTCACCGATCTGAATCTCATGAAGCCATTATGCTGTTTGCACATGTTAAACTTCATTGATAAACTCTATAGTCTTTGATCCTACTGTTCTAACAGTGCAGTAGTTGTTACGACAAAGTCCAACATGCAGATGATTTAATGGTTTGCATTTGACAAGGTAAGAACATAATAAGATCATGGAAGAAACTTTTTTTTTTTTAACCTGATTATAAGCACTACATGATGTGTGCTGCAACCACAAAGAGAATTGGGCTGCCTTACAGTTGTTTAAAATGATTTTGTTTCCAAAAACTGTTAGCTTGTCGATGCATACAGGTACCATCTGTAGTTTAAGTATATTCACTTCCTGTGGAGATCTGGGTTCAGTACCTATTTCATTATTATTATTCACTGTTTAACACACAGTGAAAGTTTATTTAACTTACAGAATGCAAAACACAAAACTAGATTTACCTTAATCATCAATGTGGAAGAATAATATTGTAAATGTACAGGAAAATATGAAAATGATTTTAACCAAAAATTATGTAAACATTATACTGTCTTGGAAAAACACAAAATAGCCCTGGAGCTGATGGGTCTATCAGATCTCTATGTCATTTTTAACATGATACTTTATTTATCAAATAACCCAGTCCATGGGTAAATGTATGAAGTAATCAGAAAATGTATAAAGTTACCAGCTGCTGGATCCGTTTATAAAATGACAGAGGAAATGTTGGTTAATAGAGTGTAAATATATAAAGATAAAACGTCAGGTAGGCGAGGTTGTGTAAAGAGATATTTCTGCTCTATTAAGGTTTGATTTCTCTCAAATCAGCAATACGAGGGAAGATGAAATAATCTTTACTTCATTGATTCTATTTTTTTTTTTAAATCACATTATAGTATTTTTAAAATGTCCCCAAATATAAATATGAATATTTCCCAAAATACTTTTATTTTTCCAGCCATAGTTTTGTTTTCAGCATTTAAAATATGGTAAGAATCTAATGTTACTGCTGATAACTTTCTGCATCGTTGTTTGTTTCTACACACAGCAGCTCCTTTCTACCTGAACAATATGCGTGTTATAACAACAGTATATGAGCAGGGAATGTTTAGTATAAGTTACTGCTTAATCACAACTAACAATAATAATAATAGTAATAATAATAATAACACACATTGTACCGTTACAGAAAATTATACCTATTTAATAATCTGTCTCTCATAATGTAATTACAATTTCACAGATCCACAACAGATTTCATCATTAAATGACTGAATAAGGTTGACTTCGCAAATACATAATTTCACAAATTTAAAAAAAAATAAATATATAAAATATTGTGCACGAGCAGTAGACAGGTGTCTTTGTTAATCGAGCTTGAAGAATAAAGTAGCCCGTGTCTTAAATTCGAGTACAGTATAGTGATGCGCTCATTAAAATCACAAACAAAAGACAAGACTACCTGAGTGCACAAACAGCAACATGACTTACTGCGAGTGAACAAAGACGTCACTGCCCAAATACACAAGCAACAACGTGACTTACTGCTGAGAAAAGACGAACAAAAATCACTGCCCGATCTCGAATCATCCGTGATGTACAGGCAGCCATTTTCAAGAAGTGTCATTATCTTCCTGTGGAATTCAAGAGAAGCTTTTACAATTTCAGGGTTTTGTTATTAGGCTCAGTTTTAACAAACAGTACCAGCTTGGACAGATCGGAAATGCTGACCAGACCCCTGTATTTTCCGACATGCCAAGCAATACCACAGTTCACAAATTGGGAGACAAACAGGTGTGAGTAATCATAGTGGAAATGAGAAGCAGCACATCAGTGTAATTGTGTGTGATAGCAGACGGTCATAAACTGACTCCATATGCGTAATTGAGGTGGTGTCTTTGTAAATGCATATTTATTTGATGTTTTATTTTTTCCTCAAATTGAGGGTGGGAAATTTGGGCTGCGTCTTAAATTTGAAAGAATACGCTATCTGTATTACACCAACATACACACAATCTAGCCTGGCAAGTCTTCATTCCAGTTTTCATTGTGTCTTTCCTCACCTCTACAATTGAGTACCAATCAATGGCAATTAGTTTCCGCAGCGAGTGTTTTAAAAGCCGACTGGAAGCGGATTTTCCTCTCATCAGGACGCTGTCGTTTTTTTTCTGCCGTGTTGCTGTACCGAGGCCAGAAACTTAAATTGTCTTTCAGCTGTCCCTGAAGAATATCCTGTAACACAAAACTGAAACTGAGCTTTCTGAAAAAAAAAAGAATCTACAAAATCTGCATAAACAAATGTATTTGAAAATATTCAGAAACCCCCTTCAATACTTAGATCCACAAACAAGGATGTTGTTATACACGTGTGTTGGCTGATTGATTAGTCAATAAAATATACAAACAAATAAAAACATTTCATTGTATTACCTGTTCACCAGAAAACAGGGATTGTGACCCTTTTGTCTTCTCCAGATCCACACAACGTTATGGTATCTGAACCCAGTATAGAATGCATGTTTCAGGAAAACAATGTAGGATTCTCACATCGTTTCTTTCTTCTTATGAACTGGAATATGATACTAGACAATGAATGATAACATATAAGGGCAAGGGCAATTTATTTACCGAGTTTCAACCTCTTTAAATAAATGTACAAATAACCTCACTACTTTTTGAAATAGGCTGTTTTAACATCTTGCCTGCAGGATCTTGGCAGAGGTTAGTGCTGCAATGTCTCCGCTAGGTGGCACCAAAACACTGTTCAAAGTTTTTACATTCCAAAGGTCAGACTAATACATCCTGTTTAGCTGTATTAATTGCTGCATTGGTTAGTGAAAAAGAGAAATAATTAGGCTTCCTTTGCATGCGATCAAAACCTTTTGTTATCCTCCTCACTCAACAGCCTTCTCATTAGAAAGTATCAGAACTCCGTCACATCTTTTTTCTGATGTGGCAGGGCAGCTTGCTGATCTTGTCGAAACCACAATACGAATTCACTCTATTGTTAATATGAGCTAATCTTATATTGCTGCTCTTTCAACTAAGCTCAATGTCCTTTGGATAGGACAGGAAGTGTGTTGTTTGAATAAACAAAGACAGAAACTGACGTTTTAAATTACCAACCCCACACTGCTACTTGTCACTAATGACGGTTTTGCTCATTTCACATCTATAGGCTACTGCATTGTGGCAGCATAAACTGTTCACTGCTCTGTATATATATAAAACAAGCATGACTACAAACAAAACTGGAATAGGCAGGGCTTCATTTTGTTGCTTAATAATGGATCACCTAAAAGCCTTTGTCAGTATGTGATTGCAACACAATACAAAAATGAACCAGACAGATAAGTGAATCAGACTTGTCAGGTGCCCAGAGTTTTATAATGAAGGAAATAAAGATGTTTAGGTGGCAGCCTTACTGACAGGATCCTTTATTGCTCTCTTGAACTCTCTGATTCAAAATATGTCGTCTTGCTATCTTGCAATATCAATGGCATATTATTTACTTTTAATTGAATATATTTGAATTACCATGTCATGTTCGTATGAGGTTCAGTGAAAGAACTAACTGAATAATAATATTCAGATGTTTTCCAAGGTGCAGTTTGTTATTTTCTGTTAACTGTTGTTGCTTTGCTCCCAGAGTCTAATGTCTGCAGTTTTGTGATTTCAGGACATAGAGCAGTGCGGTTAAGTGGTGGCAGCGATCTCTGTTCTGGGAGAGTTGAAGTACAGCATGTAGAGACCTGGGGAACGGTCTGTGATGCTGACTTTGACTGGCAGGATGCAGAGGTTGTCTGTCGGGAGCTGAAGTGTGGAATTCCTAAAGAGGTGCTGGGAGGAGCCCCTTTTGGAGAGGGGCAGGGTACGGTCTGGTCTGAGGAGATGCAGTGCCAGGGAAAGGAGCCCCACGTCAGTAGGTGTTTGACTTCACCCAGCAACAAGCAGAGCTGCACACACAGGAACGATGTGGGCCTTGTCTGTTTCGGTGAGTCTATACCGCTAGCTGAATGCTGCTTCATTTTTGGCAAGCCTGTTGTTGATCATATACCCGAGGGTGTGAGGGATTGGGTTTTTCTAGATGAGTGTCACTCTTCAGAAGTCTGTAATTAAATGAATACTGGTGCATAACTATTAGAAAGCTAAAGAAATGCATGCCCACCAATCATGCCCTTGCAGCCAATATTACAAGAACATAGCAACCCTTTTGTGATTGATAGCTAGAGTAAAGCAAACCCCATGTCCTGGTTCTCTGCTTGTGCTGTGCCCTGCTCACACTCTGCTGCCCTGTGTGCAGGGTACACTGAGTACAGGCTGGTGGGTGGCCCGGACTCCTGTTCTGGTCGAGTGGAGCTGCAGTACGATGGTCAGTGGGGGACGGTCTGCGATCGCTATTGGGATCTACAGGACGCCACAGTTCTCTGCAAGCAGTTGAATTGTGGGTACGCTGTATCAGTCCCGGGACAGGCCTGGTTTGGTGAAGGCAGCGGTGATGTACGGGCTGATATATTCGACTGTGATGGCAGTGAGACACACATATCAAATTGCTCCATCTCTGCATGGGGACGAGGTGCCTGCACTCATAGCAATGATGCAGGAGTGAATTGTTCAGGTGAGTAGTAATCACTCTAATGGGTGGAAGATTGAGTAGGTAACTTAACATCCTATCTGCTAAACATATCTCGGTATTCTAGGTATTCAGATCTTCTACTGCCATCTGATGGGATTGTAAATTAAATCAATTTACTGTTACAGTATATTTTTTATACCCATTAGTATTGATTAACTGTTCCCATATTTGGGGTGTGGAAGAACAGACAGTGCCCAAACAACAGAATTACTCTGAAACCATGTTTATGTTTTAACTGATTCAACATACAAGATAACAAAATGTAGACTGATGTAGAAGCTGTAGATGCAGTAAATAATGGTGCGGTTCCTTCAGCTCTGACGTGTTTCATTCCCCCTGCTCACTCTTATTATCTTCAGGTCCATTGCTACCAGCACAAGCAGGTCGAGTCGGGCCTCTACCAAGTAAATGCAACACCAGTAATGAAGGGACCACGCTCTGCTCAGGTTAGTGCAATTCAAACTCTTGTGTTAATAAGTTATTTCAATGTGACTATACTGACATTACTGCCATGGGTACAGTCTGTGACAAGGATTCTTATTTGAAAATCGGCATGCATTATCATAGGGTTATTATTTATATTATTACTAACTGATTCTGTGCCTAAGCTGCAGTGATTGTGTTATTGATGTGTGCTTGTGATTCTGTCCCCCTAGATCACACGGCCCTCAGGCTGGTTGGGGAGGAGGTGCCTGCACTGGGAGGGTGGAGGTTTATCACAACGGCTCCTGGGGACGGTCATGGATGACTCCTGGGACCTGGCAGATGCTGAGGTGGTGTGTAAGCAGCTCCAGTGTGGGACCGGCACTCAACGCCTCAGTGTCAGCCTCCTTCGGCCAGGGGACCGGACCCATCTGGCTGGACGAGCTGCGCTGTCAGGGGAACGAATCGACTCTGTGGGGGTGTGCCTCAGGAGGGTGGGGGACAACACAACTGCAACCACAAGGAGGACGGAGTCGTGTGTTCAGGTACAGGACTGCAATAACTCACTATACCTAACCAGTGGAAACTGAGCCATCTCTATATTAGCCATTAGTATGTTAATTGTGGAAACCAAAGGAATATCAATTACTACATACGACTTATTTAAACTGAGAGGAGGAGCTCAGTAAGCAGTGCATATTACTGGTGATCCTGTAATACATGAAGATTTCAAACCATTTATACCACCTCTCCAATTTCTAGTTGATTGTATTAAAACGTTTTATATAAAAAGCTTTTTAATATTTCCTTGCAGCAGTATTGTAATCAGGATAGTTCTGAGTGTCATTCATTGCAGTGCAGTTTACTTTCACGGTTGTATGTTTCTTTTGACAGAGTTCAAGGATCTTAGACTGGCTGAAGGCTGCTCTGGACCAATAGAGGTTCTCTACAATGGCACCTGGCGTAGTGTCTGCGGCAACAGAATGACACAGATTACAGCTTCAGTGATATGTCAGCAGCTGAATTGTGGAGAAAGTGCTGCCATTAGAGATGTACAATCCAGTTCTGATTACAAATGGCTTGATGAATTGAACTGCCGAAGACACGACTCTACACTGTGGCAGTGTCCATCCTTACCCTGGGGTCAGACAAATTGCTTTAACAATGAGGTTGCTGTGATTGAGTGCACAGGTAAAGATCTCCCTCTGTTGTTCCTCTACTGGTCACCTGATGGCTCAGCAGTTAAAGACCACTGGTTTGAACCCTCCTCCTGAGAACAAGGACACGCTGCCCCTAGCAAGTTACACAACATGGTAGCTGTGTTATTGGAGGTCCTTTCTAAGAGAGGTACATTTGATGTTCCCTCTGCTTGGTGGATGTTAACAACACTTCTGGAAGCAGAGCAGCGGATAGTGTCCACAGATCCCTGATCAAACCCCTGCACATCAAAGAGGAGAGGCAAGAGCAGGGATGGGTTAAAGTACAGAAAAGCAGAGCCTCTTTAGAATAGAGAGGAGATGAAACTTAAGAGATCCCAATAGAAATATGCCCAGGCCTTATGGACACCCCTACAGCAATATCTTCAGAATACTTTGCATTCACCATTTCTTGTTTCAGCTCAAAACAAACGAGACACAAAGCAGCAGCATGCTTGAGCAGAGTGTGAATGCAGTCTACATTTTTCCACACTGAATTCACTTGATTGTTTGTTTTTAACAGTGAAAGAGAAGCCGCCTGTCACCAGCATACCCAAGTCATGTTCTGAAGACCTCACTCAAGAGCACTGCACAGGTTATTTTTATTTAACAACGTCTAAAAAATAATGCATACAATTGCAAAAGCATGACCTTACAGTGACATGCATTGACATTTTAGACAACATTGTCAACATTTGGCCTTTAAATTTCTGCTGTAAACTAATTTTAATGAGTGGTTCTAATAATTTCCAATACTAAAGAGTCTTTTTAAATTAATAATTAAACACTGATTTGTGATTGCCTCTGATCTCCGAGACTGTTTACCTAGATTTTTTTCCAGAAAGGGAAATCAAGCCTCTCTCTACTACTCACACAGCAGCCTCTGTGCTGAACTGATTCAGTAAGCCCTGCTGTTTTATTCCAGAGCCAGCAGAGCTGAGGCTAGCTGGAAGCTCAAGTCCCTGCTCCGGACGGGTGGAGGTGCGGTTCGAGGGGTCCTGGGGGACAGTCTGCGGTGACTCCTGGGACCTGAAGGACGCCCAGGTGGTCTGCAGACAACTAGGCTGTGGGGCAGCAGAGAGCACGGGGTGGGGTGAGGCTACGTTTGGACAAGGGAATGGCACCATCTGGCTGGACGAGGTGAACTGCAGGGGCAGCGAGATGCACCTGTGGGACTGCCGGCACTCTCCACTGAGACACAATGACTGCGACCACAAAGAGGACGCATGGGTTACCTGTGCAGGTGAGAGAGGGGGTTATCTGAGCTGGGGAGACGGGGAATGAGCTGTACTGGGGACATGCTCTGTTGTGTTTGGCACGGAGTACTTGCTTACAATGCAAATATTAACAGTCATTTCATTTTGTTTTACTATCAGCCCTCCAATAAAAACAGGTAAAAGCAGCACCTTTTAAACTTCACAGACACTACTGTCTTATACACAAACACAAAAGCACAGCTCTAGGGGGAAATGTTTCTTATTGTGTAGCGTTCTGAATTTGGGAGTCATGTGGATAAACGAAGGGAGGCCTCAGTTAGGGCTTTCCTATGTAAACAATGTGAATACAGCTTTTTTTGCTTTATTTACAGTACAGTACCCAACTGTTTACAGAAGTGTCTGTCTGTCTTCCTCTCCAACAGAAGACTCTCCATCCAGGCTGCAGCCAGAGAGACATGACCATCCCAGTGATAGCCTGCATCGTGCTGGGAGCTCTGCTCTTTGTGGTACTGGTCCTGTTAGCCTGGCAGCTGCAGCACAACAGGATGCTGAGGAGAGGTAGGGAACAAATCCCTTTAAAGAGACGCAAGCTCAGGAAGGTGACACACTCAGGTCCTAGTGCGCTGTTCTAGGATTGTATTCAGTAATGCCCTACACCGGCATTTTAAATCTGCAGTGCTTTCCAGACAACACAAATGCACTACCCAGATCCTTTATAGCAGAGGTCATTGTTTTGTGTATCTCAGATGACAATTTATAAATCATTCTCTTTTATTAATGATCTGGTTACAGAAAACGCTTGTCTTGACCCACATGTGCGATACCAGCCTGCTGCAGGAGGGGCAGCAGAGGACACAATCTTGACAAGTTCTGTCATTAATTAAAGAGCTTTTAAAATGGCAGTTTTAAATAAAGAAAAGAAACAGTGTTCTTGCACTGTGGATCACTGAAGGCTGTGCTGTTCAGTACAGTGTGTGCAGAGCTGTGTCACTGTGAATGAGAGCCTGTTTCCTCTCATAGGGATTGCTAAGGATGTGCTTGACCCCGTTTACGAGGAGATTGAGTACAAACTGGCCAGACAGGGAACCTATGATGCGTCCAGGAGAGGTGAGTAAGAGGGGAGGGGGAGTGGAGAAAGAGAGAGCCAACACACACATCACACTGCCACACAATCCACAAACATGACTCAAAGCAGCAGACTTGTAAACCTCTCATCACAGGAAACACTACAAAGAGTGGGAGACAGACTGGAACAGAGCAGCAAACAGTGGATAATATGTAGTTACTTAGGGTGTAGATCCCAAAACCACTGTTTAATTCCCTATCCTGAATTCAGTAATCCAAACATTGAACAACAGCTACAATAGTAGTCAGTGTGCAACAAGTAGCAGGTAGTGAATTTGCAAAGTGAAAGCAGGCAGCACTAACCCTGTCTCCTGTTCCAGGGAGTTTCCTTTCTGATGAGCTGCCCTCTGACTACGATGATGTGGAGGACAGTGAGGGGAACCCCATCCCAGGTAAGGGGGGGCTGTGTTACAAACCTATGAAGAAACAATTCTCTCACCTGTATCACCGATTCTGTTCTCTGTCTGGTTTAGGTGAAGCAGTGCTCTCTGGTCTGTAACACTAATACTGTTCTCTGTCTCTTTTAGGTGAATCGATGCCCTCTCTGGAAGGAGAGACCCCAAGGAACTATGACGATGCCGTCCCTATGAACAGTAACCCCAAATATTTATCAGGTGAGTTCTTGAAGACAAGTCCTGCAGAGAAGCCCTGCACCAAACCCAGTCTTGGAGAAAGTAAATGTATTCAATCAGGTTCCTAATTTAACTCACGTTTGTCAAACCCTCAGTAACTGCATATTGTTTGTGCAGGTAAGTCCCAGGACTGTGCAACATCCCCGCCATGCCCATTGAGCAGTAAGTGGGTTTGATTCTAGGGTGCCAAGTAGTTTTTCTGCATTTGATGGGTCAGTCTTAATGTTATGTAAACAGTTTTATTTAGCACTGTGAACCCTGTAACTCTGTTAGTGGACAATAGGAGTTAATATGCTGTGGGTGAAAGCAGGTCAAACTCAGAGCTAACCTTGATTCCTGTTCCTAGGGAGTTTCCATTCTGACGAACTTCCCTCTGGCTACTATGATGTGGAGGACAGTGAGGGGAACCCCATCAAGGTAAGGGGGACTGGAGTCTACAGTGGGGAGGGATTGGAGGGCCCCTCAGATATCTTGCCCTGCTTCAGAAAAGCACACCCTACTGCCCCAGGAGCAGCACGCTGTGGGGGAGCCTGTAACTGCCCCACTCCCACCTCTTCCAGCAGGTGTCACTACCAGGCAGTGGAGTTTGAGAAGTTCTGAATCTCTCAGAAACCACCCATGGCACTCTAATCACACCCACTGCTTAAACCAATCCCTGGCCCCAGATCTGTGTGAACCCTGAAGGGCAGCAGTGTGGAGTAGTGGTTAGGGCTCTGGACTCTTGACCAGAGGGTTGTGGGTTCAATCCCCAGTGGGGGACACTGCTGTTGTACCCTTGAGCAAGGTACTTTACCTAGATTGCTCCAGTAATAACCCAACTGTATAAATGGGTAATTGTATGTAAAAATAATGTGATATCTGTATAATGTGAAATAATGTATAATGTGATATGTTGTAACAATTGTAAGTCGCCCTGGATAAGGGCGTCTGCTAAGAAATAAATAATAATAATAATAATAACCCTCCCTGACTTTGGCGTAAACCCAACCAGTCCCTGACAGGATTGTGATCTTCTCTCTTCTCCCCTCACTCCCCCTGGGAGGAGAGGAGAGTGCCCTAGATCTGGGCCATTAACTGTAAACCTGCCCCCTGAAGAAGGACCCGCTGCATATTGACAGGACTGACTAAACGATGATGCATCTTGGGAGGAGTCTCCAGGAGAGGGTGGGGTTGCTGTGAGGCTGAAAGTATTGTCTGGGAGGAGAATAGATGGGCAGTTAGAGCCCCTAGAGTTCTAGATCTGTAATATATATTAACTGTAAACCTATATAGAGAGTTATAATATAGTTCCAGCCTTCCTCTGGGAGTTTCACTGTGAAACTCCATTGGCTGAATATTTAGCAGGCTTCTTATAAAAAGTGCTTCATTTCAAATATAAATGTTTCAATTTTTATGCTGCAAAATTGCATCTTGTTACAAACAAGTCTCTTCATCAAATTAGCAAACCAAGTCTTTAAATGCTAATTGAAGGTTGAAAGGGAAACTAAGAAATTATATTTTCAGTTTGAAAGAAAAATAAAATCATCAAATTATGAATGTTGCAAAGCAACCTGAAAGATCAGTATTATTTTTATATATATATAAATATATTTATATATATATATATATTAGTTATTTATATATTTGAATATACATACAGACGCTCAAATTTGTTGGTACCCCTCCACAAAAAACGAAGAATGCACAATTCTCTGAAATAACTTAAAACTGACAAAAGTAATTGGCAGCCACCATTGTTTATTCCATATTTAATAGAAATCAGACTTTGCTTTTGATTTTTTATTCAACATAATATTGTAAATAATAAAACAAATGAAAATGGCATGGACAAAAATGATGGGACCCTTAACCTAATATTTTGTTGCACAACCTTTAGAGGCAATCACTGCAATCAAACGTTTTCTGTAGCTCTCAATGAGACTTCTGCACCTGTTAACAGGTAGTTTGACCCACTCTTCCTGAGCAAACTGCTCCAGCTGTCTCAGGTTTGATGGGTGCCTTCTCCAGACTGCAAGTTTCAGCTCTTTCCATAGATGTTCGATAGGATTCAGATCAGGACTCATAGAAGGCCACTTCAGAATAGCCCAATGTTTTGTTCTTATCCATTCTTGGGTGCTTTTAGCTGTGTGTTTTGAGTCATTATCCTGTTGGAGGACCCATGACCTGCAACTGAGACAGAGCTTTCTGACACTGGGCAGTACGTTTCGCTCCAGAATGCCTTGATAGTCTTGAGATTTCATTGTGCCCTGCACAGATTCAAGGCACCCTGTGCCAGGCGCAGCAAAGCAGCCCCAAAACATAACCGAGCCTCCTCCATGTTTCACTGTAGATATGGTGTCCTTTTCTTTGAAAGCTTCATTTTTCGTCTGTGAACATAGAGAGCTGATGTGACTTGCCAAAAAAGCTCCAGTTTTGACTCATCTGTCCAAAGGACATTCTCCCAGAAGGATTGTGGCTTGTCAATATGCATTTTAGCAAATTCCAGTCTAGCTTTTTATGTTTTTCTTTCAAAATGGAGTCCTCCTGGGTCTTCTTCCATGGAGCCCACTTTCGCTCAAAAAGCGACGGATGGTGCAATCAGAAACTGACGTACCTTCACCTTGGAGTTCAGCTTGTATCTCTTTGGCAGTTATCCTTGGTTCTTTTCTACCATTCGCACTATCCTTCTGTTCAATCTGGGGTCGATTTTTCCTCTTCATGCCGCCGCCCAGGAGGTTGGCTACAGTTCCATGGACCTTAAACTTCTTAATAATATTTGCAACTGTTGTCACAGGAACATCAAGCTGCTTGGAGATGGTCTTGTAGCCTTTACCTTTACCATGCTTGTCTATTATTTTCTTTCTGATCTCCTCAGACAACTTTCTCCTTTGCTTTCTCTGGTCCATGTTCAGTGTGGTGCACACAATGATACCAAACAGCACAGTGACTACTTTTATCCATTTAAATAGGCCGAATGACTGATTACAAGATTGGAGACATGTGTGATACTAATTAAAGAAACTAATTAGTTTGAAATATCACTATAATCCAATTATTTATTATCTTTTCTAAGGGGTACCAACAAATGTGTCCAGGCCATTTTAGAATATCTTTGTAGAATAAGCAATAATTCATCTCTTTTCACAGCTTCTTTGCTTTATTCTATGACATACCAAAGGCATGCAAGTATACATGATAAAATAGCTTTTAATTTCATCACTTTTCAGGAGGAATGAAGCATTATTTCAATGAGCTGTAAGGGTACCAACAAATTTGAGCACGTCTGTATCTATTCTGTTTTAATGTACCATTTCTAAACGTATAGCATTTCTTGCAGAGTGTGCAATGGCTTGAAGGCTGTATTCTATTTTTAAACAATAAAGTCTAATTTAACTTCTGGTGGATGGCATGTGTTTTTGTTGCAAAAATGGTTAGTGTAATACATGGAGAATGTATTCAAGGTTCCTTTAACTGAAGTTACTATGTATGTGCAACAGCCTGCACTCTGTCACAAAAAATAACTGGCCAAAAGTTTGGCATCATCCTACAGAATTAACTCATTTTGCTTCAGAAAGTCGAATGAAACCTGCTGAATAATGTTATGTTGACATATTGAATTACATACCGCTTTGTAGTTTTCAATATAGTCTCAGTCCTAAAATTCTAGGTGATGCAAAACCTTTGACCATAGCTGAACATTCACTGAGCAAGTTTCACCGATACCTCTTTCCCTGACAGAACATTTTATGAGACAACTGCTCTTGTTGAACACTTTATTACTGGAGCTCTGGCATAACTGGCTGAGCCGCTGAATTACCAACTGAAGAATCGAGGGCGCAGCTTTAAAGATACAAACTTGAGTATTCACTGGCCCTTCCTATGTTAAACACACTACAGGCTAAATATGTTCTTAGGTATGGTGACACGTCATAACCGTCCATCCACAAACTACAAACTGAATTACATAAGCCTGCAGAACACAAGGACGCAATGCAGTTTTTGACAAGACTTACTGGACATCAAAGCATAGAAAAAACACTCTACGTTGGCAACCAAAATCTTAACTCAAGGACCCATCTGTTTATCTTATTTTATATGCTATATTCCTAGGAAAACACATGCATTAAATGATGTATTTTATAAACACAGCAGTTGAGTTTTTCATATTTTTAAGACACAAAATAACTTAAATTACCTTGACAAAGCAGACATGAAAACATGTTTTTTTTTCTTTTGAGTATAGTTTGACACACATGGACATATAAAGGTGAGCTTTATGAAAATCTAAACCCTTACATATAGATGGAATACACACCTTTACTATGGATGAGCTCTTAGGTATTTTTTAGGAAATGTAAACGTTACAGCAGCCATTGTATAAGTCAGATATTAGAAAGAGATAGCGAGGCTGCCTTGGTGTCCAGATTAGTAATGATAAACACAGAGTGGTTAAGTGCTTACGCACACATGAAGCCTAACACCACAGTCGCATGACATATTAATAAATTAATAAATTTTTATCCATCACCATGTAGCCATTACATTAACAATGGAATTAGCATAAATTATATGCAAACTTTTTCTTTGAAGTGGTATTTTGGATCCCGGAACTAAAATATTCCTTTTCAAGAAAAAAAAAAAAAAAAACGAGACTCTTCAGAGAAACAAGATTTCAAATCGGGTTTGAATGCTAATGTGAAAAAAAAAACAACATCGCTGCCCGATTGAAGGATGTCATCTCACACGGCCAAGACCAAGAGCATTGCAAGTAACAACAATGCCAGCTTTGAGAGCTTTGCAATTACAATGTTCTTGCTAGCGCTCAGTCCACAGTCGTTGTGTCCCTGTGAAAGTGTTTTTTGGGCTGCTTTTATTCTCCTCCAGGCAAACTGCACACTGTAAGCAGGTGCTTTGCACACACTAAAGGCTTCGAAAAAACCCATGGAGTTTTATGAAGGTGGCCTAATTGGAGATGAAAGTTTGAAAACCCTTGAATTCAAATTTGGTTCACAATGTGGAAAACCTGGGAATTGTAGTCTTTGCAACATGTTGAATGTCAAAGACTACAACTTCCTTATACTTAATAAAAAAATTCAATGGAGAGGAAAAAGGTTTTTCTTCACTAACATGAAACCAATATTACTATTTTCCACCACTTTATTTATATTTTATTTTGTTTATCTTTGATTACATAATATATATATATATATATATATATATATATATATATATATATATATATATATATATATATATATATATAAGACTAAATTCTGAAATTCTAGGTGATGCAAAGCATTTGGCCAGAGGTGTAATAGATAATCTAGAAATGATCTTTATTCAATTGTCTGTTTTCAACTCTATATATACATCTAGAGAGACAGCAGCACCCACCTTGTCTACCTTGTGACAGTGAATGAGTCCATCCGATCCCAGGTAAAAGTGACAGAACGCATCGTAGGTCCTGCAAAGGGAACAGTTCACAAATGACTCCTTCCTGGGATTTAAAAGATGCGACTGCTGGGGCTTTTTTGGGAGGTGCCCAGCGATCATTCCTCTAAGGCCCTGTCCACACTACATAACCGATCTCGAGAACCGTACTCGAAACCGCTCTACTTAATCCAGCTCAAAGCGTCCACACTGAAGTACCGTTTCACGTTTAGTCAGGCTTAATGCGTCCACACCATTAGAATAGTTTAGTTACTATTCCCAGCAACAACAAACCGTGGAAATTAATACGACATTATCCCACCATGCACTGTATTTTATTTTAAAATAATGTTATGC
The DNA here is from genome assembly GCA_036884735.1 of Huso huso. Classification (NCBI taxonomy): domain Eukaryota; kingdom Metazoa; phylum Chordata; class Actinopteri; order Acipenseriformes; family Acipenseridae; genus Huso; species Huso huso. The sequence continues at coordinate 4,643,404 of CM072699.1, read as the reverse complement.
CCCATATTAACAGAGGTCCATATTGCATAAATGAAATATAACAAGTATTGTGGGGAAAAAGTAAATCCGAACACACACACACACACACACACACACACACACACACACACACACAAGTAGGGCTTGAAGTTTTCAGGTTTTATTTTTAATTAGGTGAAGTCCCTTTAAATAAATTGAGCAAAAAGCTGTTAATTACAAAACAATCATTGTTTTTACCTTCATATCTTGCCTGTGCCTAATTCTGGTCCTCTTAATTTTATTTCAAACAGAGCTGACAAATTACGTAATTTGTTCATCCCCGATCCTACTTTTAACTCGCATTTCATTTTTGCAGTCGCCTAATTTAACGCTGTGTTTTTATTATTTATTTATTTATTTATTTATTTATTTATTTTAGCAGACGCCTTATCCAGGACGACTACAGTCGTAAACAAAAATACATTTCAAGGATCACAGTACAAGTAATAATACAGTTAGAGCAAGATAAATACAATGACTTTGGTTCTAGCAAGTACAAGTACGATTCAAGAAAATACGATTTTCCCATTAGTTTAACAGAGATGTCCTGAAAGATTTTTTGAAGCATAAAATGAATACCTAGTGCGGAGTGCACACTGATAGCAAATCCTTCAGGCGCCTGCTCAGAGTATTTCACCAAACATACCACAAAGCATTTGGGGATATTGGAGGATACAAAAATGTAGTTCGTATTACAGCGTCCACACTTCTGATAAACCGCACTACCTAATGCGAGCCCACTAGGAACCGGATTCGAGACTACCTCCTGAGGTGGTCAGTCCGTCTCGAGCACGGTATTAAATATCGCGTAGTGTGGACGCAAACCGATTTAGCACTTTTAGCCCGGCTTAAATGCAACTAATACGGTTTAAAGGCATAGTGTGGACAGGGCCTAAGTATCAATTTCAAAATGCTGTTGGAACGGAAAGCAGACTGCACCAAAATCGCGTGCATTCATTTTGCACTTCACTATGCTTTCCCCATGTTTGAATTGCAAATGGTCCATGGCGTCCCTTAACATATGATCTCTAATGACAATGCAGTGCTTTTGTAAGATAATAACAGCTCAAGGGCAGCTGTATAGTAAGCCATGAATGTTACCACTACAATTATTCATCCACTATTTAAAACACAAACCCAGAGACAAAATTATAAGAAACTGAAGCCCATGTTTAACCAGGTAACTTTTTTTTTCTGGCAATGAGTTTAATTAAATTTAAATTAGACCTTTTTTTTAATTGTTTTCAGTTTTTAAACAGTTGGAGATTTCAAGTTAACTATACAGGAACTTTAAATCTGCAAGTTTTGAGGAGCTGAGAACAATTAAAAAGGTCTAATTAAGCACATGATTAGTTCAATGAAGGGTTTGATTAAGTAATTGAGAACTCAGTTGGAATGAAAACCAGCAGACACAGGGGGACCCCCAGGACCAGGATTGGGAAACCCTGCCCTAGTTTACTTAACATATTAATCACATCTATCTATTTGAATGGAACGTGGGATTTTCATTAGAAATCATCATGGGTGTTCTTTGTAACAAGTATAGTTGAGTACCAATAATGAAGATGACCATTTGTCTGAGTAACACACAAGTATAAAGCTTATTACTTGTACATGTTTCTTTTGGGGGGGGATTTCCAGTTTTAGCAACGCCAGCTTTGGTGAAACCCCTTGGGGGTGTGGAGAAGTACTATATATTCATTACAATGAAATTAATTTCAAACGATACTGAAGAAGGCAGGAAAGTACAATGCGTTTCAATGGGATCTTATATCTTGTTTTACTTTATACTTTCTTTACTTTCTTTTACTTTATTTAACAGAGGGCCTGAACTATAAAAGCCAGCAGCAATCTTATCAATGTCCAGAACTTACGATTTAGTTCCCAATTTCAATTTGCAGCTGTTTGAAAAATGTGCCCAAACTTTTAAAAGTTGCTTAGACTCTTGCTAGATTTTATGGATCAAGCCTCATATGTTGTAGAAACAAGTACATTGTCTGCCAAGAAACTGCTTCTGTTTCTGGTATGTTTTCTTGAGATAATAAATATTTCCTTATCTGAAACGTTTTGTCTCTTCATTATTTTTTTTTAAAGACAAAATTATATCATTTTTAAAAATACATCTGTTGATCCACATTTCTCATTTCTGCTCATTTTTACATCATTAAAACAGTTTTTTTTTTAATCAATTCAGTGTATTACATTAAAACATTTTACAATAAAAACACATGGCATGGGCCAGATGTTAAATGAGATTTTATTGTTTAAAAACAGACTAATAGCCTTCAAGCCATTGCACACTCTGCAAGAAATGCTATACACTTAGAAAGGGTACATTAAAACAGAACAGACATATTAAAATAATAAAATAAACACATTTTTTTTCTGTATAACAAGCTCCAAATGAATTACAAACAGGGTAAATGTCAAGAGTTGGGTTACAGAAAATTTTCTAAGTCCAAACTTTACTATAGACTTTCAAAACAATCCATTTTGAAACCAGATCCCTTTTAACACTGCACACCACCACAATTACAGGCTGAAAAGGAACACAGACCCTATTAAAAACACAATCTGTATTTAAAGACTATGGACTGGATTTAAAAGAAAGCCAGACAAGGAGAGACATGGCTAGAAAAAAAGGTACAAAATATACAGATTACTTTTTAGTCAGACAATATTTATTTATTTGTAATAATTTGAATGCACTATTCCCAGACACTGGTATCTGATTACTCCCCAGCTACACCTTAACAGAGTCAGAATCAACTAATGGTGAATTTCACAGTAACATATAACAGCAACATTTTGGCAATATTGAATTAAAATACGTTTTCTGGTTTTAATAATTTGCCAGATTTATTTTTATGTCTTTCTGTAGCATTTAGAATTTCTTATAGCAGACTGACAACCTATTTTCCTGTACACATTATAACCTTATAACTTGTGAAAAAATTGTTGGATATATTTGTAAATCTGTGTAGGCTTATACCTTCATAATTGTGATGGGTGATGGAGGTGGGGGATACATAAATCATTGTTATAACAATGTGTTCCCCCAAAACATTGAAAACACCCACCCACTGGCTATTAGTTACATTTCTGAACTGTTTCAGTTACTTTAGTAGCAGAAACAGTGGATTTTTTAACATAATACTGATCTTTGAGAAATCAACAATTTATTTTTCTTAATTTCTTTAAAAGTTCAATTAGCATTCGAGACGTGTACTAATTTGATTTAACCAGCTTGTTTGTAACAAGATGCAATTTTTTGCAGCATAAAGGGAAACAACATTCATTTTTTACATGAAGCACTTTTATGAGAAGCCTGTTAAATATTCAGCCAATGGAGTTTCACAGTGAAATCCCAGAGGAAGGCTGGAACTGCAGTGAAACTGTCTGGCAGGTTTACAGTTAATGGCGTTCTTACAGCTCTAGAACCTAGGGGGCTCCAGCTGCCCTCTATTCTCCTCAGACACACTGCCAGCCTCACAGCGCCCCACCCTCTCCTGGAGACTCCTCCCAACATCATCGTAGTCAGTCCTGTCAGGTGCAGCGGTCCTTCTTCAGGGGCAGTGCGGCCGGGCACTCTCCTCTCCAGGGGAGTGAGGGAAAACCTGCCAAAGAAAGACACGCACAATCAGGGATTGGTTGGGTTTCGCAGTGGGAGGGTTCACAGATCTGGGGTCAGGGATTGGTTTAAGCAATGGGTGTGATTAGAGTGCCATGGGTGTTTTCTGAGAGATTCAGAACTTCTCAAACTCCACTGCCTGGTAGTGACACCTGCTGGAAGAGATGGGAGTGGGGCAGTTACAGGCTCCCACAGCATGCTGCCCTGGGGCAGTAGGGTGTGCTTTGCTGAAGCAGGGCAGGATATCTGAGGGGCCCTCCCAATCCTCCCACTGTAGACTCCAGTCCCCCTTACCTTGGATGGGGTTCCCTCACTGTCCTCCACATCATAGTAGCCAGAGGAAGTTCGTCAGAATGGAAACTTCCTAGGAACAGGAATCAAGGTTAGCTCTGGAGTTTGACCCGCTTTCACCCACAGTATATTAGGATGCTGTGTGGTCCAGTGGTTAAAGAAAAGGGCTTGTAACGAGGAGGTCCCCGGTTCAAATCCCACCACAGCCACTGACTCATTGTGTGACCCTGAGCAAGTCACTTAACCTCCTTGTGCTCCGTCTTTGGGTGAGGCGTAAATAAGTGACTCTGCAGCTGATGCATAGTTCACACACCCTAGTCTCTGTAAGTTGCCTTGGATAAAGGCGTCTGCTAAATAAACAAATATTAACTCCATCCTATTGTCCACTAACAGAGTCACAGGGTTCACAGTGCTAAATAAAACTGTTTACATAACATTCAGACTGACCCATCAAATGTAGAAAAACTACTTGGCACCCTAGAATCAAACCCACTCTACTGCTCAATGGGCATGGCGGGGGATGTTGCACAGTCCTGGGACTTACCTGCACAAACAATATGCAGTTACTGAGGGTTTGACAAACGTGAGCTAAATTAGGAACCTGATTGAATACATTTACTTTCTCCAAGACTGGGTTTGGTGCAGGGCTTCTCTACAGGGCTTGTCTGCAAGAACTCACCTGATAAATCTTCTGGGTTACTGTTCATAGGGACGGCATCGTCATAGTACCCTGGGGTCTCTCCTTCCAGAGAGGGCATCGATTCACCTAAAAGAGATAGAGAACAGCATTAGTGTTACAGACCAGAGAGAGCACTGCTTCACCTAAACCAGACAGAGAGCAGAATCGGTGATACAGGTGAGGGAATTGTTTCTTCATAGGTTTGTAACACAGCCCCCTTTTACCTGGGATGGGGTTCCCCTCACTGTCCTCCACATCATCGTAGTCAGAGGGCAGCTCATCAGAAAGGAAACTCCTGGAACAGGAGACAGGGTTAGTGCTGCCTGCTTTCCTCTGCAAATTCACTACCTGCTACTTGTTGCACACTGACTACTATTGTAGCTGTTGTTCAATGTTTGGATTACTGAATTCAGGACAGGAAATTAAACAGTGGTTTTGTGATCTACACCCTAAGTAACTACATATTATCTACTGTTTGCTGCTCTGTTCCTGTCTGTCTCCCAGTCTTTGTAGTGTTTCCTGTGATGAGAGGTTTACAAGTCTGCTGCTTTGAGTCATGTTTGTGGATTGTGTGGCAATGTGATGTGTGTGTTGGCTCTCTCTTTCTCCACTCCCCCTCCCCTCTTACTCACCTCTCCTGGGCGCATCATAGGTTCCCTGTCTGGCCAGTTTGTACTCAATCTCCTCGTAAACGGCTTCATGGAAGGGGTCAAGCACCTCCTCAGCAATCCTCAGCATACCTTCATAGCAAACTAGCAAACTATGAAGGTATGAAACAGAGACTAACAGAAGTAGATTGGAGTAAAATAGAGAAAACATCCACAGAAAAAGGGTGGCTGTCTTTTAAAAATGTAGTACTAGAGGCACAAAACAATTACATCCCAAAAGT
>CM072699.1:4526680-4637396 GCA_036884735.1 Huso huso | reverse complement strand
GTGAGACCTCTTTCTGCACTCTCGTTTTGACGCTGGAGAGTGATTTTGTTCAGTAAGAGACACATTCCATCACAGAACACCCCACCAATATGTACAGGAGTCAGGACAAACAGGACCACCTGCCTCTGTAGCACTCCTCCAACAAAGTCTATCACACTGATTTATGTGTCATGCAAATGAAATCCCAGACACATATTCAATAAGTCTCACTTGTGTTAAGTGCAAAATCACCACCTCGCTTGATTTTGATGACGTTATAGATGATTTTGTGTTAAAAAGCAGAAAAGAAGCCACTTTAAAGTGTATTTTGGTGCTGTGGTGCCCGCGAGGACCAGAATAGTCCTGTACTGAGTTATAAAACACATCTAGCAAGCCAGGCCATGTAAACAAAGCAACCACTTCTACAGTAAAGCACGTATCAGCAGTGCAGTGTTTCGTATGCTGTTGTGTTTTTTACATTAGTATTCACTTGTTTTAGTAATTGTGTTTCCAAGTCTCTATGTTTGTGGGTGTGTTCTGTTTCCGTCAGAATCCGCGTTTTTAGGGAGGTTCTGGATATCAAATTTGCTTTTCAATATCTTAATCGAAACCAAACTTTATCGTGGACCTGTGTTTCAGTTTTGGAACTTGTACATGTTAAAATAGAAGTGTCACATTTTAATGGGACGACAAGGTGATTAAAGTTGTCTGGTCCCGGTTCACATTACCTGGTGTCTCTTTTTGTTCAATACATTGGGAAACGTGGTTATCAGGCTCTCTACAGGATTGAAGTAGGCTTCAGGGGTTTATTTTAAATGTATTTAGCACACTGTCTTCACTGGGACTGTTTCTGTGGGTTCGCTCAGTCGTTCAGTTCAGAACATTGCGTGAAAGTTTCTTCAAAATGAATTCTATCATAATGCAGCATAATTCACAGATTCTGATCAAAACCATGAATGCTATCCTAAACCCTTGTGAGAAAGGAAAAGGTTACTGTACAAGTATAAAATTGGATAAAACGATATATGCTAAACCTGATCTAACAAATGGCACGTGTATGGGAGTAAAGTGTAAACGTGTGTACATGTCTGCTGTTTGATGTTATCATGTTGAAGGTAAGACCCTCAAGTATGTTTGCCTAGAGTCCAGTGATGGTTAATCTGGCCCTGTCCCTAGCTCCCTCCATTCCAGCCATGTGAACTGGGATCCTGATTGGTTGACCAAACAATTGATTCAATATGGTCATTGATTGAAGGCAGGTGAATATAAAAGATAGTGTCACTCCTCATGCAGGTGAAGAAGTACACATGAGGCAGTTGTGGTCCCTAAATACAAGTGTTGCAGTCCGTCTGTCTGTCTGTCTGCCTTAAGGAAACCTTTTTATTTAAGTTTAATTTTGTTTATTTATTATCATTACAAAATAGTGGGAAAGCGAAGCCTCGTGGAAGCACTGAACTCTTTAAACCACTGGTTTGGTGAAAAGCTCACCGATCTGAATGTCATGAAGCTATTATGCTGTTTGCACAAAAACACAAAAATAGTCCCGAGGCTGATGGGTCTATCAGATCTCTCTGTCATTTTTAACATGGTACTTTATTTATCAAATAACCGTCCATGAGTAAATGTATGAAGTATCAGAAAATGTATAAAGTTACCAGCTGCTGGATCGGTTTATAAAATGACAGAGGAATGTTGGTTAATAGAGTGTAAATATATAAAAATAAAAACGTCAGGTAGGCGAGGTTGTGTAAAGAGATTTCTCTGCTGTATTAGGTTTGATTTTCTCAAATCAGCAATATGAGTGATGAAATAATCTTCTTCATTGATTCTATTTTATTTTAAAATCACATTATAGTATTTTAAAATGTCCCAAATATAAAATGTAAATCTCCCAATACACTTATTTTCCAGCCATAGTTTTTGTTTTCAGTATTTAAAATATGGTAAGAATCTAATCGTTACTGTTGATAACTTTCTGCATCTTTGTTTGTTTCTACACAGCAGCTCCTTTCTACCTGAACAATATGCTTAGTATAAGTTACTGTTTAATCAAAACTAATAATAATAATAACACATTGTACCGTTACAGAAAATTATACCTATTTAATAATACAATTTCACAGATCCACAACAGATTTTATCTATAAATTACTGAATAAGGTTGACTTCGCAAATACATAATTTCACATAATTAAAAAAAATAAATAAATTAAAAATATCATGCACGAGCAATAGACGGGTGTCTTTGTTAATCGAGCCTGAAGAATAAAGTAGCCCGTGTCTTAAGTTCTAGTACAGTATAGTGCGTGTCCTGTAAAAGACAAGACTAAAAACAAACAAGACTACCTGAGAAAGAGCGAACAAGAGCGTCACTGCCGAATAAAAACAGAATGTGACTGACTGCCGAGAAAAGATGAACAAAGACGTCACTGCCCGATCTCAAATCATCCATGATGTACAGGCAGCCATTTTCTAAAAAGCGTCATTATCTCCTTGAGGAATTCGAAGAGACCTTTTTACAATTTCAACGTTTCGTTATTGAAATCAGTTTTAACAAACAGTACCAGCTTGGACAGATCGAATGCTGACCAGACCCCTGTATTTTCGACATGCTAAGCAATACCACAGTTCACAAATTGGGAGAAAAACAGGTATGGTGATCACGAGTAGAAATGAGAAGCAACACATCACTGTAATTGTGTGTAACCAGCAGACGGTCGCAAACTGACTCCATGTGCGTAATTGAGTTGTGTCTTTGTAAATGCATATTTATTTGATGTTTATTTTCCTCAAATTGAGGGTGGGAAATTTGGGCACGTCTTAAATTGGAGCTCTTAAATTCGAAAGAATACGCTATCTATATTACGCAACATACACACAATCTAGTCTGGCAAGTCTTCATTCCGTTCTCACATTGTGTCCTTCCCTCACCTCTACAACTGAGTACCAATCAATGGCAATTAGTTTCCGCATTGAGTGTTTTAAAAGCCGACTGGAAGCGGATTTTCCTCTCATCCACGACACTGCTGTTTTTACTGCCGTGTTGTTGTACCGAGGCCAGAAACTTAAATTGTCTTTCAGCTGGCCCTGAAGAATATCCTGTAACACAAAACTGAAACTGAACTTTCTGAAAAAAAAAAAAAGGAACAAAATCTGCATACACAAATGTATTTGAAAATATTCAGAACCCCCCTTCAATACTTAGATCCACAAACAAGGCTGTTGTTATACACGTGTGCTGGCTGTTTGATTAGTCAATAAAATATACAAACAAGTAAAACATTTCATTGTATTACCTGTTCACCAGAAAACAGGGATTGTGACCCTTTTGTCTTCTCAGATCCACACAACGTTGTGGTATCTGAACCAGTATAAAATGCATGTTTCAGGAAAACAATGTAGGTTCTCCATTGTTTCATTCTTCTTATGAACTGGAATATGATACTAGACAATGAATGATAACATATAAAGGGCAAAGGCAATTTATTTACCGAGTTTCAACCTCTTTTAATAGATGTACAAATAACCCTCACTACTTTTTGTAATAGGCCGTTATAACAGCTTGCCTACAGGATCTTGGCAGAGGTTAGTGCTGCAATGTGTCCGCTAGGTGGCACCAAAACACTGTTCATAGTTTTACATTCAAGGTCAGACTAATACATCCTGTTTAGCTGCATTAATTGCTGCATTGATCAGTGAAAAAAGAGCAATAAATAGGCTTCCCTTGACTGCGATCAAAACCTTTTGTTATTCTCCTCACTCAACAGCTTCCTCATTAGAAAGTATCAGAACTCCCTCATCTTTTTTTCTGATATGGCAGGGCAGTTGCTGATCTTGTCAAAAAACAACAATAAAATTCACTCTATTGTTAATATGAGCTAATCTTATATTGCTGCTCTTTCAACTAAGCTCAGTGTCCTTTGGATAGGACAGGAAGTGTGTTGTTTGAATAAACAAAGACAGCAACTGTGTGAAGGATTTTAAATTACCAACCCCACATTGCTGCTTGTCAATACCCATTGATCTCATACTGGTTGTTAAAAATAGAAATCCACAAAGCTCCAATGCTGAGTTCTTACCAGTGGATATTTGCATGTAAACACAGAACAACAACAGACAAAAAAAGCAGCTCCTTTCTACCTGAACAATATGCGTGTTATAACAACAGTATATGAGCAGGGAACTGTTTAGTATAAGTTACTGCTTAATCAAAACTAATAATAATAATAATAATAATAATAATAATAATAATATCACATTTCTTATGTAATGTACATCACTATCCTGTAGCGTTTAAAGGTTCTTTTTTTTGCAACAAAAATGAGACTGCAACCATGAGTAGGTAAAGACTCAAGCCATTTATTTTACAATAATTCAATAATCACAAAATAAAATCATAAAGTGAGGGAAAGGGGACTGAGTCGAAAATGAAAATAAATGATGTAGGTTTTCTCTCTATCCCCCGAACAAATTTCTCTCACTCTTGTCTTCCCCAATCCTCCCCATCTTTCCTGCACCCCCCTTATCTACTCACTTCCCGCTCAGCCCGTCATTCACGCCAAACCTGCACCTCGATTGCCCTCCACACACACACACAAACATGCAACCCCTGCACACACACCATACAACCCCTGCAGGCACACACAACATGCAACCCTGCGCACACCACCATGCAACTCCTGCAGGCACACCCACCGTGCAACCCCTGCATGCACACACACCATGCAACCCCTGCACACACACACCACCGTACAGCCCCTGTAGCATACACCTACCCATTACAGCCCCTGCATGCACACAACACCATGCAACACCTGCCTTTACAACATGCAACCCCCTGCACACACACACCACCAAAACCCCTGCATGCACACCACCGTGCAACCCCTGCAGGCATACACCACCGTTGCAACCCCTGCAGGCATACACCCACCGTGCAACCCCTGCATGCACACAGCACCATGCAACACCTGCTGCACACACACAACATGCAACCTGCACTAATAATTTTTTCCTGTAAAGCCTGCATGCACACACCACCATGCAACCCTGCACGCACAAAAGCACCATGCAACCCCTGCATGCAATTAAAATAAATCACGCAAATGATTGTAGCCCTCTTTTGTGCAATGTGTTTATATGATGGAGTGCACGCTTGCAGACATTGGCAGCGTGCTGTTGTAGCATTAAATGCATTTGAATTAAACAAAGCAAGCTTCATAAACGCAAAGCTTACGGACGTTTGTTTAAAATAGCCGAAATATTAAACCGAGCTGCTTATCGGCTGTTGGCAATATCAAGAAAGAGCGCAAGAGATAGAGATATTAGAAAGCAGAACCAGGGAGGCAGGGACTTCTAGAGTTAAAAAGAAGCCATCAGTTGCAGATTACTGTACATTTACCGTTTGTTTTGTTTTAAAAATAATAATAATAAAAAAAAGCTTTAAGTGGAGATGGTTTATAGCAAACCGCATAGCAACACTGTGTATTTAGCCTAATTAATCTACGTTTATGTTTGTTTTACTTTTTAAAGCAAAACATGTCCACATGTTTAAAGCAGTTAGCGTGTTGTTTTTGTTCACTAACCTATTTATGGATGTGTAAATGCTTTTTCTATAGATGATCACAAACCCGACTTTTTCACATACCGCCTATACCCCAGTCCACAGGGGTCGGATATGTGACGTTGTACTGTACTGAATATATAATGATTCCCCAGCTATTTGTGGTCTTATGCTGCCATCTAGTGGAATAAGGGTATGTATTTTTAAAAACACAGCTTCAGATACATAACCTTATTACTCCGACTAGATGGCAGCAAGTTTAAAATGTGCGATTAATTGTTTAGTCCTAGTATAAATTATTTTATTTTTTAACAGGTCTTGCAAGAGTCTCGTAAAGATCACAAAAAGCATAAATGACAGTGCAGCTAAAGATAGCGTAGAGGACACTGCTGAATCAGAATAATTTCCTCCAACAGGGTGTAGTGTAGGGAGTAGAAAGATGTCAGATAGCAGTCAAACACGGAAATAGAGATTGCCTTACAAAAAGCGTTGGTAAGTACAATTTAACACGCTAGTAATACAGTAAAGGACTTTCATAAAAACAAGATACCATCATATTTCACATAAGCACTTACTGAGTTACAGACATAAGTATTGGCACTCCCTGTCGAACTCAAATAATGTACCTGCAATCTTTACTATTACTTGCTAGGATGCATGAGTGTTCAATAAACTTCACAAACATATCGCTGTTAAATAAGTATAGTTTAATTAACAGTATGTATTAAACTAAATAAATTAGTGAATACCATTGTTTCAATTGAAGGACGTAATACTTTCTTCTGCGACTGAAGATAGAAAGTCTAGTAATCTCGCTGTATACAAGGATACAAAAGTGGCTACGTCAAACTGGCGTGGTTTGGATCGTATTGATTAGGATTTTCGGTGTTAAATAATGTTTCTTCTAAAATCTCATTAAAATGTTATCCTCCTCACTCTCCGGTTTCAACATCCTTTGTTTGCAAACACTAGCTCCCTGCGTATCCATGCTGCTTCTGTTCAGCTGGGTCCCACACCTGTCGTTTATGTGGGCGTCCTGCAACTTGAACCAGCTGCTGTAGACATAGCGATCGTGGCAGTTGAGAACTCTGATTGGTTCTTATAATGTGACTGAACGGCGCCTACCTGTCATGAAAAGCTCCAATTTTAAAAATGTACATGTCATATAGCAACGGGAGGTTCCATAGCAACCGCTGAAGCAGGTTTCCTGTTTACCAAAACCGATTTAAAACTTAAAATTAGACTGCTTTCCAGCAACTTTTGTGAAAAAAAGGAACATTGGAGATTGTTTTGGGATATGGAAAATAGTACAACAGCACTGTCCCCCACCTGGGATTGAACCCACGACCCTCCGTCAAGAGTCCAGAACCCTAACCACTACTCCACACTGCTAGTTTAAAACAATGAGTCAGGGATACCTTTGAAACAGTAACTTAATGTCAAGCATATTTGCTGGGAAATAGCTATAATTACACAACACAAATGCAACTGTTATCTGTAGTATTTTAAAATAATTTTATGCAAATGTATATCCCATTTATAACCTTAATTACTTTCCCCTAAAAAGAGCAAACATCTAACATGCCAGCTTTAATATACATGCAATTTCCACAGACGTGCCAATTAATTAAGTCAAAACCAACAACAATATCTAATAATTGTGAAAATAGTGAAACTAACTACTATTAATTAAGAAATTAAGTGAATAATAGACACAAATACATTAGGACACAAGTACCAAAAACCTGACTCTTCTGCAGTTATAATTGTCTAATTAACAAGGTTTAGGAATACACTTGAGCATGATGGAATCTCAAACAGGCTTCACATTTACTGCATGCAAAATGATCTTCACCATAGATTTAAATCTGCAAACCATTTACAGGTTGTTGCTTTGGCACCAGAGTCTAAATATCTGCAGTTTTATGATTCCAGGTCAAGGAGTCTGGCTCAGTGGTGGCGCGATCTCTACTCTGGGAGAGTTGAAGTACTGCGTGGGGCGCCTGGAACACGGTCTGTGATGCTGGTTTGACCGGCAGGATGCAGAGGTTGTCTGTCAGCGGCTGCAGTGTGGAATTCCTCAAGAGGGTGCTGGGAGCTGCTCGTTTAGTAAGGGGCAGGGTCGGTCTGGTCAGAGAGATCCAGTGCAGTGGAATGAGCCCGGGCTCCATGGCTGCCCCATCTCATCAAGGAGCAGCCAAGCTGCACACATGCAAAGCGATGTGGGCCTTGTCTGTGTTGGTGGTACAAGGAGGCAAATATAGATGAACAGTCTGTTAACAATGCAAACAAATAGCACTACCCTCACTTCTACGTTCAACTTGAGACCCACATCCTCTTTCACAGTTAGCAAAACCCATTATCTTGTAAGGGCATCTCTACAGTGAATAAAGCTAAAATATATCAGTCCAGAAGACAAACATTTCACCTAAAAATCAAAAACACATCTTGTATAAATTGTTTGTATACTGAGCTAATTCTGTATTTTATTCAGTTGAGAAACCAGTCTTGTAAATTACTGATTTTAAATAAAAATACACTGAACATGTGACTCAAGGATCGGATTAGTAAAACAGATTTCCAATGATCAGGAATCAGAACTAATGTATTACCTGATAGTGCTTTACAACTAACAGGTATGTATGCTGGAAAAGGTAATAGGGAAGCGACTCCCACTAACTTTACTGTCTATATGCCTCCGCGGGTACAGGCTGGTGAATGGCTCTGATTCCTGTTCTGGCCAGTGGAGCTGCATCATGAAGGAGTCTGGGGGGCGGTTTGCGATCTCTGTGGGATCTGCAAAGATGCCACAGTTCTCTGTCAGCAGCTGAATTGTGGTTGTGCTGTGCCTGTGCGTCCTTGGACAGGCCCATTTTGGAGAAAGGCAGCGACACAATATGGGCCTGACAAATTCAACTGTGAAGGCATGGAGACACACTTATCAAGTGCCCCATCTCTGCATGGAACACAAGCCGTGCACTCATGTGAACGATGTGGGGTGTTTGTTCTGGTGGTAGCGTCCTTTGCTTAATATACAGTACAGTTTTGTTTTTGTTTTTTTACAATAATTTCATTTAACATATTTAAAAGTTGGTGGATTTTAGTTAAAAAAGGAGAAAGCTTAAAAACTTAAATTACAAATCTGCCAGTCCTTCATTTGAAATCTAAAACATTATAGAATAATGAGACAGTTGGTTGAATATAAAATTGTCATGACCTACCTATTAAACCCATTGTTGTTTATCTGTGATTAGTTGTCTTACCTTTCTTTCATCCATTTGATATGAAATCTGTTTTCTTACATGCACTTCCTTAAAACTTTGCTACAACCTCTTCTAAGTGTAAAATAAAACCTCAGTTTCAGTGAATGCTGAGAATCTCTATTGAAAGCAGAGAGAGCATCATTAAGAGTTTTTTTTCAAATGAATGATTTGAAATGCCATAGTGAACATTAGGTTCAACATTATATTAAACATGCATGTTTTTAATGGACATTTTTACCCATAACCTTGTGTGGTGTGCTTTGAATTATTTTTTGGCATTTAATATAGCAAACCATATGCCATTTCACCTCAGTTCTGATGTGCTTCATTAACCCTGCCCACTAGATTATTATCTTCCTCTCCTTTGCTCCCAGCACAGGCAGGTCGAAAATCGGTTGGCAGCCCGGACCTGAGTCGCTGTGAAGGCCGGGGGAAGTTTACTACAACAGGACCTGGGGAGAGTTCTCCACGACTCCTGGGGCTCACAGAGGCTTCCGTGGTGTGCAGAGAGCTGGACTGTGGCTCTGCAATGGAAGTCTCTAACTCCTCGATCACGGGACAGGGGGACAGTGATGTGTGTCTGACAGGCATTCGCTGCACTGGGGCGAGTCCCATCTGATAAACTGCAGCCTTCCACAGCAAGTCAGCTGCAATACCAATGTGGTCTTGACTGTGCTGTGCTCCAGTGAGTGCATTTCAAAATCATGATCTCATAAATAAAATATCCCCATATGTATTGGGGTGTCCATCCTGTAATACAAGGACACTTTTCATGTATGTTTCAGCTTTTATATTAAGCCCTTTTGTAGCTAGACTACTTAAAACCTCTCACAAGAACTTCTTTGGAAACAAGACTGAATGCTGAAAGGGTTGATCTTAATGCTTCTGATTCATTATTGATCACTGATTCTGTCCCTCTACATCACGTGGTATTCAGTCAGTATGATGACACACTATTATTGAATTGATTATAGGTCACTGACTCTGATTCTTTCCCCCTAGATCACACGGCCCTCAGGCTGGTTGAGGGAGGAGGTGCCTGCGCTGGGAGGGTGGAGGTTTCACTGCGGCTCCTGGGGGCGGTCTGCGATGACTTCTGGGACCTGGCAGATGCTGAGGTGGTGTGTAAGCAGCTCCAGTGTGGGATGGCACTCAGCGCCTCAGTGTCAGCCTCCTTGGCCAGGGGACCCGGACCCATCTGGTTGGACGAGCTGCGCTGTCAGGGAGCAGATCGACTCTGTGGGAGTGTGACTCAGGAGGTGGGGCAACACAACTGCAGACACAAGGAGGCCAGCGGGAGTCGTGTGTTCAGGTACAGGACTGCAATAACTCACTATACCTAACCATTGGAAACTGAGCCATCACTATATTAGCCATTAATATGTTAATAGTGGAAACCAAGGCAATATCAATTACTAGATACGACTTATTTAAACTGAGAGGAGGAGCTCAGTAAGCAGGGCAGATTACTGGTGATCCTGTAATACATGAAGATTTCAAACCATTTATACCACCTCTCCAATTTCTAGCTGATTGTATTAAAACGTTTTTATAAAAGCTTTTTAATATTGTCTAGCAACAGTATTGTAATCAGGATAGTTCTGAGTGTCATTCATTGCAGTGCAGTTTACTTTCCACGGTAGTATGTTTTTTTGACAGAGTTCAAGGATCTTAGACTGGCTGAAGGCTGCTCTGGACCAATAGAGTTCTCTACAATGGCACCTGGCGTAGTGTCTGCAGCAACAGAATGACACAGATTACAGCTTCAGTGATGTCAGCAGCTGAACTGTGGAAAAGCTGCCATTAGAGATGCACAATCCAGGCTGAGTTCTGATTACAAATGGCTTGATGAAGTGAACTGCCGAAGACACGACTCTACACTGTGGCAGTGTCCATCCTTACCCTGGGGTCAGACAAATTGCTTTAACAATGAGGTGGCTGCGATTGAGTGCACAGGTAAAGATCTCCTCTGTTGTTCCTCTGCTGGTCACCTGATGGCTCAGCAGTTAAAGACCACAGGTTTGAATCCTCCTCCTGAGATAACAAGGACACGCTGCCCCTAGCAAAGTTACACAACATGGTAGCTGTGTTATTGGAGGATTCTGTCCTTTCTAAGAGAGGTCCATTTGATGTTCCCTCTGCTTGGTGGATGTTAACAACACTTCTGGAAGCAGAGCAGCAGATAAGTCCCAGATCCCTGATCAAACCCCTGCATCAAAGAGGAGGCCAGAGCAGGGATGTGTTAAAGTACAAAAAGCAGGGCCTCTTTAGAATAGAGAGGAGATGAAACTTACGAGATCCCAATAGAAATATGTCCAGGCCTTAAGGACAGCCCCTACAGCAATATCTTCAGAATACTTTTGCATTCACCATTTCTTGTTTCAGCTCAAAACAAACAAGACACAAAGCAGGAGCATGCTTGAGCAGAGTGTGAATGCAATGTACTTTTTTCCCAAACACTGAATTCACTTAATTGTTTGTTTTTAACAGTGAAGAAGCTGTCTGTCACCAGCATACCCAAGGCATGCTCTGAAGACCTCACTCAAGAGCACTGCACAGGTTATTTTTTATTTAACAGCGTCTAAAAATAATGCATACAATTGCAAAAGCATGACCTTACAGTGACATGCATTGACATTTTAGACAACATTGTCAACGTTTGGCCTTTAAATTTCTGTTGTAAACTAATTTTAATGAGCGGTTCTTCTAGTTTCCAATACTAAAGAGTCTTTTTTAATTAATAATGCAACACTGAATTGTGATTGCCTCTGATCTCTGAGACTGGTTACCTAGATTTTTTTCCAGAAAGGGAAATAAAGCCTCTCTCTACTACTCACACAGCAGCCTCTGGGCTGAACTGATTCAGTAAGCCCTGCTGTTTTTATTCCAGAGCCAGCAGAGCTGAGGCTGGCTGGAAGCTCAAGTCCCTGCTCCGGACGGGTGGAGGTGCGGTTCGAGGGGTCCTGGGGACAGTCTCACGATGACTCCTGGGACCTGAAGGACCTTGGTGGTCTGCAGACAACTAGGCTGTGGGGCAGCAGAGAGGGGGGGGGGTGAGGCTACGTTTGGACAAGGGAGCGGCACCATCTGGCTGGGCGAGGTGAACTGCAGGGGCAGCGAGATGCACCCTGTGGGACTGCAGACACGCTCCACTGAGACACAATGATCTGCGACCACAAAGAGGATGCATGGGTTACCTGTGCAGGTGAGAGGGGGTTATCTGAGCAGGGGAGATGGGGAATTAACTGTACTGGGGAGATGCTCTGTTGTGTTAGACAGGGTACTTGCTTACATTGCAAATAATAACAGTCATTTCATTTTTGTTTTTACAGGTGTTCCAACTACTATCAGCTCTCCATTGAAAACAGGTCAAAGTAGCACCTTTTAAACTTCACATACACTACTGTCTTATACACATAAACAAAAAAGCACAGCTCTGGGGGAAATGTTTCTTACTGTGTAGCGTTCTGAATTTGGGAATCGTGTGGATAAAAGAAGGAGAGCCTCAGTTAGGAGCTTTCTATGTAAACAATGTGAATACAGCTTTTTGCTTCATTACAGTACAGTACCAACTGTTTACAGAAGTGTCTGTCTGTCCTCCTCTCCAACAAGCCTCTCCATCCAGGCTGCAGCCACGAGAGACATGACCATCCATTGATAGCCTGCATCGTGCTGGGGAGCTCTGCTCTTTGTGGTGTTGGTCCTGTTAGCGGGCAGCTGCAGCACAACAGGATGCTGAGGAGAGTAGGAACAAATCCCTTTAAAGTGCGCTGTTCTGGGATTGTATTCAGTAATGCCCTACACCGGCATTTAAATCTGCAGTGCTTTCCAGACAACACAAATGCACTACCCAGATCCCTTATAGCAGCGATCATTGTTCTGTGCATCTCAGATGACAATTTATAAATCATTCTCTTTTATTAATAATCTGGTTAGAAAAAAGCTTGTATTGACCCACATGTGTGATACCAGCCTGCTGCAGTAGGGGCAACAGAGGACACAATCTTGACAAGTTCTGTCATTAATTAAAGAGCTGTTAAAATGGCAGTTTTAAATAAAGAAAAATGGTGTTCTTGCACTGTGGATCACTGAAGGCTGTGCTGTTCAGTACAGTGTGTGCAGAAACTGTGTCACTGTGAATGAGGGCCTGTTTCCCCATAGGGATTGCTAAGGAGGAGCTTGACCCCTTCCATGAAGCCGTTCTGAGGAGATTAGTACAAACTGGCCAGACAGGGAACCTATGATGCGCCCAGGAGGGTGAGTAAGAGGGAGGGTGGAGAAAGAGAGAGCCAACACACATCACACTGCCACACAATCCACAAACATGACTCAAAGCAGCAGACTTGTAAACCTCTCATCACAGGAAACACTACAAAGAGGGAGACAGACTGGAACAGAGCAGCAAACAGGAGATAATGTGTAGTTACTTAGGGTGTAGATCACAAAAAAGCACTTTTTGTTTCTATCCTGAATTCAGTAATCCAAACATTGAACAACAGCTACAATAGTAGTCAGTGTGCAACAAGTAGCAGGTAGTGAATTTGCAGAGTGAAAGCAGGCAGCACTAACCCTGTCTCCTGTTCCAGGGGAGTTTCCTTTCTGATGAGCTGCCCTCTGACTATGATGATGTGGAGGACAGTGAGGGGAACCCATCCCAGGTAAGGGGGGCTGTGTTACAAACCTATGAAGAAACAATTCTCTCACCTGTATCACCGATTCTGCTCTCTGTCTGGTTTAGGTGAAGCAGTGCTCTCTCTGGTCTGTAACACTAATGCTGTTCTCTGTCTCTTTTAGGTGAATCGATGCCCTCTCTGGAAGGAGAGACCCCAGGGTACTATGTGATGCCGTCCCTATGAACAGTAACCCAGAAGATTTATCAGGTGAGTTCTTGCAGACAAGCCCTGTAGAAGCCCTGCACCAAACCCAGTCTTGGAAAGTAAATGTATTCAATCAGGTTCCTAAATTTAGCTCACGTTGTCAAACCCTCAGTAACTGCATACTGTTTGTGCAGGTAAGTCCTAGGACTGTAACATCCCCCTGCCATGCCCGTTGAGCAGGAGAGGTTTGATTCTAGGGTGCCAAGTAGTTTTCTGCATTTGATGGGTCAGTCTTAATATTATGTAAACAGTTTTATTTAGCACTCTGAACCCTGTAACTGTTAGTGGAAAATAGGAGGGAGTTAATATTTTGTTTATTTAGCAGGCGCCTTTCAAGGCAACTTACAGAGACTAGGGTGTGTGAACTATGCATCAGCTGCAGAGTCACTTACAATTCGTCTCACCGAAGACGGAGCACAAGGAGGTTAAGTGACTTGCTCAGGGTCACCACAATGAGTCAGTGGCTGAGGTGGGATTTGAACCGGGGACCTCCTCATTACAAGCCCTTTTTCTTTAACCACTGGACCACAGCCTCCTAATATACTGTGGGTGGCGGGTCAAACTCAGAGCAACCTTGATTCCTGTTCTAGGGAGTTTCCATTCTGTGACGAACTTCCTCTGGCTACTATGATGTGGAGGACAGTGGGGGAACCCCATCCAAGGTAAGGGGACTGGAGTCTACAGTGGGGAGGGATTGGGAGGGCCCCTCAGATATCCTGCCCCTTTCAGCAAAAGCACACCCTACTGCCCCAGGAGCAGCACGCTGTGGGGAGCCTGTAACTGCCCCTCCCATCTCTTCCAGCAGGTGTCACTACCAGGCAGTGGAGTTTGAGAAGTTCTGAATCTCTCAGAAAACACCCATGGCACTCTAATCACACCCATTGTAAACCAATCCCTGACCCCAGATCTGTGTGAACCCTCCCACTGTGTAAACCCAACCAGTCCCTGATTGTGCGTGTCTTTTTTGGCAGGTTTCCCTCACTCCCCCTGGAGGGAGAGTGCCGGGCCGCACTGCCCCTGAAGAAGGACCCGCTGCACCTGACAGGACTGACTATGATGATGTTGGGGAGGTCACCAGGAGAGGGTGGGGCGCTGTGAGGCTGGCAGTGTGTCTGGAGGAGAATAGAGGGGTAGCTGGAGCCCCTAGAGTTCTAGATCTGTAAGAGCGCCATTAACTGTAAACCTGCCAGACAGTTTCACTGCAGTTCCAGCTTTCCTCTGGGATTTCACTGTGAAACTCCATTGGCTGAATATTTATCAGGCTTCTCATAAAAGTGCTTCATGTAAAATATGAATGTTGTTGCCCTTTATGCTGCAAAATTGCATCTTGTTACAAACAAGCTGGTTAAATCAAATTAGTACACGTCTCGAATGCTAATTTAACTTTTAAAGAAATTAAGAAAAATAAATTGTTGATTTCTCAAAGATCAGTATTATGTTAAAAAATCCACTGTTTCTGCTACTAAAGTAACTGAAACAGTTCAGAAATGTAACTAATAGCCAGTGGGTGGGTGTTTTCAATGTTCTGGGGGAACACATTGTTATAACAATGATTTATGTATCCCCTACCTAAGCCTACACAGATTTACAAATGTATCCAACAATTTTTTCACAAGTTATAAGGTTATAATGTGTGCAGGAAAATAGGTTGTCAGTCTGCTATAAGAAATTCTAAATGCTAGGGAAAGACATAAAAATAAATCTGGCAAATTATTAAAACCAGAAAACGTATTTTAATTCAATATTGCCAAAATGTTGCTGTTATATGTTACTGTGAAATTCCCCATTAGTTGATTCTGACTCTGTTAAAGTGTAGCTGGGGAGTAATCACATACCAGTGTCTGGGAATAGTGCATTCAAATTATTAAAAATAAATACATATTGTCTGAATAAAAAGTAATCTGTATATTTTGTACCTTTTTTTCTAGCCATGTCTCTCCTTGTCTGGCTTTCTTTTAAATCCAGTCCATAGTCTTTAAATACAGATTGTGTTTTAATAGGGGTCTGTGTTCCCTCTTTCGGCCTGTAATTGTGGTGGTGTGCAGTGTTAAAAGGGATCTGGTTTCAAAATAGATTGTTTTGAAAGTCTATAGTAAAGTTTGGACTTAGAAAATGTTCTGTAACCCAACTCTTGACATTTACCCTGTTTGTAATTCATTTGGAGCTTGTTATACAGAATAAATACACATTTAAATGTGTTTATTTTATTATTTTAATATGTCTGTTCTGTTTTAATGTACCCTTTCTAAGTGTATAGCATTTCTTGCAGAGTGTGCAATGGCTTTAAGGCTGTATTAGTCTGTTTTTAAACAATAAAATCTCATTTAACAGCTGGCTGATGCCGTGTGTTCTTATTGTAAAATGTTTTCATGTAATACACTGAATTGATTTAAAAAACTGTTTTAATGATGTAAAAATGAGCAGACATGAGAAATGTGGATCAACAGATGTATTTTTAAAAATGATATAATTTTGTCTTTAAAAAAAAATAATGAAGAGACAAAACGTTTCAGATAAGGAAATATTTATTATCTCAAGAAAACACACCAGAAACAGAAGCAGTTTCTTGGCAGAGAATGTACTTGTTTCTACAACATATGAGGCTTGATCCATAAAATCTAGCAAGAGTCTAAGCAACTTTTAAAAGTTTGGGCACATTTTTCAAACAGCTGCAAATTGAAATTGGGAACTAAATCGTAAGTTCTGGACATTGATAAGATTGCTGCTGGCTTTTATAGTTCAGGCCCACTGTTAAATAAAGTAAAAGAAAGTAAAGAAAGTATAAAGTACAACACGATATAAGATCACATTGAAACGCATTGTACTTTCCTGCCTTCTTCAGTATCGTTTGAAATTAATTTCATTGTAATGAATATATAGTACTTCTCCACACCCCCAAGGGTTTCACCAAAGCTGGCGTTGCTAAAACTAAATCCCCCAAAAAAACATGTACAAGTAATAAGCTTTATACTTGTGTGTTTACTCAGACAAATGGTCATCTTCATTACTGGTACTCAACTATACTTGTTACAAAGCACACCCCCATGATTTCTAATGAAAATCCCACGTTCCATTCAAATAGATAGATGTGATTAATATGTTAAGTAAACTAGGGCGGGTTTCCCAATCCTGGTCCTGGGGACCCCTGTGTCTGCTGGTTTTCATTCAACTGAGTTCTCAATTGTTAATCAAACCCTTCATTGAACTAATCATGTGCAATTAGACCTTTTTTTAATTGTTCTGAGCTCTTTAAAATTGCAGATTTCAAGTTCCTGTATAGTTAACTTGAAATCTCCAACTGTTTAAAAACTGAAAACAATTAAAAAAAGGTCTAATTTAAATTTAATTAAACTGATTGCCAGAATAAAAAGTTACCTGGTTAAACATGGGCTTTAGTTTCTTATAATTTTGTCTCTGGGTTTGTGTTTTAAATAGTGGATGAATAACCGTAGTGGTAACATTCATGGTTTACTATACAGCTGCCCTTGTGCTGTTATTATCTTACAAAAGCACTGCATTGTCATTAGAGATCATATGTTAAGGGACGCCATGGACCATTTTACAATTCAAACATGGGGAAAGCATAGTGAAGTGCAAAATGAATGCATGTGCGATTTTGGTGCAGTCTGCTTTCCGTTCCAACAGCATTTTGAAATTGATACTTAGGCCCTGTCCACTATGCCTTTAAACCGTATTAGTTGCATTTAAGCCCGGCAAAAGTGCTACATCGGTTTTCCACCCACACGCAGCATTTAATACCGTACTCGAGACCACCTCAGGAGGTAGTCTCGAGTCCGGGTTCAATTAGATCACATCAGGTAGTCACGGTTTATCAGAAGTGTGGACGCTGTAATACCGAACTAAATTTTTGTGTTTCCTCAATATCCCCAAATGCTTTGGTATGTTTGGCGAAATACTCTGAGCAGGCGCCTGAAGGACTTGCCTTCAGTGTACACTCCGCACTAGGTATTCATTTTTATGCTTCAAAAAATCTTTCAGGACATCTCTGTTAAACTAGTGGGGAAAATCGTATTTTTCTTGAATCGTACTTGTACTTGCTAGAACCAAAGTCATTGTATTTATCTTGCTCTTAACTGTATTATTACTTGTACTGTGATCCTTGAAATGTATTTTTGTTTACGACTGTAAGTCGTCCTGGATAAGGGCGTCTGCTAAGAAATAAATAAATAAATAAATAATAATAATAATAATAATAATTAATAAATAAATAAATAAATAACAAAAACACAGCGTTAAATTAGGCGACTGCAAAAATGAAATGCGAGTTAAAAGTAGGATCGGGATGAACAAATTCGTAATTTGTCAGCTCTGTTTGAAATAAAATTAAGAGGACCAGAATTAGGCACAGGCAAGATATGAAGGTAAAAACAATGATGGTTTGTAATTTACAGCTTTTTCTGAGTTTAATTATAAAACAGAATCATCAATTTATTTAAAGGACTTCACCTGATTAAAAATAAAACCTGAAAACTTCAAGCCCTACTTTGTGTGTGTGTGTGTGTGTGTGTGTGTGTTTACTTTACTTTTCCCCATACTTGTTATATTTCATTTTATGCAATATGGACCTCTGTTAATATGGGGCATAACACATTATTTAAAATAAAATACAGTGCATGGTGGGATACTATCGTATTAATTTCCACGGTTTGTTGCGCTGCTGGGAATTGTAACTAAACTATTTTAATGGTGTGTGGA
The DNA here is from genome assembly GCA_036884735.1 of Huso huso. NCBI lineage: Eukaryota > Metazoa > Chordata > Actinopteri > Acipenseriformes > Acipenseridae > Huso > Huso huso. Next base: position 4,618,998 of record CM072699.1, on the reverse strand, counting down.
CGCATTAAGCCTGACTAAACATGAAACGGTACTTCAGTGTGGACGCTTTGAGCTGTATTAAGTAGAGCGGTTTCGTACGGTTCTCGAGATCGGTTATGTAGTGTGGACAGGGCCTTAGAGGAATGATCGCTGGGCACCTCCCCCAAAAGCCCCAGCAGTCGCATCTTTTAAATCCCAGGAAGGAGTCATTTGTGAACTGTTCCTTTGCAGGACCTACGATCGTTCTCTACGTTTTTACCTGGGATCGGATGGACTCATTCACTGTCACAAGGTAGACAAGGTGGGTGCTGCTGTCTCTAGATGTATATAGGGTTGAAAACAGAGACGATTGAATAAAGGTCATTTCTAGATTATCTATTACACCTCTGGCCAAACGCTTTGCATCACCTAGAATTTAGTCTTCATAATATATATATATATATATATATATATATATATATATATATATAGCTCAAGAGCCAGCTGCCCTATGTTATATTATATTATGTTATGTTATGTTATATATATATATATATAACATAATTTATATAATTATGTTATATATCGGAAATAAAGTCTACCGGAAAAATAGTAATACTGTTTTCATGTTAGATTTAAAAATGTAACATATTTCAATTTTTGGTCATTTTTTTCATTAAGTATATGGAAAACTGCAACACGCTCTGTCATTCAATATGTTACCGTCACATTATTCAGAGGTTTCATTCGACATTGTGAAGCAAAATTGATTAATTCTATAGGGTGATGCTAAACTTTCGGCCATAGCTGTAGATCTAGGACCACCTTCATAAAACTCCATTTAGTTCATCGAGAGCCTTTATGAAGTGTTATCGCAGCACCTGCTTATTAAGAGCACAGTTTGCCTCGAGGAGAGGTAGCATCACAGAGAATAAAAGCAGCCCAACGAAGCACTTTCACAGGGACACAAACGCATGTGGACTGAGCGCTAGAAAGAACATTGTAATTGCAAAGCTCTCAAAGCTGGCATTGTTGTTACTTGCAATGCTCTTGGTCTCGGCCGTGCGAGGTGACATCCTTCAATTGGGCAGCGATGTTGTGTTTTTTCACATTAGCATTCAAACCCGATTTGAAATCTTGTTTCTCTGAAGTCATTTTTTTTTGTTTTTGTTTTTTTCTTGAAAAGGAATATTTTTAGTTCAGGGATCCAAAATGCCACTTCAAGAAGAAAGTTTGCATATAATTAATGCTAATGTAATGGCTACACGGTGATGGATATTAATTTATTAATATGTCATGCAGCGACTGTGGTGTTAGGCTTCATGTGTGTGCAAGCACTTAACCACTCTGTTTATCATTACTAATCTGGACACCAAGGCAGCCTCGCTATCTCTTTCTAATATCTGACTTGTACAATGGCTGCTGTAACGTTTACATTTCCTAAAATATACCTAAGAGCTCGTCTATAGTAAAGGTGTGTATCGTCTATATGTAAGGCTTTAGATTTTCATAAAGCTCACCTTTATATGTCCATGTGTGTCAAACTATACTCAAAGAAAAAACATGTTTTCATGTCTGCTTTGTCAAGGTAATTCATTATTTTGTGTCTTAAACATATTAAACACTCACCTGCTGTGTTTATAAAATACATCATTTAATACATGCGTTTTCCTAGGAATATAGCATATAAAATAAGATAAACAGGTGGGTCCTTGAGTTTTAGATTTTGGTTGCCAACGTAGAGTGTTTTTCTCCTGGTTTACATAGGAAAAACAAAATGCAGCTTTACAATGTTCTGTTCAAATCTTTGTGTAATCATAACTGAAAAGCATTCAATATTCATCTAGCCGGACAGAAACCCTTTTGTTAAAATGAAAAAAAACAAACATGATATCAGAAACAGTAGCTTGTGGATATTTTAAAAAAAAAATTGTCTGCATTGTTTCCTGCTCGTTTACAAATAACTGCATACTAATAAATTATATTGCAATAAAGATCATAGTATGCATTTAGAAGTGCTGCTACATCCTCAGAGCTGACATTTTTTTATTGAAATCTTGTCTCTGTAAAGCGCAGTTTCTCAATCCACAAGATTAGACTCCCAGTGAGATCAAAACTGCTTTCCCACGTGACCAGAGACCAAGGGTTATGACGTGTCACCATACCTAGGAAATACTTAGCCTCTTGTGTGTTTAACATAGGAAGGGCCAGTGAATGCTCAAGTTTGTATCTTTAAAGCTGCACCCTCGATTCTTCAGTTGGTAATTCAGCGGCTCAGCCAGTTATGCCAGAGCTCCAGTAATAAAGTGTTCAACAAGAGGTTGTCTCATAAAAATGTTCTGTCAGGGAAGAGGTATCGGTGAAACTTGCTCAGTGAATGTACAGCTATGGTCAAAGGTTTTGCATCACCTAGAATTTTAGGACTGAGACTAGATTGAAAACTACAAAGCAGTATGTAATTCAATATGTCAACATAACATTATTCAGCAGGTTTCATTTGACTTTCTGAAGCAAAATGAGTTAATTCTAAAGGATGATGCCAAACTTTTGGCCAGTTATTTTTTGTGACAGAGTGCAGACTTTTTTTGCAGGCTGTTGCACATATATAGTAAGTACAGTTAAAGGAACCTTGAATACATTCTCCGTGTATTACATTAACCATGTTTGCAACAAAAACACATGCCATCCGCCAGATGATAAATTAGACTTTATTGTTTAAAAATAGAATACAGCCTTCAAGCCATTGCACACTCTGCAAGAAATGCTATACATTTAGAAATGGTACATTAAAGCAGAATAGATATATTCAAATAATAAAAAACAAACTAACATTTTAATATAGAAATCATTTTTTATCTGCACACCTAGCTCCAAATGAATTACAAACAGGGTAACTAGTCAAGAGTTGGGCTACAGGAATTCTGTAAATCCAAACTTTACAATGGAATTTCAAAACAATTCATTTTCAAACCAGATCCCCTTTGAAACTGCACACCACCACAATTACAGACTGAAAGAGGGAACACAGACCCCTATTAAAACACAATCTGTATTTAAAGACTATGGACTGGACTTAAAAGAAAATCTGACCAGAAGAGACATTGCTAGAAAAAACAGATACAAAATACACAACAGCAGACAATAAACCAATTTCCTTTACACATCTAACCTTATAAAATTGTTGGATACTTTGGAAATCTGTATATACCTTCATAATTGTGAGGGGTTACAGAAAAACCATTGTTATAACAACGTGTTTCACAAAACCCACCCAATGGCTATTAGTTACATTTCTGAACTGTTTGTTACTTTGGTAGTGGATTTTAAAATACATATAAATACTGAGAGCTTTGCAACACTCATGATTTGATGATTTTATTTTTCTTGGGAAAATAATTTCTTAGTTTCTTTCAACGTTCAATTATCATTCGAGACAGTTTGCTAATTTGATGCTTGTTTGCTACAAGATGCAATTTTGCAGCATAAATGAAGCACTTTTATGAGAAGCCTGCTAAATATTCAGCCAATGGAGTTTCACAGTGAAATCCCAGAGGAAGGCTGGAACTGCAGTGAAACTGTCTGGCAGGTTTACAGTTAATGGCGCTCTTACAGCTCTAGAACTCTAGGGGGCTCCAGCTGCCCCTCTATTCTCCTCACACACTGCCAGCCTCACAGCGCCCCACCCTCTCCTGGTGACTCCTCCCCAACATCATCGTAGTCAGTCCTGTCAGGTGCAGCGGGTTCTTCTTCAGGGGCAGTGCGGCCGGGCGCGCTCTCCTCTCCAGGGGGTGAGGGAAAACCTGCCAAGAGAGACACACACACAATCAGGGATTGGTTGGGTTGGCCTTGATGGGAGGGTTCACACAGATCTGGGGTCAGGGATTGGTTTAAGCAATGGGTGTGATTAGAGTGCCATGGGTGGTTTCTGAGAGATTCAGAACTTCTCAAACTCCACTGCTTGGTAGTGACACCTGCTGGAAGAGGTGGGAGTGGGGCAGTTACAGGCTCCCCCACAGCGTGCTGCTCCTGGGGCAGTAGGGTGTGCTTTGCTGAAGCGTGGCAGGATATCTGAGGGGCCTCCAAATCCCTCCCACAGTACTCTCAGTCCCCCTTACCTTGGATGGGGTTCCCCCACTGTTCTCCACATCATAGTAGCCAGAGGGAAGTTTGTCGGAATGGAAACTCCCTAGGAACAGGAATCAAGGTTAGCTCTGGAGTTCGACCTGCTTTCACCCACAGCATATTAACTCCCTCCTATTGTCCACTAACAGAGTTACAGGGTTCAGAGTGCTAAATAAAACTGTTTAGATAACATTAAGACTGACCCATCAAATGCAGAGAAACTACTTGGCACCCTAGAATCAAACCCACTCTACTGCTCAACGGGCATGGCGGGGGATGTTGCACAGTCCTGGGACTTACCTGCACAAACAATATGCAGTTTCTGAGGGTTTGACAGACGTGAGCTAAATTAGGAACCTGATTGAATACATTTACTTTCTCCAACACTGTGTTTGGTGCAGGGCTTCTCTACAGGGCTTGTCTGCAAGAACTCACCTGATAAATCTTCTGGGTTACTGTTCATAGGGACGGCATCGTCATAGTACCCTGGGGTCTCTCCTTCCAGAGAGGGCATCGATTCACCTAAAAGAGACAGAGAACAGCATTAGTGTTACAGACCAGAGAGAGCACTGCTTCACCTAAACCAGACAGGGAACAGAATCGGTGATACAGGTGAGAGAATTGTTTCTTCATAGGTTTGTAACACAGTTTCCCCTTACCTGGGATGGGGTTCCCCTCACTGTCCTCCACATCATCGTAGTCAGAGGGCAGCTCATCATAAAGGAAACTCCCTGGAACAGGAGACAGGGTTAGTGCTGCCTGCTTTCACTCTGCAAATTCACTACCTGCTACTTGTTGCACACTGACTACTATTGTAGCTGTTGTTCAATGTTTGGATTACTGAATTCAGGACAGGAAATTAAACAGTGGTTTTGTGATCTACACCCTAAGTAACTATATTATCTCCTGTTTGCTGCTCTGTTCCAGTCTGTCTCCCACTCTTTGTAGTGTTTCCTGTGATGAGGGTTTACAAGTCTGCTGCTTTGAGTCATGTTTGTGGATTGTGTGGCAGTGTGATGTGTGTGTTGGCTCTCTTTCTCCACCCCTCCCTCTTACTCACCTCTCCTGGGTGCACCATAGGTTCCTGTCTGGCCAGTTTGTACTCAATCTCCTGTAAACGGCTTCATGGAAGGGGTCAGCTCCTCCTCAGCTATTCCTATGGGAGGTAACAGGCTCTCATTCACAGTGACACAGCTCTGCACACTGTACTGAACAGCACAGCCTTCAGTGATCCACAGTGCAAGAACACCATTTTCTTTTCTGTATTTAAAACTGCCATTTAACAGCTCTTTAATTAATGACAGAACTTGTCAAGATTGTGTCCTCTGCTGCCCCTACAATACATATCACTGTAAGGTCATGCTTTTGCAATTGTATGCATTATATTTTAGACGTTATTAAATAAAAATAACCTGAGCAGTGCTCTTGAGTGAGGTCTTCAGAACATGACTTGGGTATGCTGGTGACAGGGCGGCTTCTCTTTCACTGTTAAAAACAAAGAACAATCAAGTGAATTCAGTGTTTGAAAAAAATGTACATTGCATTCACACTCTGCTCAAGCATGCTCCTGCTTTGTGTCTCGTTTGTTTTGAGCTGAAACAAGAAATGGTGAATGCAAAGTATTGTGAAGATATTGCTTTAGGGATGTCCATAAGGCCTGGGCATATTTCTATTGGGATCTGTTAAGTTTCATCTCCTCTCTATTCTAAAGAGGCCCTGCTTTTCTGTACTTGAACACATCCCTGCTTAAAAAGGACAGTACCTCCAGTAACACAGCTACCATGTTGTGTAACTTGGGGGGCAGCAGCGTGTCCTTGTTATCTCAGGAGGAGGATTCAAACCTGTGGTCTTTAACTGCTGAGCCATCAGGTTACCAGCAGAGGAACAACAGAGGGAGATCTTTACCTGTGCACTCAATCGCAGCCACCTCATAGTTTTCGCAATTTGTCTGACCCCAGGGTAAGGATGGACACTGCCACAGTGTAGAGTCGTGTCTTCGGCAGTTCACTTCATCAAGCCATTTGTAAACAGAACTCAGCCTGGATTTTACATCTCTAATGGCAGCACTTTCTCCACAGTTCAGCTGCTGACATATCACTGAAGCTGTAATCTGTGTCATTCTGTTGCCGCAGACACTACGCCAGGTGCCATTGTAGAGAACCTCTATTGGTCCAGAGCAGCCTTCAGCCAGTCTAAGATCCTTGAACTCTGTCAAAACAACATACAACCATGAAAGAAAACTGCACTGCAATGAATGACACTCAGAACTATCCTGATTACAATACTTCTGTAAGGCAATATTAAAAAGCTTTTTATAAAAAAAGTTTTAATACAATCAGCTAGAAATTGGAGAGGTGGTATAAATGGTTTGAAATCTTCATGTATTACAGGATCACCAGTAATCTGCACTGCTTACTGAGCTCCTCCTCTCAGTTTAAATAAGTTGTATGTAGTAATTGATATTGCCTTGGTTTCCACTATTAACATATTAATGGCTAATATAGAGATGGCTCAGTTTCCACTGGTTAGGCATGGTGAGTTATTGCAATCCTGTACCTGAACACACGACTCCCGCGTCCTCCTTGTGTCTGCAGTTGTGTTGACCCCACCCTCCTGAGGCACACCCCCACAGAGTCGATTCGTTCCCCTGACAGCGCAGCTCGTCCAACCAGATGGGTCCGGTCCCTGGCGAAGGAGGGCTGACACTGAGGCGTTGAGTGCCATCCCACACTGGAGCTGCTTACACACCACCTCAGCATCTGCCAGGTCCCAGGAGCCGTTGTGATAAACCTCCACCCTCCTGTCGCAGGTGACGCTGAACTAGTTATTCCGTGTAGTAAAACATTGGACTCCTTTGCATGGAGGATCTCAGTAGCTTCAGTGCACGGTTCATCAACTGATTCAGATTCAGTTATGTTAAGTTTGCTACTGATGATGTGGAAAAGAACAGTAATTGGATACCAGAAAATATGAATAACAGTGAATTTTGACCTCCTTTAGTATTCTGGATGGAGGCATACCTTGCAAAATGACCGTGTGAACAAAAGGAAATATATAGAAATAATATGTACAGCTAAACGTGTCCAGTATCTTATAGGAATGAAAATCAGACAATGGAAATCCACACCTGTGATGGAGAAACATTGGATCAAGGGACTTCTTGTGGAAACAACTAGAGCGAAACCTGGTACAGAAGTTGAATCCTGCTGGGAACGTGGGGATATGCTGAACATGGACTAGGCGATTTTAAATATGGAATGTACTGTGATATAAAAATGAAGTGTTAGAGGTTTTTTGAGGAGGGATAAAGAAAGAGTATCGTTATTACCGCCAGTAGATGGCTCTCTTGCTCCATGTCCACTCTTGTTTTGGATTAGACATTTAATTAAATACTTAGTAATCTGGGAATTTCTAAGTAAATATATGATGAACGATTTACCACTTGTATATCTTATCTTCAGAAAGCATGACGCTTGATAAAAAGTACCATTCCAGCTAAAAAGTGAACGTTAATCTACAAATTTATGTTCCAAAAAAACAAGATAAGAAAGAGATTCTTTACCACATATAAATTAACATTAAAACTTAAACAGCCAAAGTCTTAAGAAAAAACCTGTCTCGGCTGGATTTTGTATGAACAAAGAACAGGGTCAAGCCTAGTTCAGTCATTATAAAAAATATAAGAGTCAAATGCAGTTATACTGGCCTGTATTTGAATTTAAATCTTAGAAGGATTCACCAAAGAAATAAAGTGATATTATAAATTCTAGGAGTAACTGGTAATTCATAGTTAAAAGGTTCAGTGATAATTGACACTGTTTATAGTTCATAATAGTTAAAGAATAGAAAATTAGACACAAAGGTATTATAAATTAATAAAATAAATGATCAACCCCTGTTTTAAACAGCATGATATTTGAAACAAAAATAATTATTTGATTTCATAAGATTAATAATATGTTTTAAGTATTTGCTATAATAAGAAAACATATTATTTAAAAAAACTGACAAGTATTATTGCTTGTTCATGACTTTACTGTATTAATAAGAAGATTAAAAGCTGGAAGCAGTATTCGATTTAATTAAATGGGAAAAGTGGTACAGTTTATTTCTCCTTCTATTGAATAACAAGACCTCTAGACATTATGACATCCATTGAATTATAGAATTTAAAGGTGTTGTGTTATGTTTTTGTGTTAAGTTTGTAATAATATACTATAATGTACCTTGTTGTTAATCCACTATACTATTGTCTAATGATGGTAGATGGAGTCCTTATAATGTGGTTCTTTGAAACTGTTGCATTGAAAAAGGGGGCTCTCTCCTTATCCAAAAGGAGGCATGTCCTTGGGTTCCACTTCAGCAAAAAGCTGCAAATTTTGCAGATTTGGAATTTAAGGTTCATGGAGTTAATGGCCTAGCACAGATAAGTAAGCAAACTCGTTAAATTTGCAGACGACACAAAAATAGGAGGAGTGGCAAACACTGTTGAAGCAGCAAAGGTCATTCAAATGATCTAGACAGCATTCAAAATTGGGCAGACACATGGCAAATGAAATTTAATAGAGAAAAGTGTAAAAAGTATTGCATGCGGGCAATAAAAATGTGCATTATAAATATCATATGGGAGATAGTGAAATTGAAGAAGGGAACTATGAAAAAAGACCTAGGAGTTTATGTTGACTCAGAAATGTCTTCATCTAGACAATGGGGAAAGCTATAAAAAGGCTAACAAGATGCTCGGATATATTGTGAGAAGTGTTGAATTTAAATCAAGGAAGTAATGTTAAAACTCTACAATGCATTAGTAAGACCTCACCTAGAATATTGTGTTCAGTTCTGGTCACCTCGTTACAAAAAGGATATTGCTGCTCTAGAAAGAGTGCAAAGAAGAGCAACCAGAATTATCCCGGGTTTAAAAGGCATGTCGTATGCAGACAGGCTAAAAGAATTGAATCTGTTCAGTCTTGAACAAAGAAGACTACGCAGCGATCTGATTCAAACATTCAAAATCCTAAAAGGTATAGACAATGTCAACCCGGGGGACTTCTTTGACTTGAAAAAAGAAAAAAGGACCAGGGATCATAAATGGAGATTAGATAAAGGGGCATTCAGAACAGAAAATAGGAGGCACTTTTTACACAAAGAATTGTGAGGGTCTGGAACCAACTCCCAGTAATGTTGTTGAAGCTAACACCCTGGGATCCTTTAAGAAGCTGCTTGATGAGATTCTGGGATCATTAATTATTATTAGTTTATTTAGCAGACGCCTTTATCCAAGGCGACTTACAGAACTCGGTGTGAACTATGCATCAGCTGCAGAGTCACTTACAATTACATCTCACCCGAAAGACAGAGCACAAGGAGGTGAAGTGACTTGCTTAGGGTCACACAATGCGTCAGTGGCTGAGGTGGGATTTGAACCGGGGACCTTCTGGTTACAAGCCTTTTGCTTTAACCACTGGACCACACAGCCTCCTAGCTACTAACAACCAAACGAGCAAGATGGGCTGAATGGCCTCCTCTCGTTTGTAAACTTTCTTATGTTCTTATGTTCTTATCTTGAAATAATATGTAAAAATTATGGCTTAACAGACATTGATAGGTCATATACCTAAAAAAGTGTTTGCACAGACTCTGACCTTTGAAAAAACAAGAGACTGTGGAAATTGCTTGAATAGCATATTCTCAGAGTCAGATACAGGTCAGAGCCTGGTTAGTGCATCTTTTAAGGGATAAAAAAAAATGTAATGAAAACTATTACCACTTAAACTTAGTTAAACTAATTGACTTAAATACTGTATGAGACAATCTTTTGTCAAATACTCTGTTAGACAATGGTATATGGAATTAAGACTGACTCATTAACAAAATGATGAAACAATATGAGGTTAAAAGAAACACATACCTTTAATTTAGCAAAATATAATCAATTAGAAGATGATGTCACATATTAAGTACATCTCTCATATATAACACATATAAAAATAGTGTTTTGCATGCACATATAAACAGTAGTGTTTTTATATTATATTATAAACCAAGATCCTGGGAACTTTGATTCACTTGACTTTTCAGATAAAGGAGGGGCTCGGAGGAACACAAGGAATGAGATCATAGAGTTGGACAAATATGAAGTCTTGAATTTATTGAGTACATGACACCTATTAATTCTGAAAAGTTAGTCCGGATCTTTTGAAAACTATTATTTGTAAAGGGAATAGGAGCAGTCTCACCAGATTAATGACTGGATTTAATTGAGGCGTCCCATGTATTCCAATGAAACGAAAAACCTATATAACACCTAAGTAATTACAATGGAGTACCACACTCATCCCAGACAGGGTAAGGTGGTCCATCTTCTGCAGACCTACATAACTGAGCTGATTGAACTCAGTGTAATTTGCCTGGTGAAGACAGTCATATTCCTTTATGATTTATATTAACCCTTTGCGGTCCTATGTCGGACCTGGTCCCACATTGCAATTATTCCTATCAGGTCCACTGTCGGACCTGGTCCCACATTGCAATTATTCCTATCAGGTCCACTGTCGGACCCTGTCCGACATCATTTTAGAAACGCAAAAAATGGGTTTCTAATCGTTTTTTCTCCGGAAAAAGCTGAAAAACCATTCAATGGCCGAGTGGGAGCGACAGGAGCCGAGACAAGTCGAAAAAAAATCTCATGAATAGTCATACATGGCCCTGGTATCAGATAACGGGGCGGTCATAAGTAAACAAGCTGGCTGACTGTGAGTGAGCGCACAGAGAACACGGACATTTGCAGAGCTTTTTTGAGATGTTATAGTAATAAAATAATGACTTGGATCGCATTATTGAGGAGTTTGGTGATAAAACGGTGATCAGGAGATGATTGATCGGTATATGTACGACTATTATTATTATTATTATTATTATTATTATTATTATTATTTATTTTCTTACATAGGTGAAAGCTATAGCGAACGAAAAGGGTGGGGGGGGCTGGAGATGCCTAGTGAGTGCTTTGTTGTTATGCAGGGCTTTTAAACCCGTTTGACTGTGGAAAAAAGTACTTTTAAACAGCGCATCTAAAATTAACTGCGGCGTGTGAAAATAAATTGGACCTGACGCGCCTTTAATAAATGGACTGCAAAGGGTTAAAGGGTAAGCATTAATCAATTATTATTTTATCTCACATGTATTGCATGTATTGCTATAAGGGGCTCACGCTATGTTTAGAAAATAAGAGAACATTTGTTGAATGTGCTGAAATAGGCTACTGGGTGTTTTTAATGTCGGTAGTGGTGGCTAGGCCTGCAGGCTGCACCTAATACATAAAGATGTATTAAAGTGTTAACGTTAATATCTGTTAAGACACTGGGCTGCCAGAACGTCTGTCAGCTGGGGATATGAAGTAGCCTGTAGCTACTCAATCCAATATTTAACTGTTAATAAACCCGAGGAGTACTGATCATACTCTGATTCGTAAAAACACTTTAGATACATGAGTCTGTCAATTTCTTGAGTACTATATTAGTCATCTGGATATATTATGGGTCCAGTGCATGAACAATACCCCACTAGGAGTAATAACATCTCTGTCCTCCTAACGTCTCCCCTGTGATAAGAGTGTGTGCTGAGCAAATAAAAAGAGTACGTAAAGAAATCTGAACCCGTGGATTTCATGACACTCCCAGCGCAGGCACCTCCTCCCCCAACCAGCCTGAGGGCCGTGTGATCTAGGGGGAAAGAATCAGAGTCAGTGACCAATAATCAATTCAATAGTAGTGTGTCATCATACTGACTGAATACCACGTGATCTAGAGGGACAGAATCAGTGATCAATAATGAATCAGAAGCATTAAGATCAACCCCTTTCAGCATTCAGGCTTGTTTCCAAAGAAGTTCTTGTGAGAGGTTTTAAGTAGTCTAGCTATAAAAGGGCTTAATATAAAAGCTGAAACATACATGAGAAGTGTCCTTGTATTACAGGATGGACACCCCAATACATATGGGGATATTTTATTTATGAGATCATGTTTTTGAAATGCACTCACTGGAGCACAGCACAGCCGCACCGTTACTGGTACTGCAGCTGACTTGCTGTGGAAGGCTGCAGTTTATCAGATGGGACTCGTCCCCGGTGCAGTGAATGCCTGTCAGACACACATCACTGTCCCCTGTCCCGTATCGAGAGGAGTTAGAGACTTCCACTGCAGAGCCACAATCCAGCTCTCTGCACACCACAGAAGCCTCTGTGATGCCCCAGGAGTCGTGGAGAACTCTCCCCCAGGCCCTGTTGTAGTAAACTTCCACCCGGCCTTCACAGCGACTCGGTCCGTCTGCCAACCGGACTCGACCTGCCTGTGCTGGGAGCAAAGGAGAGCGAGAAGAGTGCATGAACCACAAAACAGAGAGATTGCTATATATGGTACAGTATGTACAAAAACTAAATGGTTAAAATTGTTTACTTGGCAATGTAAGTTATAATGCAAGTTCATTCAGGAAAATGGAAGGCCTACATTTCAATACAGAGAGTTAGTCAGTGTGATTGCAGTGTTATGATATTAAGATGTGGGAATAGCAGACTGGAACTAGAAATGAGACATCAAAAAGGTTTTCTCTTATTGTTAAGTAAGATCTGAAAAGGTGCACTTCATGGTCACACGAGGGGGGTTCCATCTGAATATAAATCAATAGACCTTTTCAGCATCTCTCATGAAGTGATTACTACTCACCAGTACAAATAACACCAGCATCATTCTCATGAGTGCAGTCACCTCGTCCGTATTCAGAGACAGGGCACTTAAATAAGTCAGCCTCATTGCCCTCACAGTTAAATTTATCAGCCCAGATTTGACCACTGCCTTGCCCAAAATGGGCCTGTCCAAGGACGGCTACAGCATATCCACATTTCAGCTGCTGACAGAGAACTGTGGCATCTTGCAGATCCCAATAGCGATCGCAGACCGTCCCCCAGACTCCTTCATGATGCAGCTCCACTCGGCCAGAACAGGAATCAGAGCCATTCACCAGCCTGTACTCTGAATAGCCGTATACAGACAGTAAAGTTAGTGGAGTCGCTCAAATAGCCGTATACAGACAGTAAAGTTAGTGGATTCAAACACGGGGTCGCTGGGGTCCTGGATCCAGGAGGGCCTGCTTCGACCCATGGCTCCCCTGAGTCCACCTCGGAACCCTCCCCGTTCCCCATGCCCAGCACTCTTAAATCAAATATCTATTAGAACATTTTTTTTATATATATATTTTTTAATAAATTTAGTTGTCGTTTTCTCCCAATTTAGTATGCCCAATTATTATCTGTATCTTCAGCTCACCGTCAGCAACCCCCCCCGACTTTGGAAATGGCGGCTGGAACACGCGTCCTCCGAAACATGCTCCTGCCAATCCGTCATTTTTTGCACTGCAGATCCACAGCAATGCCACCAGACCTATAGTGCTGGAGGACAACACAGATCTGGCGGCCCCACTGCAGAAACACAGGCGCCCTATCGGCCACAGGGGTCGCTGATGCCCTCACTACCCGAGCAGCGCTCAGCCAATTGTGCGCCGCCCCCTAGGAACTCCCGGTCACGGTCGGCTGTGACCTAGCCTGGATTCGAACCTGCGATCTCCAGGCTATAGGGCACATCCTGCACTCTTGCACGGAGCGCCTTTACTGGATACGCCACTTGGGAGCCCCTATTAGAACATTTTTGAAGTTTGCTGGAAAGACCTAACAGAGAAACATAGAAGTGAGGGTAGTGCTATTTGTTTGCATTGTTAACAGACTGTTCATCTATATTTGCCCTCCTTGTACTCACCAACACAGACAAGGCCCACATCGTTTGCATGTGTGCAGCTTGGCTGCTCCTGGATGAGGTAGGGCAGCCATGGAGCCCGGCTCATTTCCACTGCACTGGATCTCCTCTGACCAGACCGACCCTGCCCCTTGGAGCAGCTCCCAGCACCTCTTGAGGATTTCCACACTGCAGCCGCCGACAGACAACCTCTGTATCCTGCCGGTCAAAACCAGCATCACAGACCGTGTTCCAGGCGCTCCACTTGTACTTCAACTCTCCCAGAGCAGAGATCGCTGCCACCACTGAGCCGCACTCCTTGACCTGGAATCATAAAACTGCAGATATTTAGACTCTGGTGCCAAAGCAACAACCTGTAAATGGTTTGCAGATTTAAATCTATGGTGAAGATCATTTTGCATGCAGTAAATGTGAAGCCTGTTTGAGATTCCATCATGCACAAGTGTATTCCTAAACCTTGTTAATTAGACAATTATAATTGCAGAAGAGTCAGGTTTTTGGTACTTGTGTCCTAGTTTATTTGTGTCTATTATTCACTTCATTTCTTAATTAGTAGTAGTTAGTTTCACTATTTCAGTAGTTGTGTATGTATTTATTTTAGATTTTCACAATTATTAGTCATTACTGTTGGTTTTGACTATTAGTTAATTGGCACGTCTGTGGAAATTGCATGTATATTAAAGCTGGCATGTTAGCAATTTTCAGGGGACAGTAATTAAGGTTATAAATAGGATATACACTTGCATAAATGTACCTCTTTTAAAATACAGTACAAGAGATAATGGTTACATTTGTATTGTGTAATTAATTTGCTATTTTCCTGTGAATATATGCTTGATATTTCTCTTGTATATAAAAGTTAGTTTTAAATCTATCCCTGACTCCTGGGGCCGTTTTTTCAAAACTTTGGTAATCGGATTTCCACGTTTGATCTGGATTATATTGTGCAATGGGTTTTTCAAAACATCGAAATGCGATCGGGATTACTGTGATCCGGATTGCGTTTTAGTAATCCGATCGCACTTTTAATCACGATTAAATGTTGCAATTGGGGTTTTCAGAATTTAAATTTGATAATACCAGGATTATTGTGATCCTACTGAGGAGGTGGGTTTAGCCTTTAAATGATCATAGAACAGCGATATTTTGTTTGAATTGTCACAGCAAACACATGCTTATATGTCCAAATAGAGTGTTATAATATAATATTTACATATTTATTTAAGTTTTGTATCCATGCAAGCAAAAAGGAAAACACATATTTGGTGGTATAGCTTTAAAAAGCATATGCATGACCTTCACATATGCCTCCTTAAAGCTCGTCTCAGAGATGCTGGACTCTTGACCGACGAGGAAGATGATGAAGATGTCTAAAAACACATATCCTTTTTTCAAAAGTGTTATTTTCATTCAATTTAGATTTAGTTATTTCATTTCTAAGTAGGCATACATACAATAACCATTATTTGCATGTGTTATAAGCGTACTAACATTAAAGTGAGTTAGATTTTATTTAAAAAATAAATAAATAAATAAAACAAAATACATAAAGTTGTGTATTAATCATTATTACCACTATCTTATTTAGGTTATTATATCATAAATAAACTATTACAAACTATTAAAAACAAGCCTATTAAAAAAACAGGATTTTGTATTCGTGATTATTTGTTGTCTGGATAAATTTAATCCAGCAGTGACATTTTCTGAAAAACCGGATGAAAATGATCCAGATAAAAGATCTCGATCACAAAATATAGGACTACAAAATCTGGATCACTTTGATCCAGATTAAAAGTTTTGTTTTAAACCAGGGCTTCTCAAACTCAGTCCTGGGGACCCCTTGTGGCTGCTGGTTTTCATTCCAACTGAGAGCTCAGTTACTTAACTAGACCCTTAATTGAACTGATCATTTGCTTAATTAGACCTACTTGTTTTCAGCTCCTAAACAGTTGCAGTTCAAGATACTTATCAAATGTTATAGTTAACTTGAAATATGCAACGGTGTATATATAGTTAATTAATTTTAGTTAATTAGTTCAATAATAATAATAATAATAATAATAATAATAATAATAATATAATAGGAATAAATATAAATATAATAATCTCTGTCTCTCATAATGTAAATACAATATCACAGATCCACAACAGATTTCATCTATAAATGACTGAATAAGGTTGACTTCACATATTACCAATACAAAATCGAGCAGTTACGATTAAAATAGAATGCATTCTTTGAGCTGGATTATTAAAGACACCTGGACGTGCAAGCGATTTTCAACTAGGGTTTTTATTTATTTATTTAGTTAGTTATATATTAATTATGTGAAGTTGTGTATTTGTGAAGTCAACCTTATTCCGTCATTTATAGATGAAATCTGTTGTGGATCTGTGAAACTGCATTTACATTATGAGAGACAGAGATTATTATATAGGTATATTTATCTGATATTATTATTATTATTATTATTATTATTATTATTATTATTATTATTAGTTTTGATTAAGCAGTAACTTATACTAAATACTTACCTGCTCATATACTGTTGTTATAACACGCATATTGTTCAGGTAGAAAGGAGCTGCTGTGTGTAGAAACAAACAACGATGCAGAAAGTTATCAGCAGTAACATTAGATTCTTACCATATTTTAAATACTGAAAACAAAACTATGGCTGGAAAAATAAAAGTATATTGGGAAATATTCATATTGATATTTGGGGAATTTTAAAAATACTGTAATGTGACTTTAAAAAAAGAAAATAGAATCAATGAAGTAAAGATTGTTTCATCTTCCCTTGTATTGCTGATTTGAGAGAAATCAAACCTTAATACGAGCAGAAATATCTCTTTACACAACCTTGCCTACCTGACGTTTTATCTTTATATATTTACACTCTATTAACCAACATTTCCTCTGTCATTTTATAAACTGATCCAGCAGCTGGTAACTTTATACATGTTCAGATTACTTCATATATTTACCCATGGACGTGGTTATTTGATAAATAAAGTATCATGTTAAAAAAATGACAGAGAGATCTGATAGACCCATCAGCCCCAGAACTATTTTGTGTTTTTCCAAGACAGTATAATGTTTAAATAATTTTTTGTTAAATCATTTAAATATTTTCCTGTACATTTCCAATATTATTCTTCCACATTGATGATTAAGAACCCTGACACAGCTCTCTGCTAGAAATAAACCCAACATCTGCACCTGGGTGAATAAAACCAGCAGCACCGAGATCACTGATATACAAGCACACAAGATTACACTGCACATTACACATGCCAGATTTGAAAGAGAGAATTACGTAATTAGATGGATGTGTAAGATCCCTGAAAACATTTTCTTTTTATCTTATTCACATGTGAATTAAACTTGATGTTGTCATCCATAAAATTAAACATCTATCTATCAATCACAAACACACACTGAATAACCAGGGCATAGGCAAACATGAGCAGAGGAGCCCTTTTTTTTCCGTTCCATTACTGTATCTGATCACACGCTTTTGATTGATTTCAAAATGTTACCATTCAGACAAATCTCACTGGGATGCAACTCCATCAACAAAACAAATCAATACACAAAAGCGACAATTTGAGGAAGCAGCAGTGAGAAAATTGCATCAATACAAGATATACAAATGAACACCATAAGACATAATGTAGACGGGTCGTGCGCCAGCACCGTGAATAATAAGACTGTAAAACACTGAAGTTTATAATAAAATGATCATTCACCATGTAAAATAATAATAATAATAATAATAATAATAATAATAATAATAATAATTTTTAGATCCCATTTTACTGCATTGAGAAGTTACTGTGTCCACCTGAACACCAGTATCCCCTCATCTAGGCTGGGTTTAGCCAGGTTTGCAGGTGGAACCCAGCCTCCAGAATCTATACCTCTACAGTTCTATCCCAGGTAACAAACTCAATAAATCAATCAATAAAAACAGCCTTGAAAGGAAAGCATCCGAATGGGCAGTTCTACCCACCAAGTCACTCAGTCCCTGGACCACTGAACTGGACTCCCTGTCTCAGAATAAATAACCGACTTCATTAAAAAGCTGTAAAGAAATAACAGCGTGGAACTTACTGGCTGGTGAGTGCAGAAGCAGGACAGTGAGACAGAAGATGGGCACGCAGCTCTCCATTGTTATCAGGACAGATGAACCCTCCTCTGAGCGAAGTCAAGACCTGTGCTTACCCCCCTGAGCCAACACAGCTACTGAGAGGGTGCTCAACGCCCCATAACACCAGCAGAAACACAGTCCCCGTCCCCCCCCCACCCCACCAATCACACTCAGCATGGCCTTTTTGAGACAGAAAACAGGAAGATTTCAAACAGGTGTGTTGACAAATCAGAGGGCTCTTTTCAGTGCTAACCATATATACCGCTAATACATCACTGTTTCCTCCCAGACCGCCCAGAGGTGATGAAACACACGATATGGAGGAAAGGGGGAGAGCTCTGAAAGTTAGAAAAAGAAAAAAAACACATTTTTCTAAATTTGTGTTTATGAAAAGCTTGAGAAAGCTGTGTGCAGAGAGCAAGGAACTTAGTAGTTATCTCTGAGCTCTGGGTTCGGACCCCAGCCAGGCTTCACTCTGCTTAAAGGCCTGGTTTTCGATACTCTTGCATTGCGTATCTCTTCTGGGATGTCTTCTGTTTTTGTGTGATTGAAACCTAGGATTTCCAGAGCAGTGCTAAGTTTATGAAGCCGTTGTAATACCCAATTCTGTATCCCTACTTCTCTATGCCTTGTCCGTCACACAGCAGAGCCTTGTCTGTACAGGGCGGGGGGATCAAAAGCTGTATTGCATTTGCAGACATGCCTGTACTGTAGGATGCTTTCAACATGTAAGATACACGCCAGGTTATATAGGCCAAACGTAAAACCAATCAAATTAGTTTTTTCTTTCTTAAAGGGCCAGTGGCCTAACCCTGTGAATTCTAATCAAACTGTCCCACTGGCATTTCCGCCCTACAATACACACTTCGGACTCCATTGTTTACCAGCACTGTAGATGATCCTGAAAGTGTGATGTACTGCACCTGCCAGCAGGGGGGGTGCTGCATCACAATTCCATACAAACAAGCTCACAAGTCAATTAATTCGAAGGCATTCTTGTAATAAGTGTTAGTGTGCTGCTGTGCTATTTCTTTAACTGAAATATTTTGGGTTTTTGAATTCCAGTTGTGTTGCTGGACAACACTGTAAATAAAACAGAGGTACAAATCCCCTTTTCTGCCATGTATGGGCAGGATAGGGTTAGTATAAGGTCAGTTGAATCAAACAGCTTTGAAATAATGGCAAAACTGAGGTCTAGTAGCCCCCAAACCGTTCTGAAGTCAAATATGAGCCTAGTTATTATGCTCATAAAGCTAAGGGGGACCCTCACATTGGTTTCTTTGACCCACTCCTATTGGATGAGTACCTCTTTGATAATGCACATTTTAAACATTTTGGAGAAAAGGTGATTTTATAAATGTCCCCTCCCTGCTGACATTAAGACGGTCTGAGCAGTAGGTCTGAGCTGTGGAGAGCCCATTCCCTTTGTATAATGGGGGGGAGAGGTGGTGGCCAGAAAGGTATCCTCCCTTAGTGGAGCGCAGTTGGCTGCAGAACTCCAAGCGACTGTCCCTGTTTGTGGAAATGGGGGGTGAGGCTGGGGTCAGGACTGGTGGTAAGTATAGAGGCAGGTATGCTGTTTGGAGGAAAAAATGAAGGTACAAGCCCCTTTCACACTAACGCTCCTACCCGGGTCCCAACCTGGGTTCTGGCTACACGGGTCACAATACCACGAACCCTGGGTCGGCAGCGACCCACCTAAGGATGTGGGTCGACACACTTTGACCCGGTTGAGCGAGACAAAATGCATGATGGCTGTTCAGTAATCCGACAAAGCAACAAACAGCCACGACTGCGTGAAGGTTTCACTTCCGCAAGCAACATTTCTGTTTATTCTGTTGAGCAATATTTTTGTTGATTGAGACACCCCATGAGCCAGATTGCAGCAGGGATGAACATTTGGGACGATGAGTCAATCCAGAGAAGCTTGGATGGAAGCTGCTTCTTGGGCATTACGTGTGTGCATTTACTTGCTTCTGTCACCCAGGTCCACCTGCTTCTTCAAAACCAGTGTGAAATCACGTAGCCCACCCACGTGACACCAGGTCACAACCCGGACAGAGCATGCCAGTGCGAAAGAGGCTTTAATGTACTAGGGAAGAGTGATTGCAGACATCAATTTAACATACAACTGTGTGTAAAACATGAAAGTAAGCATTTTTTTCTTTAAAGAAAAATAATGAAATAATAGTTAATAAGCAAATAACTTTAAATAGCACCAGCCAACACAGCAGAATTTTATACTTCGCTGTTCAATTCTGAGGTTCTGTAAGTCCCCTCTGCTTAGATCTTTTCACTACAGATTGGGAGCTTACAGCTCTCATCTTCACACCAGCCCGAGACCAAGAGCTGCGCCGACTCTGTGGTTTGTACAGAATCTGAAAGACAAGCAGCTGTGTGACGTGAAGCTGTGGTCGTCTGTGTGCTGAAGCTGCTGATAACTGCTGCACAGGGTAACAGCACAGGGAGACAGTGTAATGAGAGTATTAGTGCTTGACAAGATGCAGAGAGCTGAGAATGGGATCTTTTAGTTCTCATGAAGGTACAGTGCTGGGTGATGTATATGGAGTGCTTTAATGCTCATTAAAATACTGTAGAGCCTCCTACAAATATTATAATAGGAATTATTAAACTATGAATGAAAAGCAATGGTGAACTTTATTTTCAATGGTAACAAAATATACCTTAATTTCCCAATGGGACATTTACTATGTATAATATTAACTATCATACATACAGTAATGTTCCAAAAACCAATGCATTTACCAGTGGTATACTGTGCCATTATAACATTACTTTGGCAAACCAAGCTCTCTGATTGGCTAAAAGGCCTGTACAACTCTCCTAACAATGCAGAGCTGAGGAGGCAGGTCCAAAGGGGCGCTTAACCTATAAGAAGTTCAAAGTGAGTCTGTTAACAACTGTGAAAAGTGTAGCACCGCCATCTGGCTTTCTCACTGCTGGTATTGTAGGCTTTAATAGTATTAGTTATACTGCCCCACTTCTATACGAATTCCATACATAACACAGAATACCCACTGAGTACAGGATCTGTAAATGCTGCCAAAACCACACTGTGTGTCAGAATAGGGCTCTAACCACAGCCAACTGTTCAGAAGTCATCGACTTGAAACAGAAACAGTGGCATGTAGCTATCGATAGATTATTCATTTGATGTGGATTCTCATTACACTGTGCACTTGTAGTGGAGCATTTGCTATGTAGGGGAGTTAAGTTTCAGTCTTTAAATGTATTATTTGCATATGTGGCCCATTTTTGTTTTTTCACACTGATTAATAAGGCTTTAATAAAAATACATCTAGATTTTAAATGTTACATAATAAAAATAAGAGTGATGTTAATCTGGTTTAAGAAGATATTTATAAAAATATGAAAATGCGATTTTTTTTGTTAAATAGATTAATATCAGCCCCTGTGGTATCACACCTGCCCTGCTTTCCTTCACTTTCTCTGTCTCTCACTCCTGATATATTGAGATGTTGTGGTACTTTGCTTTGCAAAGCTTTTGATGTCAAAATTCTTGCATGCTTGCAACCCTAACCTCGTTCACATCTAGGTTATTTTAGACGAGACCCACCACGGCGATGAGTTCAGAGATTGTTTGCGGAATAAATACTTCATTTGCACATTATTTTTGTATCATTTTGCAAAATGAACCCTTGACATCCCTTTCACTCATTTCTGGATGTTTGCATTGTTTAGACTTTGTAATATTCTTAAAGGACTCGGATGTACCAGTAAGGTCTTAAAGGAATTGGATGTGAGGAAACTAAACAAACAAAATATGGCAAGTTAGAAGGAAAGAAAAAAAAGATAAAGCTGCAGAATTTTTAAAAAGTATTGATTTGCAGCGGAACATGTTCAGTAAAGCAAAAACTGAAAGTGATACTTCAGTAAAGGCAAGTTATGTTGTATTGGAGTTTATTGCGCAATCGTCAAAGCCTTTTTGAGAGGGTGCTTTTGTAAAAGACCGCGGGCCCAATATTGATCATAGGGCAAGGCACTAAAATGAAGGCACAGGTTGTTTCAGACCACCCAGGTGACCCGCATTTCCCGGGTCAGAACCGCAGACCCAGACCTGCCACAGTCATTCACACTTCTGTGTAAGATCACTGTTTGGGAGAGGCAAAAAAATTGAAGTTTGTCATTATCAACATGTGATTGTATATACATTTTATTCATTGATGGGTTCTTAATTTGCCTAAGGGGTGATAAGTGGTTGCAAACAGGCACAATCAGACTTGTGTAATGTGATTCATGGGAGCCTGCAGAGTCTGGTGAATCTGTAGCAGGTCGGCCCTCCAGACTCGGGGGTTTCAATGTCAGCATTTTTACCTGATTTCTTTTTCATCTTTCCTTTCCATTTATTACAATGAAAATACTGTCTCAAGAAATGGACTGTCAGTCAGTAATCTGGAAGCGGGAATACCTGTCCATGCCTGAATTCCGAGATCACTTTTTCCTTCAAAAGGCTTCACTGGACTTGCTGACCTCAGCACCATGTTACTGGATCCTCAGCTGATGCACTATCCTTGCACTATTGCACTACAATTAGGTCATTGTAGATACAAATGGTCTTAATCCTAAATTGTTCCTTCTTATCTCATAGTGCATTCTAGTTGTATTTGCACTTACTGTAAGCGACACTGTATTTAAATATTGTATTAGCACTGTAACCTTGCATTGCAAAATAAACTAATAATAATAATAATAATAATAATAATAATAATAATAATAATAATACATCTGGTACTTTATGCATTTTCTATTTACTGCTTTGTAATCAGTGACTTTTTAATTTTTTTTATTTCTCTATACAGGCAAAAATATAAACGCATTAGAGCCCTTCCAAGCACCACGTGATGTGGATGTGACAGACGCCTCTGTGAGAGATGCCATTTTAGAGGAGGAAGGCTGATAATTCTACCAGCAGTAAAATGAATAAAGAGATTCTGCAGTGAAAAAGCTTTTACTGCTTGAGCCACTAGGGGCATGCTGCTCCTCATTAAAAGTTTGTTTCGTGTCATGCGGGCTTCTGAATAGCTGGCTGTGGTTAGAGCCCGATTCTGACACACAGTGTTGTTTGGGGGGCATTTACAGATCCTGTACTCAGTAGGTATTCTGTGTTATGTACGGATTAGGAATTCGTATAAAAGTGGGGCAGTACAACTAATACTATTAAAGCCTACAATACCAGCAGTGAAAAAACAAGATGGCGCCGCTACACTTTTCACAGTTGCTAACAGACTCACTTTGATCTTATAGGTTAAGCTCCCCTTCGGACCCGCCTCCTCTGCATTGTTAGGAGAGTTGTACAGGCCTTTCAGCCAATCAGAGAGCTTGGTTTGTCAAAGCAATGTTATAATGGCACAGTATACCACTGGTAAATGCATTGGTTTCTGGAACATTACTGTATGTCTGATAGTTAATATTATACATGGTAAATGTCCCATTGGGAAATTGAGGTGTATTTTGTTACCATTGAAAATACAGTTCCCTTTTACTTTTCATTCATAGTTTAATAATTCCTATTATAATATTTTGATAAGGCTTTACAGGATCTTAATGAGCATTAAAGCACTCCATATACATCACCCAGCGCTGTGCCTTCATGAGAACTAAATGATCCCATTCTCAGCTCTCTGCATCTTGTCAAGCACTAATACTCTCATTACACTGTCTCCCTGTGCTGTTACCCTGTGCAGCAGTTATCAGCAGCTTCAGCAGACAGACGACCACAGCTTCACGTTACACAGCTGCTTGTGAAGATGAGAGCTGTAAGCTCCCAATCTGTAGTGACAACATCTAAGGAGAGGGGACTTGCAGAACCTCAGAATTGCCTGCCTCTATACTTCCCACCTGTTCTTACCCAAGATTTACCCCCATTTCTGCCAAATAGGAGCAGTCACCATGGGGTAGACCAGATCAGATTAGTAATTTTTTCTTAATTATTGCAATGTCAGCCTTGTTACCAAACAAGTAACAGAAACTACTGCCTATATAACCTGGTGTGTATCTTATATGTTGAAAGCATCCTACAGTACAGGCATGTCTGCAAATGCAATACAGCTTTTGATCCCGCCACAGCCCTGTACAGACAAGGCTCTGCTGTGTGACGGACAGGGCATAGAGAAGTAGGGATACAGAATTGGGTATTACAAAGGCTTCATAAACTTAGCACTGCTCTGGAAATCCTAGGTTTCAATCACACAAAAACAGAAGACATCCCAGAAGAGATACGCAATGCAAGAGTATCGAAACCCAGGCCTTTAGGCAGAGTGAAGCCTGGCTGGGCTCCGAACCCAGAGCTCAGAGATAACTACTAAGTTCCTTGCTCTCTGCACACAGCTTTCTCAAGCTTTTCATAAACACAAATTTAAAAAAAATATATGTTTTTTTTTTCTAGCTTTTAGATCTCTCCACCTTTCCTCCGTATCGTGTGTTTCATCAATGCTGGGCGGTCTGGGAGGAAACAGTGATGTATTAGCGAAATATATGGATAGCACTGAAAAGAGCCCTCTGATTTGTCAATACACCTATTTGAAATCTTCCTGTTTTCTGTCTCAAAAAGGCCATGCTGAGTGTGATTGGTGGGGTGGGGGGTCTGTGTTTCTGCTGGTGTTGTGGGGCGTTGAGCACCCTCTCAGTTGCTGTGTTGGCTCAGGAGGGTAAGCACAGGTCTTGACTTCGCTCAGAGGAGGGTTCATCTGTCCTGATAACAATGGAGAGCTGCATGTCCATCTTCTGTCTCACTGTCCTGCTTCTGCACTCACCAGCCAGTAAGTTCCACGCTGTTATTTCTTTACAGCTTTTTAATGAAGTCGGTTATTTATTCTGAGACAGGGAGTCCGGTTCAGTGGTCCAGGGTCTGAGTGACTAGGTGGGTAGAACTGCCCATTAGGATGCTTTCCTTTCAAGGCTGTTTTTATTGATTGATTTATTGAGTTTGTTAACTGGGATAGAACTGTAGAGGTAGAGATTTTGGAGGCTGGGTTCCACCTGCAAACCTGCCTAAACCCAGCCTAGATGAGGGGATACTGGTGTTCAGGTGGACACAGTAACTTGTCAATGCAGTAAAATGGGATCTAAAATACGGAGTATATATTGTGCAAGTTGAATTTGTTTCACTGTAAAGAAAGTCCCTGCTCAAGCACAGTGTATTTCCAGCTGTGTTGCATTGCAGAAATAACACTTCATGGTGCCACGGCTGTGTCTGCTGGTGAGCCTGCAACTTCACAAAGATGTAACTTCTAGATTATAGTGTGTTAATCTACCAGAATAGTCAGGCAGTGCTGCTGTTGAACTGAAGAACAAGTTGTACAAGTTTAAAATGTTAAAAATGGAATTGTAACATTGAGACCAATTTGTTTAAACTGAATTGTATCTGATGCCCCTGTAATTTAAGTGGTCTATTATTAAGTTGTATTTATTATTATTATTATTATTATTATTATTATTATTATTATTATTTATTATTATTATTATTTTACATGGTGAATGATCATTTTATTATAAACTTCAGTGTTTTACAGTCTTATTATTCACGGTGCTGACGCACGACCCATCTACATTATGTCTTATGGGGTTCATTTGTAGATCTTGTATTGATGTAATTTTCTCACTGCTGCTTTCTCAAATTGTCGCTTTTGTGTATTGATTTGTTTTGTTGATGGAGTTGCAACCCAGTGAGATTTGTCTGATTGGTAGCATTTTGAAATCAATCAAAAGCGTGTGATCAGATACAGTACTGGAGCGGAAAAAAACAGGGCTCCTCTGCTCATGTTTGCCTATGCCCTGGTTATTCAGTGTGTGTTTGTGATTGATAGATAACTGTTTAATTTTATTACGGACAATGTCAAGTTTAATTGACACGCTGGATAAGTACGTAATTCTATCTTTCAAATCTGGCATGTGTAATGTGCAGTGTAATCTTGTGTGCTTGTATATCAGTGATCTCGGAGCTGCTGGTTTTATTCACCCAGGTGCAGATGTTGGGTTTATTTCTAGCAGAGAGCTGTGTCAGGGTTCTTAATCATCAATGTGGAAGAATAATATTGGAAATGTACAGGAAAATATTTAAATGATTTAACAAAAAATTATTTAAACATTATACTGTCTTCGAAAAACACAAAATAGTCCTGGAGCTGATGGGTCTATCAGATCTCTATGTCATTTTTTAACATGATACTTTATTTATCAAATAACCACGTCCATGAGTAAATGTATGAAGTAATCTGAACATGTATAAAGTTACCAGCTGCTGGATCCGTTTATAAAATGACAGAGGAAATGTTGGTAAATAGAGTGTAAATATATAAAGATAAAACGTCAGGTAGGCGAGGTTGTGTAAAGAGATATTTCTGCTCGTATTAAGGTTTGATTTCTCTCAAATCAGCAATACGAGGGAAGATGAAACAATCTTTACTTCATTGATTCTATTTTCTTTTTCTAAAGTCACATTATAGTATTTTTAAAATGTCTCCAAATATAAATATGAATATTTCCAGCCATAGTTTTGTTTTCAGCATTTAAAATATGGTAAGAATCTAATGTTACTGCTGATAACTTTCTGCATCGTTGTTTGTTTCTACACACAGCAGCTCCTTTCTACCTGAACAATATGCGTGTTATAACAACAGTATATGAGCAGGGAAGTGTTTAGTATAAGTTACTGCTTAATCACAACTAATAATAATAATAATAATAATAATAATAATAATAATAATAATAGCAGATTAATCTATAATAATCTGTCTCTCATAATGTAAATGCAGTTTTACAGATCCACAACAGATTGTTTCTATAAATGACTGAATGAGGTTGACTTCACAAATACATAACTTCACATAATTAAAATTAAAATAAATTAATTAATTAAAAAAAAGAAAATAAAATCCCTAGTTGAAAATCGCTTGCACGTCCAGGTGTCTTTGATAATCCAGCTCGAAGAATGCATTCTATTCTATCGTAACTGCACGATTTTGTATTTGTAATATGTGAAGTCAACCTTATTCAATCATTTATAGATGAAATGCTATTATTATTATTATTATTATTATTATTATAATTATTATTATTATTATTATTATTATTATTAATAAACTAATTAACATTTGTACATATAATATATACATTTATAAAAACTTCCCAGAAAACAGAATCTTTGCTTTTGCTTCAGGTACATTTCTTATACTGGTATATCTACATTAAAACATTAAGAACATAAGAACATAAGAAAGTTTACAAACGAGAGGAGGCCATTCAGCCCATCTTGCTCGTTTGGTTGTTAGTAGCTTATTGATCCCAGAATCTCATCAAGCAGCTTGAAGGATCCCAGGGTGTCAGCTTCAACAACATTACTGGGGAGTTGGTTCCAGACCCTCACAATTCTCTGTGTAAAAAGTGCCTCCTATTTTCTGTTCTGAATGCCCCTTTATCTAATCTCCATTTATGACCCCTGGTCCTTTTTTTTCTTTTTCAAGTCAAAGAAGTCCCCGGGTTGACATTGTCTATACCTTTTAGGATTTTGAATGTTTGAATCAGATCGCACAGCGTAGTCTTCTTTGTTCAAGACTGAATAGATTCCATTCTTTTTAGCCTGTCTGCATACGACATGCCTTTTTAAACCCGGATAATTCTGGTTGCTCTTCTTTGCACTCTTTCTAGAGCAGCAATATCCTTTTTGTAACGAGGTGACCAGAACTGAACACAATATTCTAGGTGAGGTCTTACTAATGCATTGTAGAGTTTTAACATTACTTCCTTGATTTAAATTCAACACTTCTCACAATATATCCAAGCATCTTGTTAGCCTTTTTATAGCTTCCCCACATTGTCTAGATGAAGACATTTCTGAGTCAACATAAACTCCTAGGTCTTTTCATAGTTCCTTCTTCAATTTCAGTATCTCCCATATGATATTTATAATGAACATTTTTATTGCCCGCATGCAATACTTTACACTTTTCTCTATTAAATTTCATTTGCCATGTGTCTGCCCAATTTTGAATGCGGTCTAGATCATTTTGAATGACCTTGCTGCTTCAACAGTGTCTGCCACTCCTCCTATTTTTGTGTCGCCTGCAAATTTAACGAGTTTGCTTACTATATCAGAGTCTAAATCATTAATGTAGATTAGGAATAGCAGAGACCTAATACTGATCCCTGTGGTACACCACTGGTTACCTCACTCCATTTCGAGGTTTCTCCTCTAATCAGTACTTTCTGTTTTCTACATGTTAACCACTCCCTAATCCATGTGCATGCATTTCCTTGAATCCCTACTGCGTTCAGTTTGAGAATTAATCTTTTTGCGGGACTTTGTCAAAAGCTTTCTGGAAATCTAAATAGACCATGTCGTATGCTTTGCAGTTGTCCATTTTCAATGTTGCATCCTCAAAAAGTCAAGTAGGTTAGTTAGACATGATCTCCCTTTCCTAAAACCATGCTGGCTGTCACCCAGGATATTGTTACCATATAGGTAATTTTCCATTTTGGATCTTATTATAGTTTCCATAAGTTTACATATAATAGAAGTCAGGCTTATTGGTCTGTAGTTACCTGGTTCAGTTTTGTCTCCCTTTTTGTGGATCGGTATTACGTTTGCTATTTTCCAGTCTGTCGGTACAACCCCTGTGTCAAGAGACTGTTGCATGATCTTGGTTAGCGGCTTGTAAATAACTTCTTTCATTTCTTTGAGTACTATTGGGAGGATCTCATCCGGCCCAGGGGATTTGTGTATTTTAAAAAGCTCCTAGTCCCTTTAACACTTCTGCCTCTGTTATGCTAAAGTTATTTAAAACTGGATAGGAACAGGTCGACATGTGGGGCATGTTGTCCGTGTCCTCCTTTGTAAAACCTGTGAAAAGTAATCATTTAATATATTTGCTATTTTTTTTTTTCATCTATGATTTTGCCATTTGTGTCTCTTAGACATTTAACCTCCTCTTTGAATGTTCTCTTGCTGTTATAATATTGGAAAAACATTTTGGAATTGGTTTTAGCCCCCTTAGCAATATTGATTTCTATCTCTCTTGGCCTTTCTAACTTCCTTTTGACTTGTGTTTGCAGTTCCAAGTACTCTTTCTGTGTGCTTTGTTTTTGGTCCCTTTTAAACGCTCTGTAAAGTGCCTTTTTCGCTGAATATTTTTTTAATTGATCTATTAAACCATTTTGGCCATTTTGTTTTAGATTTAGATTTGTCTACTTTTGGGATGTAATTGTTTTGTGCCTCTAGTACTACATTTTTAAAAGACAGCCACCCTTTTTCTGTGGATGTTTTCTCTATTTACCCAATCTACTTCTGTTAGTCTCCGTTCATACCTTCATAGTTTGCTTTTCTAAAATTGTAAACCTTAGCTTTAGTCATTACTTTTGGGGTTTTAAAAGATATTTCAAATGAGACCATGTTGTGGTCTGAGTTTGCCAATGGCTCTCTGACCTCTGTTTTAGTTATTCTGTCTTCATTATTTGAAAGACTAAATCAAGGCATGCCTCCCCTCTAGTCGGTGCCTTGACAAATTGCGTTAGGAAGCAGTCATTTGTCATTTCCACCATTTCAATTTCGTCCGTCAGTGCCCCCATTGGGTTTTCCCATTTTATATGGGGAAGTTGAAATCCCCATTAGTATGGCTTCTCCTTTTCTACACGCATTTCTAATGTCATTGTACAACAGATTATTTTGCTCAGCGTCTGAATTTGGCGGTCTATAGCATGCTCCTATTATTATGCCCTTTGAATTTGTGTCCATTATTCTGACCCATATTGATTCTGCATTGTTTTCTTTGTCCTGATTTAACACCTGGGCTTCAAGGCTATTTCTTATGTATAGCGCCACCCTCCGCCTCTTCTGTCCTGCCTGTCTTTCCCATACAGTGTGTACCCACTGATATTATATTAAGTCTCCATCACTCTCAGACAACCAAGTTTCTGTAACACCTATCACATCGTAGTTACTTGTTAGTGCAGTAGCTTCAAGTTCTAACATTTTGTTTCTGAGACTTCTAGCATTAAGATAAATACATTTAATAGTGGTCTTACCTGAGTTGTTGCCCTTGTTTTGATGTAGTCTCCTTCTGTTTTTTTTTTTTCCCCCCTTCCTTTCTAGTTTAAATGCTTCTGTACCGCCTGAAGGATCCTTTCTCGAGTAGATTGGTTCCCTTTCTGTTTAAGTGCAGTCCGTCCCACCTGTATAGATAGTCCTTGTTGTAGAAAGTGCTCCAGTGTTCAAGAAAGTGAAGCCTTCCTGTGTGCACCATGATTTCAGCCATGCATTTTGATTTTGTATTTCCAGCTGTCCATATGGTCCTTTGCAAGGCGCGACAGTATCCCAGAAAATACCACAGTTTTGGTCTTGTCTTTTAATTTCCTTCCTAGCTCTCTGAATTTGTTCTGCAGGGATCTTGGCCTGTCTCTTCCAATGTTGTTTGTACCAATGTGGACGACTACTACCGGGTCATCTCCAGTTCGTTCTAGGAGCCTGTCCACGTTCTCAGTGATGTGCTTGACAGAGGCTCCTGGAAGGCAGCACACTGTTGTAGTAAGGGGTCCAAACTGCGAACTGAACTTGCTGTGTTTCTCAGTATGGAGTCCCCAACAATCATGACCTCCTTCTTTTTGCTGGCTGGTCAGCACTGTTTATAGGGTCCTGGGTGTTGTTTCTTTCATTCTCTTGATGTTGGTTTTGGTCATCTAAATGTTGAAGTGGCTCAAATGTGTTGGATGTCTGGATTTCTGGTGGTTGTGTTTGACGAAGTTTCTTTTTTTCCCTGCTTCTGCCTATTTGAACCCAGCTGTTTCGACTCTCTTCCATCTCCCTGGTGGCTTTCAGTCTGCTAGGGGTGCAGACTTCCATGAATTGTGGGTGTGTCAGCTCCTCAAGCTCCTGTTGCTGTCTCATTTCCTCCATCTCCTTTTCTAGCAGGCTTAATCGCTGAAGCAAGTCCTGGATGGTGCGGCACTTTACACAAACTTGGTTGAGCTCTGTTGGGTTTTCTCGGATTTCCCACATCATGCAGTTGTCATTGTGTGAAATGTTACCCAGGTACAGCTGAATTTAGGCTTTACGACTGACTTCAAGAAATTGTGACTGGCTAATGTGACTCGCTGATAAAAATACAATTTAGCAAGATTTTCAACTGACTTTTTAATTGTTCTCTACTCCTAAAAAGTTGCAAAATTTAAGCTAACTTGAAATCTCCAGGTGTTTAAGAGCTGAACACAATTAAAAAGGCCTCATTAAGTGAATTATTAGTTCAATTAAGGGTTTAGTGAAGTAACTGAGAGCTCAGAAGGAAGACCAGAAGACACTGGGGTCCCGAGGAGCGGGTTTGAGAACCCATGCACTATATGATGCTACACATTCTGTAACAAAGCAATACTGAAAGAAACTAGAATTCAAAGCTTTTTTCAATGTCTTCAGTCCAAACAAAGACTTCTAATTCAAACAACTGTCATTTAAGGTTTTTTTTTTTTTTTGTATTTCTTAATTCAGCACTGTTGAGTGTTTAATAGCTGTGGATGGATCTCTGTAATATGTTTTACAAATGCTCCATTGCTGACTGACTGCTTGTTGTATGAAACACATTTCATATAAAGATATTTAGCTGAAATATTAATTGTTAGTGTTTATAGATATAGTATATTTCTTTATTTTATTTCAATACTGGAATGTTCCAACTGTAGGATTTATTTTCTTCTTCAGACATTGTTTGAATGAAGTGCAGCAAAAAAAAAAAGCCTTTTTGAGTGTTTTGCTTTTCTTAGGAAAATAACTATGCTGATACAATTAAAAAAAAAATTGAAATAATTCATAATTCATATGTGTATTGCTGTTTTTTTAAGCAAATTATAAGTTGAATTAAGTATTTGTAGTTAAGTAATTGAGAGCTCAGTTGGAATGAAAACCAGAAGACACATGGGGTCCAGAGGACTGGGTTTGAGAAGCCCTGCAAGAGTGTCTAGAGAAACCTGTCTAACCCGGCATCGCATAGGACCAGAAAAGTGTGCTGCCCAATACAGTGTGCTGCTTGATAGAGGGAGCTGCTGTGAAATGTAGTAATGTACCTGAAAAAGGTATAAATGACAAACTAATTTAACACTTTGAAAAACTCTATTAAAGTACATACAGTAGGAGTTCTGTTCAGGTACCCTGAAATTTTAACTTCATAAAATTACTTCTTTGTCTGGGACCCCAAAATGATGCCGATACATAATGCTGGTATGTAGAGGAGCTGCATTAGACAGGGTTTACTGTGTGTTTGGTTACTGTCTAAATGTAATAAATAAATAATTAAATAAATAACTAAAATGTAATAAAAAGTAAAAACAAAAAAATGTATTTTGTTCCACTTGTATAGTGTTCTGGTTGTGTTCTGTTCCACTTGTATAGTGTTCTGGTTGGGTTCTGTTCCACTTGTATAGTGTTCTGGTTGTGTTCCGTTCCACTTGTATAGTGTTCTGGTTGGGTTCTGTTCCACTTGTATAGTGTTCTGGTTGTGTTCTGTTCCACTTGTACAGTGTTCTGGTTGTGTTCCGTTCCACTTGTATAGTGTTCTGGTTGGGTTCCGTTCCACTTGTATAGTGTTCTGGTTGGGTTCCGTTCCACTTGTATAGTGTTCTGGTTGTGTTCTGTTCCACTTGTATAGTGTTCTGGTTGGGTTCCGTTCCACTTGTATAGTGTTCTGGTTGGGTTCCGTTCCACTTGTATAGTGTTCTGGTTGGGTTCCGTTCCACTTGTATAGTGTTCTGGTTGTGTTCCATGTTGTTCGGTGCTGTTCCTAATAACTGCACACTTGGGTGGGCTGTGAGGCACGAGGAGTGGCTTATTGCTGTTATAACATGACTCTCGTGTTTATTCTATAAAAAGAAAACTAAAAGAAACTCTCAATTTGAAACTTGAAATCAAAATGTATTCTACACAATACTGCTCACTGTATTTTGTAATGCACACTGCTGTGTAATTCTAATTACATGATGTTTAATTGAATAATAAATAGTTTTGAAAATATCTCATACGGATGATAAAAACTTGCAATAAGTTGATGTAATAACATCATTAAACACCTGGGCGGAACATTAACTAGGTATCTACAGTGGTGTCTGCCAGGACAGTCAGTCTTACAAATAAATCAATTAAGAGACACAGTAGATGCTGTTTTGCTGGTACTGAGCTGTATATCATCAGTTCCAGGCCTTTTATGTTTTCTTTAAAACTTATATTTATAAGCCACTGCCAGTTATTGTGAGGCACAGCAATTACAAATAATGCTGTCCCCTGCTGGTGAGTCAAGGTAATGGATTTGAGCACAAAAAAAAATAATAATAATAATTTGGCCAGGATTGGTGCTTTTATACATTCTAAGAATAAAGGTCTTCTGGGATATATAGAACTATACAGTCCTACTGAGCTTTCTCATGAAACACTACTTATTCACGTTCTACAAACAGCCTCTCAATTACTCAGAACAACACAGGCTTATACAAATAAAACTTCTAAGGAGGCTGTGTGGACCAGTGGTTAAAGAAAAGGGCTTGTAACCTGTAGGTCCCTGATTTAAATCCTGGCTCAGCCACTGACTCACTGTGTGACCCTGAGCAAGTCACTTCACCTCCTTGTGCTCCGTCTTTTGGATGAGACGCTGTTGTAAGTGACTCTGCAGCTGATGCACAGTTCACACACCCTAGTCTCTGTAAGGATAAAGGCGTCTGCTACATAAACAAATAATAATACTGGAATTATTTTACGCGACGCCTTTATCAAGGCGACTTACAGAGACTAGGGTGTGTGAACTATGCATCAGCTGCAGAGTCACTTACAATTACGTTCACCAGAAAGACGGAGCACAAGGAGGTTAAGTTTGCTCAAGGGTCACACAATGAGTCATGGCTGAGGTGGATTTGAACAGAACCATAATTATGAGTTCCAAATATGAAGCATATAACCCTTTTATTTGAACAACTATATATGTATGCATGCTTATCAGGGTTGTGCTACGTTTCTAGAAAAGTTTAATATTTGTCAGGTACTTTACCTGCTGTAGTGTTATCTCAGAGACTTGGTGGAAACCCTTCTTAGCACACGCCTTATGCAGCGTGTGAACATCATGAAAACATTTCTATACATGAAATATATATAGAGGAGTTTTACTACTGATGTTTACTTGGGAAGCTTTGTGATATGGAGAATAATACAACTCCATGCAGTGTAAACAGTGTGATTATAAACTCGTGTTCTCTTGTGGCAGAGCCTGTGCAGACTCCTTCTCTGATTCCCTTTTCTCTTTTTAAAGGCAGTGATGATCTGAGGCTGATGAATGGAGGCAGTCCCTGTGCTGGGAGAGTGGAGATTCTTTATGCGGGGACAGTGGGGGACAGTTTGTCATCATAACTGGCAAGTAGTGGAAGCAAGAGTTGTGTAAACAGCTGGGCTGTGGATCTGCTGTATCAGCACCAGGCAATACTCACTTGAGCCGGTTCTGGAACCATCTGGCTGGCTTTTGTTTCCTGCAGCGGCTCTGAATCTGCCCTCTGCGGGACTGTAGGTCATGGGGGTGGGTGGGGCCTATGACTGCACTCACGCCTTGGACGCTGGAGTGATCTGTTCAGGTAAGAGACACATTCCATCACAGAAACACTTACTCAATATAAAGGGTCAGACAAACAGGACCACCTGCCCTCTGTAGCACTCCTCCAATCTGCAGCTCATCACACTGATTTATTTGTCATGCAATGAAATCCCAGACACATATTCAATAAGTCTCACTTGTGTTGCGTGCAAAATCACCACCTTGCTTGATTTTGATGACGTTATAGATGATTTTGTGTCTAAAAAAGCAGAAAAGAAGCCACTTAAAGTGTATTTGGTGCTGCGGTGCCGATGCGGGGACCAGAATAGTCCTGAACTGGAGTTATAAAACACATCTAGCAAGCCAGGCCATGTAAACAAAGCAACCACTTCTACAGTAAAGCACGTATCAGCAGTGCAGTGTTTCGTATGCTGTTGTGTTTTTACATTAGTATTCACTTGTTTTAGTAATTGTGTTCCCAAGTCTCTATGTTTGTGGGTGTGGTCTGTTTCCTGTCTGAATCCGCGTTTGCCTGGGAGAGACGGGCGCTCAGGATATCAAATTTGCTTTCAATATGTTTAATAGAAACCAGACTTTGTCGTGGACCTGTTTCAGTTTTGGAACTTGTACATGTTAAAAATATAAGCATCACATTTTTAATGGGATGACAACGTGTATTAAAGCTGTCTACGGTCCCTGGTTCACATTCGACCTGGTGTCTCTTTTTGTTCAATACATTGGTAAACGTGGTTATCAAGCTCCTCTACAGGATTAGAAGTAGGCTTCAGGGTTTATTTTTAAATGTATTTAGCACACTGTCTTCACTGGGACTGTTTCTGTCAGGTTCACTCAGTCATTCAGTTCAGAACATTGCGTGAAAGTTTCGTCAAAATGAATTCATCATAATGCAGCATAATTCACAGATTCTGATCAAAACCATGAATGCTATCCTAAACCCTTGTGAGAAAAGAAAAGTTTGCTCTACAAATTTAAAAAAATTGTAAAATAATACTTGGTAAACCAGCCGTGCGTTCAATAGCAGAGCGCTCTCTAGTGGCGCCCTGTAACCTATGTTAGCAGTTACTGGACGGTCTGTTAGGAGTGAGCCGTTTCACAATAGCAGCCAATACATCGCGGTGTATTCAAACAGTTGCTTTAAGCGAGTTTTGCCATTTTGTGTGTGTGTCTGTGTGTGTGTGTGTGTGTGTGTGTGTGTGTGTGTGTGTGTGTGTGTGTGTGTGTATATATATATATATATATATTATATGTAATTACAACTTCTGTATTTTTATAATGTAAATTTACTGACACTTTTTTTTTTTATTTAGCATCTTGAGGCGCGAGTCATATTTGTCAAGTAATAAACAGTCGATATTTATTTTTCTAATACAACCGTCACATAATCAGTTTTAAAAAGCCAAAAATTACAACAAAAATATTACTTATCATGTGTTGATCACATAAAAACATATTTGAAAAATATTAATTTGCAGCCACCGCACGATAATGCAGACTGGCCTTTTGGACCTCTAGCGAGGCAGCTCTGAGCTTGACTCGCTACTGTTAGGCAGCGCTCTCAGCATGCAGGTCGTTCAATAGAAAGCACCACGTAACGCTCTGGAGATCTCTGCCTATGGAACGCACCCTGATCTTAACAAATGGCACGTGTATGGGAGTAAGTGTAAACGTGTGTACATGTCTGCTGTTTGATGTTATTCATGTTAGAAGGTAGGGCCCTCAAGTGTATGTTTGCCTAGAGTCCAGTGATGGGTTAATCTGGCCCTGTCCCTAGCTCCCTCCATTCCAGCCATGTAAGAATGTGGGACCCTGATTGGTTGACCAAACAATTATTCAATATGGTCACTGATTCAAGGCAGGTGAATATAAAAGGATAGTGTCCACCTCATGCAGGTGAAGAAGTACACATGAGGAGAGTTGCTGGTCCCTAAATACAAAGTGCTGCAGTCTGTCTGTCTGTCTGTCTGTCTGTCTGTCTGTCTGTCTGTCTGTCTGCCTTAAGGGAACCTTTTATATAACTTTAATTTTGTTTATTTATTATCATTACAAAATAGCGGGGAAAGTGAAGCCTCATGAACAGGGGTGCCAATTGGGGGCTGGGGTGGGCAAACGCCCCCAAGCCTCGGAAGCATTTAAAAAAAAAAAAAATACGGGAGTTATTTGCGATGGTTTGCAACCGCAAACACTAGTAATTAATTAATCAGGTTTCAGCTTTGCCCCCACCAAGGTTTTACTGAATTGGCACCACTGCTCATGAAGCACTGAACCTTTTGAACCACTGGTTTAGGGAAAGGTTCACCGATCCGAATTTCATGAAGCCAGTATGCTGTTTGCGCATGTTAAACTTAATTGATAAACTCCATAGTCATTGATCCTACTGTTCTAACTGTATACAGTACAGGTAATGTTTTGGTACATACATGTTTGTTTTGAAGGAAGTTAATGGCTTTAGTGCCTCCGACTGTCGGGAGGCCAAACTGAATGTCTTTCACCCTGTCACAATGTGAGCGATAGCTTAAAACAAGGCTTCTCAAACTCGGTCTTGGGGACCCCCTGTGGCTGCTGGTTTCATTCCAACTGAGCTCTCAGTTACTTAACTAAACCCTTAATTGAACTGATCTTTTGCTTAATTAAACATTTTTACTTGTTTTCAGCTCTTAAACAGTTGCAGATTTCAAGTTAGCTATAACATTTTATAAGAACTTGAACTCTGCAACTGTTTAAACTGGAAACAATTAAAAAGGTCTTATTAACAAAGGATCAGTTCAATGAAGGGTCTAGTTGAATGAAAACCAGCAGACACAGTTTGAGAAGCCCTGAGTTAAAACAAAGACAACAAATAATCACCATTACAAAATCCTGTTTTTTTTAATAGGCTTGTTTTAATAGTTTGTAATAGTTTATTTATGATATAATAACCTAATTTAACAAAATAAATAAGATCCTGGTAATAATGATTAATTCACAGCTTTATGTATTTTGTTTTATTTCATTTTTTTAATAAATTCGAACTCACTTTAATGTTAGTACACATATAACACATGCAAATAATGGTTATTGTATGTATGCCTACTTAGAAATTAAATAACTAAATCTAAATTGAATACAAATAACACTTTTGAAAAAAGGATTTGTGTTTTTAGACATCTTCATCATCTTCCTCGTTGGTCAGGTGTCCAGCATATGCGTATGCTTTTTTATTAAAGCTATACCACCAAATACGTGTTTTCCTTTTTGCTTGCATGAATACAAAACTTAAATAAATAATGTAAATATTATATTATAACACTCTATTTGGACATATAAGCATGTGTTTGCTGTGACAATTCAAACAAAATATCGCTGTTCTATGATCATTTAAAAGCTAAACCCACCTCCTCAGTAGGATCACAATAATCCTGGTATTATCAAAGTAATCCTGATCTCCTCTTTAAATACTGAAAACCCCAATTGCAACATTTAATCGTGATTAAAAGTGCGATCGGATTACTAAAACGCAATCCGGATCACAGTAATCCCGATCGCATTTCGATGTTTTGAAAAACCCATTGCACAATATAATCCAGATCAAACGTGGAAATCCGATTACCAAAGTTTTGAAAACCCGACCCTGGAGTCAGGGATACATTTAAAACTAACTTTTATATACAAGAGAAATATCAAGCAGGAAAATAGCAGATTCATTACACAATACAAATGCAACCATTATCTCTAGTATTGTATTTTTAAAGAGCTACATTTATACAAGTGTATATCCATTTATAACCTTAATTACTGTCCCTGAAAATTGCTAACAGGCCAACTTTAATAGACATATCATTTTCACAGCCTTTATGCACCTCATCCTCTCCTCCTGCTTTTGCACCTCGTTGACTACCAGCTTCCTCCGTTGAGCTGGGGCTGCCTTGTGCCATGTAGGAGCTGAACTGAGATCAAGACCCCTCTTCCATGCCAAATTTGCCCCATGATATCACCGATTCGAAGGGCAGCCTTTGCATCTTCCATTGCTTTCTTTGCTGCCCACTTTCTTCCAGTTTTCAACACAGGTGCTGCCTCCCTTACGCATTTGTCGCGACTCTACTAATGTCATTTCCAGTCTGACCTTGGCACACTTAAACTCCTCAGGAAGAGCGGAGACTGGTAGATGCAGTATTCCTTTACCATAAAGTCCCACTGCTGAGGCAGCGGGAACTCCCAACCATTTCCTGATGTATGAACTGATTAAAGCTTCCAGCTTCTCTACTGTTGTCAAAGAAACTTCGTACACAGTCTGGCCACAGCAGCCTTGGCAGTAGACCAAACTGAAAGCACCAGAGTTTTAGTTTGCCTGGTAAAGCGCTGCTGTCTATGCTAACCCTTCCACTACTTGTTGTCTAAGACTTTTCATTGGCTTCTCAGACACTGTTGGTATTGATTCACCATTAATGTAGAACATTTTATCTACTACTTTACCTTTAATTATAGAGATGCTCCTTGATTTAGTGGGCTTGAATTGCATTCATGCCCATTCAATGTTATTGGTTAATTTGCCCAATAACCGATTACTGCAGGCTACTGTTGTAGTCATGGTTATCATGTCATCCATGTATGCTCGAATTGGTGGTAGTCGATTCCAGAAGACAAGCGCTCTCCCACTACCCATTTTGATGCCCTAATGATTACTTCCATTGCCATGGTAAAAGCCATACTCAACTACTGAAATAGTGAAACTAACTACTACAAATTAAGAAATTAAGTGAATAATAGACACATAAATACATTAGGAAACAAGTACCAAAAACCTGATACTTCTGCAATTATGCTTGTCTATTTAACAAGTTTTACATGATGGAATCTAAAACAGGCTTCACATTTATTGCATGTAAAATACTCTTCACCATAGATTTAAATCTGCAAACCATTTACAGGTTGTTGCTTTGGCACCAGAGTCTAAATATCTGCAGTTTTATGATTCTAGGTGAAGGAGTGGCTCAGTGGTGGCAGCGATCTCTGCTCTGGGAGAGTTGAAGTACTGCGTGGGAGCGCCTGGAACACGGTCTGTGATGCTGGCTTTGACCGGCAGGATGCAGAGGTTGTCTGTCGGCAGCTGCAGTGTGGAATTCCTCAAGAGGTGCTGGGAGCTGCTCGTTTCGGTAAGGGGCAGGGTCCGGTCTGGTCACAGGAGATCCAGTGCAGTGGAAATGAGCCGGGCTCCATGTCTGCCCCATCTCATCCAGGGAGCAGCCAAGCTGCACACATGCAAACGATGTGGGCCTTGTCTGTGTTGGTGAGTACAAGGAGGGCAAATATAGATGAACAGTCTGTTAACAATGCAAACAAATAGCACTACCCTCACTTCTATGTTTCTCTGTTAGGTCTTTCCAGCAAACTTCAAAAATGTTCTAATAGATATTTGGTTTAAGAGTGCTGGGCATGGGGAGCGGGAGGGTTCTGGGGTGGACCCAGGGGCCATGGGTCAAAGCGGCCCTCCTGGATCCAGGACCCCAGCGACCCCGTGTTTGAATCCATGGGGGCGCTTACCTGCAACTACAGCTAAAATCATTGTAAATAAATGCCTGGGCGGCGTTGCAGCGTCACATCTTGAGTACCTCTCCATCTGTCACTTGACAACTTGAGACCCACATCCTCTTTCACAGTTATGAAAACCCATTATCTTGTAAAGGGCATCTCTACAGTGAATAAAGCTAAAAATACTGTAGTTCAGAAGACAAACGTTTCACTTAAGGAAATGAAAACACATCTTGTATGAATTGTTTGTATACTGAGTTAATTCTGTATTTTGATTCAGTTGAGAAACCAGTCTTGTAAATGACTGATTTTTTTAAATAAAATAGACTGAACATGTGACTCAAGAATCGGATTAGTAAAACAGATTTCCAGTGATCAGGAATTAAGAACTAATGTATTACGGATAGTGCTTTACAATTAGCAACAGGTATGTATGCACTCAAAGGTAATAGGCTCTCAGTTATTTAACTAAACCTTTAATAGGGCATAGGGCAGCAGTGTGGAGCAGTGGTTAGGGCTCTGGACTCTTGACCAGAGGGTTGTGGGTTCAATCCCCAGTGGGGGACACTGCTGTTGTACCCTTGAGCAAGGTACTTTACCTAGATTGCTCCAGTAAAAACCCAACTGTATAAATGAGGAATTGTATGTAAAAATAATGTGATATCTTGTAACAATTGTAAGTCGCCCTGGATAAGGGCGTCTGCTAAGAAATAAATAATAATAATAGTAATTGAACTAATAATTTACCTAATGAGGCCTTTTTAATTGTGTTCAGCTCTTAAACTCAGGAGATTTCAAGTTAACTTAAATTCTGCAACTTTTGGGAGCTGAGAACAATTAAAAAGGTCTACTAACAAATTATAAGTTGAATTAAGCGTTTGTAGTTAAGTAATTGAGAGCTCAGTTGAATGAAAACCAGAAGACACATGGGGTCCAGAGGACCGGGTTTGAGAAGCCCTGCAAGAGTGTCTAGAGAAACCTGTCTAACCCGGCATCGCATAGGACCAGAAAAGTGTGCTGCCCAATACAGTGTGCTGCTTGATAGAGGGAGCTGCTGTGAAATGTAGTAATGTACCTGAAAAAGGTATAAATGACAAACTGAGTTAACACTTTGAAAATCTGTAGGAGTTCTGTTGACGTAGGACTATACCCTGAAATTCTAACTTTACAAAATTACTTTTATATCATGCAGTAGTTGGTAAACCAGGTAAACTTCTTTTTCTGGGACCCTAAAAAATGATGCCGATACAAAATGCTGGTGTGTAGAGGGGCAGCATTAGACAGGGTTTACTGTGTATTTGGTTATTGCCTCCTAAATAATTAAAATGCAATAAAAAGTTTAAAAAATCAATGTATTTTTTTCCAATTGTATAGTCTTCTGGTTGTATTCCATGTACTTTGGTATGATAGCATACCCATTTTATATATAATCTGATCTTCATATATACTGTCTGCTGTTCCTAATAACTGCACACTTGGGTGGACTGAGAGGCATGAGGAGTGTTCTGTTCCACTTGTATAGTGTTCTGGTTGTGTTCCGTTCCACTTGTATAGTGTTCTGGTTGTGTTCCGTTCCACTTGTATAGTGTTCTGGTTGGGTTCCGTTCCACTTGTATAGTGTTCTGGTTGTGTTCCGTTCCACTTGTATAGTGTTCTGGTTGTGTTCCGTGTTGTTCGGTGCTGTTCCTAATAACTGCACACTTGGGTGGGCTGTGAGGCACGAGGTGACTTATTGCTGTTATAACATGACTCTCGTGTTTATTCTATAAAAAGAAAACTAAAAGAAACTCTTGATTTGAATCTAAATGTGTTCCATGTATCCTTAACATTGTCAGGAAGAACTTGATACTCCTGCATTGTGAATATATGTGTGGAGAAGATCATTTATGTATTTATTATAGTGTCGTTTGAATGTATTAAGAAATGAATAAATAAAGCTGCTGACTTGCATGTTGTACACAGATGGGTATGGAAAGTTGATGTCTGGTATTTCTGTTTCCATTACTCAGTAATTGCGCTCTGCACTTTACATTGTGTAGCATTCAAAAGCAATGCCGTGGGATGTTACTCATTCTACACAATACTGCTCACTGCATTTTGTAATGCGCACTGCTGTGTAATTCTAATGACATGATGCTTAATAAATAGTTTTGAAAAAATCCCATACAGTTGATAAAAATTAGAAATACGTTGATGTAATAACATCACTGTTCTGGGCATTGTAGAGCTTCTTGTACCATTGCTGCCTTTTATTCTGTCATTCACTTTGCTTCTTTGGACCAAGAGTAACACCTCCGTGTCATTAAGCACTACAGTGTCCTCAGAAACAGCCCTTATTGCTGTATTATTGATGCTAAACGCCTGGACGGAACATTAACTAGGTATCTTCAAAGAGCCTCTCAAATATTCTGAACAGGCTTCTAAATATACAAATAAAACTACTAGAACGAACAGAACCATAATTATGAGTTCCAAATATGAAGCATCAAATACATGTCAATTACATTTCCTACAATAGTAAGCTTGTATTTGAACAATTATATATGATGTATGCATGCTTATCAGGGTTGTGCTACGTTTCTAGAAAAGTTTAATATTTGTCAGGTACTTTACCTGCTGTAGTGTTATCTCAGAGACTTGGTGGAAACCCTTCTTAGCACACGCCTTATGCAGCGTGTGAACATCATGAAAACATTTCTATACATGAAATATATATATAGAGGAGTTTTACTGCTGATGTTTACTTAGTAAGCTTTGTGATATGGAGAATAATACAACTCCATGCAGTGTAAACAGTGTGTGATTATAAACTTGTGTTCTCTTTTGGCAGGGCCTGTGCAGACTCCCTTCTCTGATTCCCTTTTCTCTTTTTAAAGGCGGTGGTGATCTGAGGCTGGTAAATGGAGGCAGTCCCTGTGCTGGGAGAGTGGAGATTCTTTATGCGGGACGGTGGGGGACAGTTTGTCATCATAACTGGCAAGTAGTGGAAGCAGGAGTTGTGTGTAAACAGCTGGGCTGTGGATCTGCTGTATCAGCACCAGGCGGGGCTCACTTCGGAGCAGGTTCTGGAACCATCTGGCTGGCTTTTGTTTCCTGCAGCGGCTCTGAATCTGCCCTGCGGGACTGTAGGTCATGGGAGTGGGGTGTGGCCTATGACTGCACTCACGCCTTGGACGCTGGAGTGATCTGTTCAGGTAAGAGACACACATTCCATCACAGCAACACTTACTCAATCTAGCACTCCTCCAATGTGCAGACCATCACACAGATTTATGTGTCATGCAATAAGTATCACTTGTGTTGCATGCAAAATCACCACCTCGCTTGATTTTGATGACGTTATAGATGGTTTTGTGTCTTAAAAAGCAGAAAAGAAGCCACTTTAAAGTGTATTTGGTGCTGCAGTGCCGATGCGGGGACCAGAATAGTCCTGTACTGGAGTTATAAAACACATCTAGCAAGCCAGGCCATGTAAACAAAGCAACCACTTCTACAGTAAAGCACGTATCAGCAGTGCAGTGTTTCGTATGCTGTTGTGTTTTTTACATTAGTATTCACTTGTTTTAGTAATTGTGTTCCCAAGTCTCTATGTTTGTGGGTGTGGTCTGTTTCCTGTCAGAATCTGCGTTTGCTAGGGAGAGGCGGACGCTCAGGATATCAAATTTGCTTTCAATATGTTTAATCGAAACCAAACTTTGTCGTGGACCTGTGTTTCAGTTTTGGAACTTGTACATGTTAAAAATAGAAGTGTCACATTTTTAATGGGACGACAACGTGGATTAAAGTTGTCTACGGTCCCTGGTTCACATTCGACCTGGTGTCTCTTTTTGTTCAATACATTGGGAAACGTGGTTATCAAGCTCCTCTTCAGGATTAGAAGTAGGCTTCAGGGTTTATTTTA
Organism: Huso huso; assembly: GCA_036884735.1. NCBI lineage: Eukaryota > Metazoa > Chordata > Actinopteri > Acipenseriformes > Acipenseridae > Huso > Huso huso. Next base: position 4,574,945 of record CM072699.1, on the reverse strand, counting down.
AATGTATTTAGCACACTGTCTTCACTGGGACTGTTTCTGTCAGGTTCGCTCAGTCGTTCAGTTCAGCACATGCGTGAAAGTTTCGTCAAAATGAATTCATCATAATGCAGCATAAATCACAGATTCTGATCAAAACCATGAATGCTATCCTAAACCCTTGTGAGAAAAAAAAGTTTACTGTACAAGTATAAAAAATTCATAAAACGATATATGCTAAACCTGATCTTAACAAATGGCACGTGTATGGGAGTAAGTGTAAATGTGTGTACATGTCTGTTGTTTGATATTATTCATGTTAGAAGGTAGGGCCCTCAAGTGTGTGTTTGCCTAGAGTCCAGTGATGGGTTAATCTGGCCCTGTCCCTAGCTCCCTCCATTCCAGCCATGTAAGACTGCGGGACCCTGATTGATTGACCAAACAATTATTCAATATGGTCATTGATTCAAGGCAGGTGAATATAAAAGGATAGTGTCCTCCTCATGCAGGTGAAGAAGTACACATGAGGCGAGTTGCTGGTCCCTAAATACAAAGTGCTGCAGTCTGTCTGTCTGTCTGTCTGCCTGCCTGTCTGCCTGCCTTAAAGAAACCTTTTACTTAAGTTTAATTTTGTTTATTTATTATCATTACAAAATAGTGGGGAAAGTGAAGCCTCATGAAGAACTGAACTCTTTAAACCACTGGTTTGGTGAAAAGCTCACCGATCTGAATCTCATGAAGCCATTATGCTGTTTGCACATGTTAAACACAAAAATAGTCCGAGGCTGATGGGTCTATCAAGATCTCTCTGTCATTTTAACATGATACTTTATTCATCAAATAACCACGTCCATGAGTAAATGTATAAAGTAATCAGAAAATGTATAAAGTTACCAGCTGCTGGATCCGTTTATAAAATGACAGAGGAAATGTTGGTTAATAGAGTGTAAATATATAAAGATAAAACGTCAGGTAGGCGAGGTTGTGTAAAGAGATATTTCTGCTCGTATTAAGGTTTGATTTCTCTCAAATCAGCAATACGAGGGAAGATGAAATAATCTTTACTTCATTGATTCTTTTCTTTTTTTAAGTCACATTATAGTATTTTTAAAATGTCCCCAAATAGAAATGTAAATCTCCCAATATACTTATTTTTCCAGCCATAGTTTTGTTTTCAGTATTTAAAATATGGTAAGAATCTAATGTTACTGCTGATAACTTTCTGCATCTTTGTTTGTTTCTACACACAGCAGCTCCTTTCTACCTGAACAATATGCTTAGTATAAGGTACTGTTTAATCAAAACTAATAATAATAATAACAATAATAATAATAATAACAATAATAATAATAATAATAATAACACACATTGTATCGTTACAGAAAATTATACCTATTTAATAATCTGTCTCTCATAATGTAAATACAATTTCACAGATCCACAACAGATTTTATCTATAAATGACTGAATAAGGTTGACTTCGCAAATACATAACTTCACATAATTAAAAAAAAAAAAAAAAAATATTGTGCACGAGCAATAGTAGCCGTGTCTTAAATTCGAGTACAGTATAGTGATGCATGCTTTCAAATCACCAACTAAAGACAAGACTACCTGAGTACACAAACAGCAATGTGACTGACTGCTGAGAAAAGACGAACAAAGACGTCACTGCCCAAATACACAAGCAGCAACGTGACTTACTGCTGAGAAAAGACGAACCAAAACGTCACTGCCCGATCTCGAATCATCCATGATGTGCAGGCAGCCATTTTCTAAGAAGCGTCATTCTTGAACCAGCTGCTTGAATCAGAGCCGGGCTCTACTTTCCAAGCAACCGCCTGAGCGACTTCTGTAGACATCGCGATCACGTGGCAATTCGAGAACTCTGATTGGTTCTTATAATGCTGACTGAACGGCTGCATACCTGTCATGAAGAAGCTCCAATTTTAAAAATGTCGGCGGTAAAATTAAACGGGTTCGTCCAGTTTTTAAGTGGCGTTGTTTTTTTCTTTAGGGAGTATGGCAATTAAAATAACAACAGATGAAAAAATAACAGCCAACTCTTCCTCGTTAATTACTGGACACATTACCACCTGACCAAAAAAACAGTGTCACCTCAGTTGTCAAAAAATAAATAAAATAAATACAATTCTAAACTTGTAGAGACGGGAAAAACAAAAAAAAACAAAAACGTGTCCGTTTTGGAGCGCTTAGTAAACAGGTTATTCCCTGACTGACTCGCAGGACGGCCAAGCCGTTTACCTGACACCACACACACCACAAAACCACACGGGCTTATCACAGCACTTACATTTTAACAACTGCTCGGAAGCAGAGCACCTCATCTGACTCCTTCTACTCAGCAGCCTTGAGCAGACAGACTGCTCCTCTTAAATACCCTGCACCTGCTTCCAATTCTTAATTACTGCCCAGGTGCAGGGGATAATTAAATAATAAAACAATTAAACAATTAAATTAAACAAAAAGCAAAACAATCAAACAATAAGGTGCATTCTCTCCGCAGGAGGTTTAACCCCTCCCTGCTGTCTCACATTCCCGCTGCTGTTACAATATATATATATACATATATAGTACCAGTCAAAAGTTTAAGTACACTTGTTGGAAACTAGGTTTTTCATAATTGACAATGTTTTCATCATATACGTTTCTGTAAATACTTGAAAATGAAAACACATGTTACAATATACAAAACAAAACATAAGGAGATCAAAGCAATGTTCAAGAAAATTGAACATTGTCTCTAAATCTTGGATTCCTCAAAATAGCCACCCTTTGCCTTAATAACAGCCTCACAAACACGAGGCATTCGGTTAACAAGTTTCAGCAGGAAATCACCCAACATGTCTTCCCAGCTCTTCTGCAGCAATTCCCAGAGATGTAGGGCACTTGTGGGTAGCTTTGCTTTGACTCTTCTGTCCAGTTCATCCCATACAAATTATATGGGATTGAAGTCTGGAGACTGGGCAGGCCAGGTCATTAGATTGAGTATCACTTCCTTCTTTGTCAGATAGTTCTTGTACAACTTTGAGGTGTGTTTCAGGTCATTATCTTGCTGAAGAATGAAGGACTGCCCAACTAGCCGTAATTCTGATGGAATGGCATGCCTCTGAAGTATGCTATGATAGCCATGCTGGTTGAGCTTGCCATGGACTTGGTAAAGATCACCAACTCTGTCACCAGCAAAGCAACCCCCAGACCACAACACTGCCTCCTCCATGCTTGACAGTGGGAACCACATGCAGAACTCATGCGGCCACCCTCTCACCGTCTTACAAATACTCAGCGGTTGGACCCAAATATTTCAAATTTTGACTCATCGGTCCATAAGACCGACTTCACTCCTCAAACGTCCAGTTTCTGTGTTTTTTTGGCCCAGGCAAGTCTCTTCCTCTTATTCTGCACTCTTAACAATGGTTTCTTTGCAGCAATTCTTCCAGTTAGGCCAGCTTCACGCAATCTCCTCTGAACAGTTGATGTTGAAACATCTGTACTTCTAGTAGCATTTAGCTGAGCTTGTATTTCAGGGGCAGTTAATCACCGGTTTTAGACTTGTGACTCAGATGAACTTGTTCTGATTCTGAGGTCTGCTTGCCCTGCTGGACCTTGTTCGGTCCTCATGAGTGCCAGTTTCTTCAAATCGTTGATGGTCTTGGCCACAGCAGTTACAGACACTTTGCAAAGTTCTTTTGCGATTTGTCAAAGATTGACCTTCATTTCTTAAAAGAAATGACAGTCTTTTTTTCATAAGAACATAAGAAAGTTTACAAATTATATACAGGTCATTCAGCCCATCTGCTCGTTTGGTTGTTAGTAGCTTATTGATCCCAGAATCTCATCAAGCAACTTCTTGAAGGATCCCAGGGTGTCAGCTTCAACAACATTACTGGGGAGTTGGTTCCAGACCCTCACAATTCTCTGTGTAAAAAAGTGCACTCCTATTTTCTGTTCTGAATGCCCTTTTATCTAATCTTGTTTGTGACCCCTGGTCCTTGTTTCTTTTTCAGGTCCAAAAGTCCCCTGGGCTGACATTGTCTATACCTTTTGGATTTTGAATGTTTGAAATCAGATACGCCCGCGTAGTCTTCTTTTGTTCAAGACTGAATAGATTCCATTCTTTAGCCTGTCTGCATATGACATGCCTTTTAAACCGGGATAATTCTGGTTGCTCTTCTTTGCACTCTTTCAGAGCAGCAATGTCCTTTTTGTAACGAGGACCAGAACTGGAACACAATATTCTAGGTGAGGTCTTAGTAATGCATTGTAAAGTTTTAACATTACTTCCCTTGATTTAAATTCAACACTTCTCACAATATATCCGAGCATCTTGTTGGCCTTTTTATAGCTTCCCCACATTGTCTAGATGAAAGACATTTCTGAGTCAACATAAACTCCTAGGTCTTTTTCATAGTTCCTTCTTCAATTTCAGTATCTCCCATATGATATTTATAATGCACATTTTTATTGCCTGCATGCAATACTTTACACTTTTCTCTATTAAATGTCATTTGCCATGTGTCTGCCCAGTTCTGAATGCTGTCTAATCATTTTGAATGACCTTTTGCTGCTGCAACAGTGTTTGCCACCTCCTATTTTTGTGTCGCCTGCAAATTTAATGAGTTTGCTTACTATACCAGAATCTAAATCATTCATGTAGATTAGAATAGCAAAGGACCTAATACTGATCCCTGTTGTACACCACTGGTTACCTCGCTCCATTTTGAGGTTTCTCCTCTAATCAGTACTTTCTTTTTCTATATGTTAACCACCCTCAATCCATGTGCATACATTTCCTTGAATCCTACTGCGTTCAGTTTGAGAATTAATCTTTTATGTCGGACTTTGTCAAAGCTTTCTGGAAATCTAAATAAACCATGTCGATATGCTTTGCAATTATCCATTTTCAATGTTGCATCCTCAAAAAGTCAAGTAGGTTAGTTAGACACGATCTCCCTTTCCTAAAACCATGCTGGCTGTCTCCCAGGATATTGTTACCATATAGGTAATTTTCCATTTGGATCTTATTATAGTTTCCATAAGTTTACATATAATAGAAGTCAGGCTTATTGGTCTGTAGTTACCTGGATCGGTTTTGTCTCCTTTTTTGTGGATCGGTATTACGCCTGCTATTTTCCAGTCTGTCGGTACAACCCCTGTGTCAAGAGAGACTGTTGCATGATCTTGGTTAGCGGTTTTGTAACAACTTCTTTCATTTTTGAGTACTATTGGAGGATCTCATCCGGCCCAGGGGATTTGTTTATTTTAAGAGCTCCTAGTCCCTTTAACACTCCTGCCTCTGTTATGCTAAAGTTATTTAAAATTGGATAGGAACAGGTCACATGTGGGGCATGTTGTCCGTGTCCTCCTTGTAAAAAACCTGTAAAAAGTAATCATTAAATATATTTCCTTTTTTTTTTCTTCATCTATGATTTTGCCATTTAACCTTCTTTGAATGTTCTCTTGTTGTTAAATATTGGAAAAACATTTTGGAATTGGTTTTAGCCCCTTAGCAATATTGATTTCTATCTCTCTTGGCCTTTCTAACTTCCTTTTTGACTTGTGTTTGCAGTTCCAAGTACTTTTTCTGTGTACTTTGTTTTGGTCCCTTTAAAACGCTCTGTAAAGTGCCTTTTTTCACTGAATATTTTTTTTAATTGATCTGTTAAACCATTTTGTTTTAGATTTAGATTTGTCTACTTTTGGGATGTAATTGTTTTTGCGCCTCTAGTACTACATTTTTAAAAAGCCATCCTTTTTCTGTGGATGTTTTCTCTATTTTACTCCAATCTACTTCTGTTAGTCTCCGTTTCATACCTTCATAGTTTGCTTTTCTAAAATTGTAAACCTTAGCTTTAGTGATTACTTTTGGGGTTTTAAAAATACTTCAAATGAGACCATGTTGTGGTCTGAGTTTGCCAATGGCTCTCTGACCTCTGTTTTAGTTATTCTGTCTTCATTATTTGAAAAAGACTAAATCAAGGCATGCTTCCCCTCTAGTCGGTGCCTTGACAAATTGCGTTAGGAAGCAGTCATTTGTCATTTCCACCATTTCAATTTCGTCCGTCATGCCCCCATCGGGTTTTCCCGTTTATATGGGGAAGTTGAAGTCCCTCATTAGTATGGCTTCTCCTTTTCTACACGCATTTTTGGATGTCATTGTACAACAGATTATTTTGCTCAGCCTGAATTTGGTCCTATAGCATGCTCCTATTATTATGCCCTTTGAATTTGTGTCCATTATTCTGACCCATATTGATTATGCATTGTTTTCTTTGTCCTGATTTAACACCTGGGCTTCAAGACTATTTCTTATGTATAGCGCTACCCTCCGCCTCTTCTGTCCTGCCTGTCTTTCCTATATAATGTGTACCCACTAATATTATATTAGTCTCCATCACTCTCAGACACCCAAGTTTCTGTAACACCTATCACATCGTAGTTACTTGTTAGTGCAGTAGCTTCAAGTTCTAACATTTTGTTTCTGAGACTTCTAGCATTAAGATAAATACATTTAATAGCTGTCTTACCCGAGTTGTTGCCTTTGTTTTGATGTGATCTCCTCTGGACCTCCTCAAGGATCCTTTCTCTGAGTAGATTGTTCCCTTTCTGTTTAAGTGCAGTCCGTCCCACCTATATAGATAGTCCTTGTTGTAGAATGTGCTCAATGTTCAAGAAAGGTGAAGCCTCCTGTGTGCACCCGATTTCAGCCATGCATTTTTGATTTTGTATTTCCAGCTGTCCATATGGTCCTTTGCAAAGGTGCCGACAGTATCCCAGAAAATACCACAGTTTTGGTCTTGCCTTTTAATTTCCTTCTAGCTCTTCTGAATTTGTTTTGCAGGATCTTGGTCTGTCTCTTCAATGTTGTTTGTACCAATGTGTGGATGACTACTACCGGGTCGTCTCCTGTTCGTTCTAGAGCCTGTCCATTCTCAGTGATGTGCTTGACAGAGGCTCCTGGAAGGCAGCACACCGTGTCCAAACTGCGAACTGAACTTGCTGTGTTTCTCAATATGGGTCCCCAACAATCATGACCTCCCTTCTTTTTGCTGCCTGGCCAGCACTGTTTATAGGGTCCTGGATGTTGTTTTTTCATTCTCTTGATGTTGGTTTTGGTCATCTAAATGTTGAAGTGGCTCAAATTTGTTGGATGTCTGGATTTCTGGTGGTTGTGTTTGACGAAGTTTCTTTTTTTTTCCTGCTTCTGCCTATCTGGAACCCAGCTGTTTCGACACTCTTCCATCTCCTGGTGGCTTTCAGTCTGCTAGGGTGCAGACTTCCATGAATTGTGGGTGTGTCAGCTCCTCAAGCTCCCGTTGCTGTCTTTCCTCCAGCTCCTTTTCTAGCAGGCTTAATCGCTGAAGCAAGTCCTGGATCGTGCTGCACTTACACAAACTTGGTTGAGCTCTGTTGGGTTTCTCCCAGATTTCCCACATCATGCAGTTGTCCCAGATTACTGGCTTGAAGACCATTTTTGTTTTTGTTTTTTGTGGAAGTTTAGTTTAGCTTCTGCAGCTGTCAACCTGCTTTCAACTGCGTTTTACTTGTCCACCGCATTTCTCACGATGTCGCTTCCATGCTGTCGCTGGGAAGGCTGCCTGCCTTTTGTTTGTGCTGCGTGCTCCGCTCCTCCCCCGTGTCTCAGAACGCTGCGGAATTTGAATCAGCTGCTCCGAGTTTCAGCTTGTTATCAGAAAAATACATGCAGCTGTAAGGCTTTAAGCTGCAATGTTTTCTGATTAAAGCAACTCCAGATTCAATTTAAAGATTTAATTCCTCCTTACTGCTTCTAACCGCGTTGTACTTGTCCACTCGCATTCTCCACGATGTAAACTGCATCCTGCGCTGTCGCTGGGAAGGCTGCCTACCTTTCTTTGCTTAACTGACAATGTTGCCATTTCTCCTCCCTTACATTAAGGAATGACAAACTTGTGCCTATGCTACCTATATTTATAGTAATCATGGACCCTCACCTGTTAACAATAATTGGTGACAAAAGGTTAATTAGGTAACATGCTAGTTAACTGGGAGAACATCTAACAAAGACACTTTTATACTTAGGCCAGTGTTCTAACACTGTGTTATACACATTTCAGACTTTTTAACTGACTTGGGCTTCAGACTGAAATCCCTTGCTTTGGGTGACCATTTCATTGAAATTGACAAGATTTACATTTTCATTTAAAAAATAGTCAAAACCAACAATGACTAATAATTGTGAAAATCAAAATAAATACATACACAACTACTGTGAAATAGTGAAAACTAACTACTACTAATTAAGAAATGAAGTGAATAATAGACACAAATAAACTAGGACACAAGTACCAAAAACCTGACAGTTCTGCAATTATAATTGTCTAATTAACAAGGTTTAGGAATACACTTGTGCATGATGGAATCTCAAACAGGCTTCACATTTACTGCATGCAAAATGATCTTCACCATAGATTTAAATCTGCAAACCATTTACAGGTTGTTGCTTTGGCACCAGAGTCTAAATATCTGCAGTTTTATGATTCCAGGTCAAGGAGTGCGGCTCAGTGGTGGCGATCTCTGCTCTGGGAGAGTTGAAGTACTGCGTGGGAGCGCCTGAACACAGTCTGTGATGCTGGCTTTGACCGCAAGATGGTAGAGGTTGTCTGTCGGCAGCTGCAGTGTGAATTCCTCAAGAGGTGCTGGGAGCTGCGTTTCGGTGAGGGCAGGGTCCAGTCTGGTCAGAGGAGATCCAGTGCAGGGGAAATGAGCCCGGCTCCATGGCTGCCCCAATTATCAGGAGCAGCCAAGCTGCACACATGCAAACGATGTGGGCCTTGTCTGTGTTGGTGAGTACAAGGAGGGTGAATATAGATGAACAGTCTGTTAACAATGCAAACAAATAGCACTACCTCACTTCTATGTTTCTCTGTTAGGTCTTTCCAGCAAACTTCAAAAATGTTCTAATAGATATTTGATTTAGGGAGTGCTGGGCATGGGGAGCGGGAGGGTTTTGGGGCAGACCCAGGGGAGCCATGGGTCTAAGCCGGGCCCTGGATCCAGGACCCCAGCGACCCGATGTTTGAATCCATGGGGTCGCTGCAACTACAGCTAAAATCATTGTAAATAAATGTTTGGGCGGCGCAGCAGCCACATCTTGAGTACCTCTCCATCTGTCACGTGACAACTTGACACCCACATCTTCTTTCACAGTTAAAAAACCCATTATCTTGTGAAGGGCATCTCTACAGTGAATAAAGCTAAAATATTGCAGTCCAGAAGACAAACGTTTCACTTTGAGGAAATGAAAAAGCACATCTTGTATAAATTGTTTGTATACTGAGCTAATTCTGTGTTTTATTCAGTTGAGAAACCAGTCTTGTAAATGATTTTAAATAAAAATACACTGAACACGTGACTCAAGGATCGGATTAGTAAAACAGATTCCAATGATCAGGAATCAAGAACTAATGTATTACCTGATAGTGCTTTACAACTGCAAGACCCAGCAGGTGTGAATATTCTCAAACTTTGTGAAGCAATGAAAAAGGTTTCAGGACACTCTGTGGTGCTTTGGTGTTTATCATGCATTAATCTCTTGTGCAGTACTGCAGCACTCTGCAATATCTTTTTCACATAGTCCGTTTTGCTTTACATACAAACAGAGGAATCAGAAACAGAAGTGTGGCAGGATGACAGAGGCTTGAGGCTCAGAGACAGTGAAGGGGCAAAATAATGATCTTTATTCAACAAAAAATAATCAAACAAAAACAAGGGCCAACAAAAGGTTCAAACAAAATACAGAAATGTAGGCTGGGCATTAGCCTTCACTACAGTTTTTCTCCAAACTAAACAGCACAGCACACAACAAACAAACTCACCCAAAACCCCTCCTAACAAAGGGTTTCAGCTGTCTTTTATAGTCTGTGGCTGGAGCCCACCAACTAATAATTAACAATTAAACACTTAAGGCTCCAGCCACATTCTCACACATTATTTTTGCAGGGAGGAATTTAACCCTCCTGCCAATCCAAAACAAAACAAGAATCACAAAACATAATGAAAAAACAGTAAAATAACAACAATAACAAAACACAAATTTATAGGGGCAAGCTAGCACCCCATCACAGGTAGATACTGTTGTTTTTTTGTTCCACTAACACTGTATGACTGAAATAAAGTTAGTGGTAACACCATTAAAAACACTGTTAGAGCTTAGCCTCAGAATTAAATGTTGGGGTCTGTAGTTAAAGAGTACAGCTACAGGTACGTAAGTTTACCCACTAACTTTACTGTCTATATGCTTATCCATGGGATACAGGCTGGTGAATGGCTCTGATTCCTGTTCTGGCCGAGTGGAGCTGCATCATGAAGGAGTCTGGGGACAGTTCAAGCATCGCTACTGGGATCTGCAAGATGCCACAGTTCTCTGTCAGTAGCTGAATTGTGGATATGTTGTAGTCAGCCCTTGACAGGCCCATTTTGGGCAAGGCAGTGGTCAAATCTGGGCTGATAAATTTAACTGTGAGGGCAGCGAGGTTGACTTATTTATGCCCCGCCTCTGAATACGGATTTAGGTAACTGCACTCATGAGAATGATGCTGGTGTTATTTGTACTGGTGAGTAGTAATCACTTCATGAGGGATGCTGAAAAGGTCTATTGATTTATATTCAGATGGAACCCCCTCGTGTGACCATGAAGTGTGCCTTTTCAGATCTTACTTCACAATAAGAGAAAACCTTTTGATGTCTCATTTAGTTCCAGTCTGCTATTCTCACATCTGAATATCATAACACTGCAATCACACTGACTAACTCTCTGTATTGAAATGTAGGCCTTCCATTTTCCTGAATGAACTTGCATTATAACTTCCATTGCCAAGTGAACAATTTTAACCATTTAGTTTTTTGTACATATTGTACCATATAGCAATCTCTCTGTTTTGTGGTTCATGCACTCTACTCGCTCTCCTTTGCTCCCAGCACTGGCAGGTCGAGTCCGGTTGGCAGCCGGACCGAGTCGCTGTGGAAGGCCGGGTGAAGTTTACTACAACAGGACCTGGGGGAGAGTTCTCCACGGCCCTGGGGCCTCACAGAGGCTTCCGTGGTGTGCAGAGAGCTGGACTGGCTCTGCAATGGAAGTCTCTAACTCCTCTCGACACGGGACAGGGCACAGTGATGTGTGTCTGACAGGCATTGCTGCACGGGACTTTAGTCCCATCTCTGATAAACTGCAGCCTTTCCACAGCAAGTCAGCTGCAATACCAGTAACGGTGCGGGTTGTGCTGTGCTCCAGTGAGTGTATTTCAAAAACATGATCTAATAAATAAAATATCCCCATATGTATTGGGGTGTCCATCCTGTAATACAAGGACACTTTTCATGTATGTTTCAGCTTTTTATTAAGCCCTTTTGTAGCTAGACTACTTAAAAACCTCTCACAAGAACTTTTTGAAACAAGACTGAAGGCTGAAAGGGTTGATCTTAATGTTTGATTCATTATTGATCACTGATTCTGTCCTCTAGATCACGTGGTATTCAGGCTGTATGACGACCACACTATTATTGAATTGATTATTGGTCACTGACTTGATTTTTTCCCCTAGATCACACGGCCCTCAAGCTGGTTGGGGAGGAGGTGCCTGTGCTGGGAGGGTGGAGGTTTATCACAATGGCTCCTGGGGGACGGTCTGCATGGCCCCTGGGACCTGGCAGATGCTGAGGTGGTGTGTGTTAGCTCCAGTGTGGGACGGCACTCAACGCCTCAGTGTCAGCCTCCTCGGGTCAGGGGACCGACCCATCTGGCTGGACCCAGCTGCGCTGTCAGGGGAAATCAATCGACTCTGTGGGGTGTGACTCAGGAGGGTGGGGGGCAACACAACTGCAGACACAAGGAGGACGCTGGAGTCGTGTGTTCAGGTACAGGACTGGAATAACTCACCAAGCCTAACCAGTGGAAACTGAGCCATCTCTATATTAGCTATTAATATGTTATTAGTGGAAACCAAAGGAATATCAATTACTACACAACTTATTTAAACTGAGAGGAGGAGCCAGTAAGCAGGGCAGATTACTGGTGATCCTGTAATACATGAAGATTTCAAACCATTTATACCACCTCTCCACTTTCTAGTTGATTGTATTAAAACTTTTATATAAAAGCTTTTTTAATATTGTCTCGCAGCAGTATTGTAATCAGGATAGTTCTGAGTGTCATTCATTGCAGTGCAGTTTTCTTTTCATGGTTGTATGTTGTTTTGACAGAGTTCAAGGATCTTAGACTGGCTGAAGGCTGCTCTGGACCAATAGAGGTTCTTCTGATAAATGGCACCTGGCGAGTGTCTGTGGCAAACATAATGACACAGATTACAGCTTCAGTGATATGTCAGCAGCTGAACTGTGGAGAAAGTGCTGCCATTAGAGATGCACAATCCAGGCTGAGTTCTGATTACAAATGGCTTGATGAAGTGAACTGCCGGCACACGACTCTACACACTGTGGCAGTGTCCATCCTTACCCTGGGGTCAGACAAATTGCTTTAACAATGAGGTGGCTGCGATTGAGTGCACAGGTAAAGATCTCCCTCTGTTGTTCCTCTGTTGGGCACCTGATGGCTCAGCAGTTAAAGACCACAGGTTTGAATCCTCCTCCTGAGATAAACAAGGACACGCTTGCCCCTAGCAAGTTACACAACATGGTAGCTGTGTTATTGGAGGATTCTGTCCTTTCTAAGAGAGGTCCATTTGATGTTCCTCTGCTTGGTGGATGTTAACAACACTTCTGGAAGCAGAGCAGCGGATAGTGTCCCAGATCCTGATCAAACCCCTGCACATCAAAGAGGAGAGCTAGAGCAAGGATGTGTGTTAGCACAGAAAAGCAGGGCCTCTAGAATAGAGAGGAGATGAAACTTACGAGATCCCAATAGAAATATGTCCAGGTTTTATGGACACCCCTACAGTAATATGTGTGGAGGTTATGTGGTCCAGTGAGAAGAAAAGGGCTTTGCAACCAGGAGGTCCCCCGGTTCAAATCCCACCCTCAACCACTGACTCATTGTGTGACCCTGAGCAAGTCACTTAACCTCCTTGTGTTCGTTTTTCTGGTGAGACGAGTTGTAAGACTCTGCAGCTGATGCATAGTTCACACACCTAGTTCTGTAAGTCGCCTTGACAAAGGCGCCTGCTAAGTAAAGAAATAATAGTAATAATAATATCTTCAGAATACTTTGCATTCACCATTTCTTGTTTCAGCTCAAACAAACAAGACACAAAGCAGGAGCATGCTTGAGCAGAGTGTGAATGCAATGTACTTTTTTCCCAAACACTGAATTCACTTAATTGTTTGTTTTAACAGTGAAAGAGAAGCCGCCTGTCACCAGCATACCCAAGTCATGCTCTGAAGACCTCACCAAGAGCACTGCACAGGTTATTTTTATTTAACAGCCGCCTAAAAATATTGCATACAATTGCAAAAGCATAACCCACAGTGACATGTACTGAGATTTTTTAGACAATATTGTCAACGTTTGGCCTTTAAATTTCGTTGTAAACTGATTTTAATAAGCTGTTCTTATAGTTTCCAATACTAGTCTTTAAATTAATAATGCAACACTGAATTGTGATTGCCTCTGATCTCTGAGACTGGTTACCTAGATTTTTTCCAGAAAGGGAAATCAAGCCTGTCTTTACTACTCACACAGCAGCCTCTGGGCTGAACTGATTCAGTAAGCCTTATTCCAGAGCCAGCAGGCTGAGGCTAGCTGAAAGCTCAAGTCCCTGCTCCGGACGGGTGGAGGTGCGGTTCAAGGGGGTCCTGGGGACAGTCTGCGGTGACCCTGGGACCTGAAGGACGCCCAGGTGGTCTGCAGACAACCAGGCTGTGGGGCGGAGAGCGCAGGGGGGACCTTACGCTTGGACAAGGGAACGGCACCATCTGGCTGGACGAGGTGAACTGCAGGGGCAGATGCACCTGTGGGACTGCCGGCACTCTCCACTGAGACACAATGACTGCAACCACAAAGAGAGGGGGTTATCTGAGCAGGGAGATGGGGAATGAGCTGGTACTGGGGAGATGCTCTGTTGTGTTTGGCTGGGAATACTTGTTACATTGCAAATATTAACAGTCATTTCATTTTGTTTTACTATCAGCTCTCCATTGAAAAAACAGGTAAAAGCAGCACCTTTAAACTTCACAGACACTACTTCTTTATACACAGAAACACAAAAGCACAGCTCTAGGGGGGGGAAATGTTTTTATTGTGTAGCGTTCTGAATTTGGGAGTCGTGTGGATAAACAAAGGGAGGCCTCAGTTAAGGCTTTCCTATGTAAGCAATGTGAATACAGCTTTTTGCTTTATTTACAGTACAGTACCCAACTGTTTACAGAAGTGTCTGTCTGTCCTCCTTCCAACAGAAGCCTCCATCCAGGCTGCAGCCACAGAGAGACATGACCATCCCAGTGATAGCCTGTATCGTGCTGGGAGCTCTGCTCTTTGTGGTGTTGGTCCTGTTCGCCGGGCAGCTGCAGCACAACAGGATGCTGAGGAGAGGTAGGGAACAAATCCTTTAAAGAGACGCGAGCTCAGGAAGGTGACACACCCAGGTCCTAGTGCGCTGTTCTAGGATTGTATTCAGTAATGCCCTACACGGCATTTTAAATCTGCAGTGCTTTCCAGACAACACAAAATGCACTACCCAGATCCTTTATAGCAGCGGTCATTATTTTGTGCATCTCGATGACAATTTATAAATCATTCTCTTTTATTAATGATCTGGTTAGAAAAAAGCTTGTATTGACCCACATGTGCGATACCAGCCTGCTGCAGTAGGGGCAGCAGGGACACAATCTTGACAAGTTCTGTCATTAATTAAAGAGCTGTTAAAATGGCAGTTTTAAATAAAGAAAAGAAATGGTGTTCTTGCACTGTGGATCACTGAAGGCTGTGCTATTAAGTACAGTGTGTGCAGAGCTGTGTCACTGTGAATGAGAGCCTGTTTCCTCCCATAGGGATTGCTGAGGAGGAGCTTGACCCCTTCCATGAAGCCGTTTCTGAGGAGATTGAGTACAACCACCAGACAGGGAACCTATGATGCGCCCAGGAGAGGTGAGTAAGTGGAGTGAGAAAGAGAGAGCCAACACACACATCACACTGCCACAATCCACAAACATGACTCAAAAGCAGCAGACTTGTAAACCTCTCATCACAGGAAACACTACAAAGAGGGAGACAGACAGGAACAGACTAGCACACAGAATATAATATGGGAGAAGTGCATTATATTAAATACATACAATCAAATGGCTTTGTGTATGCCTTTGCACACCATCAACAAGTAAAACACAAGGATATGAAATCAGTTACTTAGATTGTAGATCACAAAACCACTGTTTTAATTTCATATCCTGAATTCAGTAATCCAAACATTGAACAACAGCTACAATAGTAGTCAGTGTGCAACAAGTAGCAGGTAGTGAATTTGCAGAGTGAAAGCAGGCAGCACTAACCCTGTCTCCCTGTTCCAGGGAGTTTCCTTTATGATGACCTGCCCTCTGACTACGATGATGTGGAGGACAGTGAGGGGAACCCCATCCCAGGTAAGGGGGGGCTGTGTTACAAACCTATGAAGAAACAATTCTCTCACCTGTATCACCGATTCTGTTCTCTGTCTGGTTTAGGTGAAGCAGTGCTCTCTCTGGTCTGTAACACTAATGCTGTTCTCTGTCTCTTTTAGGTGAATCGATGCCCTCTCTGGAAGGAGAGACCCCAGGGTACTATGACGATGCCATCCCTGTGAACAGTAACCCAGAAAATTTATCAGGTGAGTTCTTGCAGACAAGCCCTGCAGAGGAGCCCTGCACCAAACCCAGTCTTGGAGAAAGTAAATGTATTCAATCAGGTTCCTAATTTAGCTCACGTCTGTCAAACCCTCAGTAACTGCATATTGTTTGTGCAGGTACGTCCCAGGACTGTGTTAGTGGACAATAGGAGGGAGTTAATATGCTGTGGGTGAAAGCAGGTCAAACTCCAGAGCTAACCTTGATTCCTGTTCCTAGGGAGTTTCCATTCTGACGAACATCCATCTGGCTACTATGATGTGGAGGACAGTGAGGGGAACCCCATCCAAGGTAAGGGGGACTGCAGTGTACTGTGGGGAGGGATTGGGAGGGCCCCTCAGATATCCTGCCCCGCTTCAGCAAAGCACACCCTACTGCCCCAGGAGCAGCACGCTGTGGGGGAGCCTGTAACTGCCCCACTCCCACCTCTTCCAGCAGGTGTCACTACCAGGCAGTGGAGTTTGAGAAGTTCTGAATCTCTCAGAAACCACCCATGGCACTCTAATCACACCCATTGCTTAAAACAATCCCTGACCCCAGATCTGTGTGAACCCTCCCACTGCGTAAACTCAGCCAATCCCTGATTGTGTGTCTCTCTTTGGCAGGTTTTCCCCTCACTCCGCCTGGAGAGGAGAGTGCCCGGGCCGCACTGCCCCCTGAAGAAGGAACCGCTGCACCTGACAGGACTGACTACAATGATGTTGGGGAGGAGTCTCCAGGAGAGGGTGGGGCGCTGTGAGGCTGGCAGTGTGTCTGGAGGAGAATAGAGGGGCAGCTGGAGCCCCCTAGAGTTTTAGATCTGTAAGAGCGCCATTAACTGTAAACCTGCCAGACAGTTTCACTGCAGTTCCAGCCTTCCTCTGGGATTTCACTGTGAAACTCCATTGGCTGAATATTTAGCAGGCTTCCCATAAAAAGTGCTTCATGTCAAATATGTTTCCTTTATGTTGCAAAATTGCATCTTGTTACAAACAAGCTGTTTACATCAAATTAGCAAACATTTCTCAAATGCTAATTGAACGCTGAAAGTAAGAAATTATATTTTCCCCCAAAAAATAAAATCATCACATTATGAGTGTTGCAAAGCAACCTCAAAGATCAGTATTTTATATATATGTTTTAAAAATCCACTACCAAAGTAACAAACAGTTCAGAAATGTAACTAATAGTCATTGGGTGGGCTTTGGGGAAACACGTTGTTATAACAATGGTTTTTCTGTACCCTCCCCTCACAATTATGAAGGTAGATACAGATTTCCAAATGTATCCAACAATTTTGTAAGGTTAGAATGTGTAAAGGAAATTCGCTTGGTCTGCTGTCTGTATTTTTTTTGAGCAATGTCTCTTCTGGTCAGATTTTCTTTTAAATCCAGTCCATAGTCTTTAAATACAGATTGTTGTTTAATAGGGGTCCGTGTTCCCTTCGCCTGTAATTGTGGTGGTGCAGTTTCAAAGGGATCTGGTTTGAAAATGAATTGTTTTGAAATTCCATTGTAAAGTTTGGATTTACAGAATTCCTGTAGCCCAACTCTTGACAGTTACCCTGTTTGTAATTCATTTGGAGCTAGGTGTGCAGATAAAAAATGATTTCTATATTAAAATGTTAGTTTGTTTTTTATTATTTGAATATATCTATTCTGCTTTAATGTACCATTTCTAAACGATAGCATTTCTTGCAGAGTGTGCAATGGCTTGAAGGCTGTATTCTATTTTTAAACAATAAAGTCTAATTTAACATCTGGTGGATGGCATGTGTTTTTGTTGCAAAAATGGTTAATGTAATACATGGAGAATGTATTCAAGGTCCCTTTAACTGTACTTTATTATATGCGTGCAACAGCCTGCAAAAAAAGTCTGCACTCTGTCACAAAAAATAACTGGCCAAAAGTTTTGCATCATCCTATAGAATTAACTCATTTTGCTTCAATAAGTCGAATAAAACCTGCTGAATAATGTTATGTTGACATATTGAATTACATACCGCTTTGTAGTTTTCAATATAGACTCAGTCCTAAAATCTGAGGTGATGCAAAACCTTTGACCGTAGCTGTACATTCACTGAGCAAGTTTCACCGATACCTCTTTCCCTGACAGAACATTTTATGAGACAACCTCTCTTGTTGAACACTTTATTACTGGAGCTCTGGCATAACTGGCTGACCCGCTGAATTACCAACTGAAGAATCGAGGGCGCAGCTTTAAAGATACAAACTTGAGTATTCACTGGCCCTTCCTATGTTAAACACACAAGAGGCTAAGTATTTCCTAGGTATGGTGACACGTCATAACCCTTGGTCTCTGGTCACGTGGGAAAGCAGTTTTGATCTCACTGGGAGACTAATCTTGTGGGATTGAGAAACTGCGCTTTACAGAGGCAAGATTTCAATTAAAAAATGTCAGCTCTGAGGATGTAACTGCACTTCTAAATGCATACTATGATCTTTATTGCAATATAATTTATTAGTGTACAGTTATTTGTAAACGAGCAGGAAACAATGCAGACATTTTTTTTTTAAATATCCACAAGCTACTGTTTCTGATATCATGTTTGTTTTTTTCATTTTAACAAAAGGGTTTCTGTCCGGCTAGATGAATATTGAATGCTTTTCAGTTATGATTACACAAAGATTTGAACAGAACATTGTAAAGCTGCATTTTGTTTTTCCTGCGGCAATGCAGGAGAAAAAACACTCTACGTTGGCAACCAAAATCTAAACTCAAGGATCCACCTGTTTATCTTATTTTATATGCTATATTCCTAGGAAAACGCATGTATTAAATGATGTATTTTATATTATTATTATTATTTATTTCTTAGCAGAAGCCCTTATCCAGGGCGACTTACAATCGTAAGCAAATACATTTCAAGTGTTACAATACAAGTAATACAATAAGAGCAAGAAATACAATAACTTTTGTTCAAGCAAAGTACAAGTGTGACAAACCACAATTCAATAATACAGCAGATAATAGTGATAGTGACATCAGGATATGATTAAATAGTGATAGTTACATCAGGATGTGATTAAATACAAAGTACTACAGGTTAAACACTTGGCAGATTACAGTATTCTGAAGTACAGGATTAAATGCAGTAAAATAGGGGGCAGATAAGAGCAAAATAAAGCACATTTACATGAAGGGTGATAGTGTCCCAGGATACAAACAGAGGAGTTCTACAGGTGCTGTTTGAAGAGGTGAGTCTTAAGGAGGCGCCGAATGTGGTCAGGGACTGGGCAGTCCTGACATCTGTAGGAAGGTCATTCCACCACTGCGGAGCAAGGGTGGAGAAGGAGCGGCTCTGGAGGCAGGGGAGCGTGGAGGAGGTAGAGCTAGTCTTCTAGCAGGCGGAGCGAGAGGTCGAGTGGGGGTGTAGGGAGAGATGAGGGTCTGGAGGTAGCTGGGTGCAGTCTGGTCAAGGCATCTGTAGGCTAGTACAAGAGTCTTGAACTGGATGCGAGCGGTGATCGAGCCAGTGGAGCGAGCGGAGTAGTGGAGTAGCGGGCGAAGCGAGGCAGAGAACACCAGGCGGGCAGCAGAGTTCTGGATGAGCTGAGCGGACGGGTGGCGGACGAGGGAGGCCAGCCAGGAGGGAGTTGCAGCAGTCTAGGCGGGAGAGTACCAGGCCCTGACCAGGAGCTGGGTAGCATAGTTGGTGAGGAAGGGTCGATTCTTCGGATGTTGCTCAGGAAGAATCGGCAAGTGCGTGCAGAGTGAGATGTGCTGGGAATAAGAGAGGCAGGGGTCCAGGGTGACCTCCAAGGTTCTTAGCTGAGGAAGAGGGAGAGAGTGTGGTAGATTATAGAGGAACAGAGATAGAGAGATCAGAGGAGGGGGAGGAGGAGGGAAAGAAAAGGAGGTCAGATTTAGAGAGGTTGAGTTTGAGGTGATGCGAAAATCCAGGAGGAAATAGCAGACAGACAGGTAGAGATACGGGAGGAGATGGTGGAGTCAGAGGTGGGGAAGGAGAGGAAAATCTGAGCATCATCAGCATAGAAATGGTATGAGAAACCATAGGATGCGATGGGGGGCCCAGGAGCGGGTGTAGAGAGAGAACAGGAGAGGACCCAAGACTGACCCTTTAAACTCCAGTTAAGAGAGGGTGAGGTGTGGAGGTTGCTCCACGCCAGGTTACCTGGTAAGTGCGGTTGGAGAGGTAGGAGGAGAACCAGGCCAGAGTAGTGCCAGAGATCCCCAGGTCAGCAAGAGATGATAGTAGAATAGAGTGATCAACAGTGTCAAAGGCAGCAGAGAGGTCGAGGAGAATTAGGACAGAGGAGAGAGAGGCAGCTCGGGCACACTTAAGTGAGTTGGTGACAGACAGGAGGGCGGTTTCAGTGGAGTGGGCAGAGCGGAAGCCAGATTGGAGAGGGTCAAGCAGAGAGTGGTTGGACAGGAAAGCAGAGAGCAGGTGAGCGTTTAATATGTTTAAGACTGTGACAAGCAGGCTGTAGTGGATGACTTCAGACCAGAAAGGAATGCACAGAGACAGTAGTGGAGTTGAAACTGAAAACGCAAACGGCAGCGCTCAGTATTTTAATAAACAAAATAAAAGGTTTCAAACAGAAAACAGGACACGGCGCTTGAGGCCAAATAAAACAGATAAACAAAACAGACTAACACTTAAACGGTGGGCGGACAGACACACAAACACGGTGAGTATATATAACAAACAAGTATAACTTGTGCTGCACAAACCCATTTATATCCCATGCAGCCACATCTATACACCAACATTAACACACGCAACATACAACATATAACACACAAATGCACACAGGGGCGGGGCACATTGCCACATATACCCCCCCTTGGGCACAGCACACATGGCCTCAACGGCCACCTCCCCCCTTAAAATCCTAAAAGTCTCGCCAAAGTCCTGGGCCAAGAACAGGGACTTCCCAAGGGTTCATGGGCGCAATGTTGCCAGTAGCCAGGCTGTTACTGGCCATGCTGTCAGCAGACGTGCTGACAGCTCCCAGACTGACTCCTTCAGCCGGGGCAGTCCTGGCAGCGGAAAGGCTGCTTGGGGGGTGGTCTCCTGACCTCCCCCTTTCTTCATAGTCAGCAGCTCCCTTTTGTGGGGCTCCGGCCACAGTACTTCCTGCTGCGATGCAGAGCAACAGGCAGCCCCAGGCGATACGGAGCAACAGGCAGCCCCAGGCGATGCGGAGCACCAGGCAGCCCCAGGCGATGCGGAGCACCAGGCAGCCCCAGGTGATGCGAGGCTGGCATCCTTGGGCGAAGCGAGGCTGGCATCCTTGGGCGAAGCGAGGCTGACATCCTTGGGTGAAGCGAGGCTGGCATCCTTGGGCGAAGCGAGGCTGGCATCCTTGGGCGAAGCGAGGCTGGCATCCTTGGGCGGTGTGAAACTCAGCTGCAGCTCCTCTGGTGGTGGAAGTGGGAGCGGCAAGCAATCTTCCCACAGCGGTGAAGGTGGAACCAGCAGGTATTCACCCTCTGCTGGTGGAGGTGGAGGGGCAAGCAGTCCTCCCACCCAATAAGGCGGAACCAGCAGGTATTCACCCTCTGCTGGTGGAGGTGGGAGAGGCAAGCAGTCCTCCCACAACGGTGGAGGCGGAACTAGCAAGTATTCACCCTCTGCTGGTGGAGGAGGCAGAGGCAGCTCCTGCTGCTCTGTTCCTGCCGGTGGAGATAGAGGCAGCTCTTGCTGCTCTGCTCCTGCCAGTGGTGGAGGCAGAGGCAGCTCCTGCTGCTCTCCTCCTGGTGGCGAATGTGGTGGAGGCAGTGGCAGCTCCTGCTGCTCTGCTCCTGGAGGTGGCGGAGGCAGAGGCAGCTCTTTTTATTTGCGGTGGAGGCAGAGGCAGCCCTGCCTGCCTGCTCCTGGCGACGGAGGTGGAGCAGCGTAGTCTCCTGGCACGGAGGTGGGAGCAGCGTGTAGTCTCCTGCTCTTGCCGGGGACTGGTGCGACTCTCCCTCTCTTGCAGGGGACTGGTGCGACTCTCCCTCTCTTGCAGGGGACTGGTGCGACTCTCCCTCTCTTGCAGGGGACTGGTGCGGCTTTATCTCTCTTGCAGGGGACGGGTGCGGTTCTCCCTCCGTCTCGGAAGGGGAAATCAGCAGGCATTCTTCCTCTGCTGGTTGTGATGGGGAAACCAGCAGGCATTCTTCCTCTGCTGGTTGTGATGGGGAAACCAGCAGGCATTCTTCCTCTGCTGGTTGTGATGGGGAAACCAGCAGGCATTCTTCCTCTGCTGGATGTGGTGGTGGAGGCAGAGGCAGCTCCGGCTCCTCTCCTCGTGATGGTGACGGTGGGGGAAGTGATACCAGCAGGCATTCACCCTCTGCTGGTGGAGATGGGAACAGCTGCCTCTCGGGCGCTGGACGCTCGCGGTCCCCCCGTCCGGGCGCTTGATGCTCGCGGTCCCCCCGTCTGGGGACTGGACGCTCCCGAGTGAGTGAAACGTGCATCTATATATACTGTTGTGCTGGGATTCAATTACTAATTAAATATTCACTTGAATCCCAGCACGTGAATTAATTATGTGCAACCTCATGCTCACATATTAAATACTTTAAATGCACGTGAAGTGAAGTGCCATTCCCATGCCTAAATACAATTATACATTTTAAATAACTTGTGCTGCACACACCCATTTATATCCCATGCAGCCACATCTATACACCAACATTAACACATGCAACATACAACATATAACACACAAATGCACACAGGGGCGGGGCACATTGCCACAAAGACACAAAATAATGACTTAAATTACCTTGACAAAGCAGACATGAAAACATGTTTTTTTTTTCTTTTGAGTATAGTTTGACACACGTGGACATATAAAGGTGAGTTTTATGAAAATCTAAACCCTTACATATAGACGGAATACACACCTTTACTATGGACGAGCTCTTAGGTATATTTTAGGAAATGTAAACGTTACAGCAGCCATTGTACAAGTCAGATATTAGAAAGATAGCGAGGCTGCCTTGGTGACCAGATTAGTAATGATAAACACAGAGTGGAATAACCCACGCAGGACAAAGATAACGAGTTAACCACATAGAATTAACCACATAGGCTACACAAGGCAGTCAGATACAGATTTATGTTGCCTAATGGTAACACAATATTAAAGGCAACCCGGTAACAGCAAATGGACTACCTTCATAGACATATATTTTACATGTACACCAGAATAGCAATAGTAATAATAACAACAAACAACAATAATGATCTTATAGAGATTATATATATATATATATATATATATATAGATGAATTACCATGAACCCCCCTATTTATGTCAGCAGAAACAAACGTTTTCTGCCCAGGCTCGTAAAACAAGAAAGACAAAACAAAAACAACCCTAACAGTGCACTGAGGGTAATGAACTAGGAGTTAGTGATGCAGGCCTGAATCGTGGCTGGCGTGCGGTGCGGCTGGAAAATGCCCCTTCAGCTTATTAGTCCCTCTGAAAGCCTTATTATTCACACGGTAAAAATACTATCTAGGCTAACTAAACGGTAAGTGATATTTCCATGAGTATAAACAAACTGAACGCAGTAGGGATTCAAGGAAATGCATGCACATGGATTAGGGAGTGGTTAACATGAAGAAAACAGAAAGTACTGATTAGAGGAGAAACCTCAAAATGGAGTGAGGTAACCAGTAGTGTACCACAGGGATCAGTATTAGGTCCTCTGCTATTTCTAATCTACATTAATGATTTAGATTCTGGTATAGTAAGCAAACTCGTTAAATTTGCAGACGACACAAAAATAGGAGGAGTGGCAAACACTGCTGCAGCAGCAAAGGTCATTCAAAATGATCTAGACAGCATTCAGAATTGGGCAGACACATGGCAAATGAAATTTAATAGAGAAAAGTGTAAAGTATTGCATGCAGGCAATAAAAATGTGCATTATAAATATCATATGGGAGATACTGAGATTGAAGAAGGAATCTATGAAAAAGACCTAGGAATTTATGTGGACTCAGAAATGTCTTCATCTAGACAATTTGGGGAAGCTATAAAAAAGGCCAACAAGATGCTCGAATATATTGTGAAAAGTGTTGAATTTAAATCAAGGGAAGTAATATTAAAACTTTACAATGCATTAGTAAGACCTCATTTAGAATATTCTGGTCACTTTGTACAAAAAGGATATTACTGCTCTATAAAGAGTGCAAAGAAGAGAAACCAGAATTATCCCGGGTTTAAAAGGCATGTCATATGCAGACAGGCTAAAAGAATGGAATCTATTCAGTCTTGAACAAAGAAGACTACGCGGCGATCTGATTCAAACATTCAAAATCCTAAAAGGTCTAGACAATGTCAGCCCAGGGGACTTCTTTGACCTGAAAAAAGAAACAAGGACCAGGGGTCACAAATGGAGATTAGATAAAGGGGCATTCAGAACAGAAAATAGGAGGCACTTTTTTACACAGAGAATTGTGAGAGTCTGGAACCAACTCCCCAGTAATGTTGTTGAAGCTGACACCCTGGGATCCTTCAAGAAGCTGCTTGATGAGATTCTGGGATCAATAAGCTACTAACAACCAAACAAGCAAGATGGGCTGAATGGCCTCCTCTCGTTTGTAAACTTTCTTATGTTCTTCTTATGTTCTAATGTGGGGAAGCTATAAAAAAAGGCCAACAAGATGCTCGAATATATTGTGAAAAGTGCTGAATTTAAATCAAGGGAAGTAATGTTAAAACTTTACAATGCATTAGTAAGACCTCATTTAGAATATTCTGGTCACTTTGTACAAAAAGGATTTTGCTGCTCTAGAAAGAGTGCAAAGAAGAGCAACCAGAATTATCCCGGGTTTAAAAGGCATGTCGTATGCAGACAGGCTAAAAGAATTGAATCTATTCAGTCTTGAACAAAGAAGACTACGTGGTGATCTGATTCAAGCACTCAAAATCCTAAAAGGTATAGACAATGTCAACCCAGGGACTTTTGACCTGAAAAGAAAACAAGGACCAGGGGTCACAAATGGAGATTAGATAAAGGGGCATTCAGAACAGAAACTAGGAGGCACTTTTTTACACAGAGAATTGTGAGGGTCTGGAACCAACTCCCCAGTAATGTTGTTGAAGCTGACACCCTGGGATCCTTCAAGAAGCTGCTTGATGAGATTCTGGGATCAATAAGCTACTAACAACCAAACAAGCAAGATGGGCTGAATGGCCTCCTCTCGCTTGTAAACTTTCTTATGTTCTTATGTTCTTATGTAGTACTCACACTTCTTCGGTATATCCGCGTTTCACCCAGCTTAAATGGCGTCTCCCTCAGTGATCTGCAAACTCCCTCTGCTAATGGCGATCCTTCAGTTACTGGCACCAAACAGGATTCCAAGCAGCTATGTTCAGTGAGCATTACAGTCGCGGTTGCCTTTCACAATGTCAGTCTCTGATCAATCCTCACACATCAATGTACTTCAGAACAACGGAGATCTTTACTTAATATATACAGCTGACGTGTATAGAATGTAATAGTAATGCGGTACGCAGCATACAAACTGTGCTCCATTCATTCAGTTATATCCATACTCTGAGTAGATGCCTCGTGCACTGAAATAGATAACCCTGTCGCTAGTATTTATTAGTCGGAAACTAATACTTGCTTTCAGTTTTTAATTCTAGCTCAATCCAAAATCTATCTGTCTCTCCTCACAGCTCAGTCTCGTCGCTCTCCAGCCCCTCTCTCTCTCTCTCTCTCTCTCTCTCTATATATATATACACACACACACATACACAGGGTTATATATATATATATATATATATATATATATATATATATATATATATATATATATAATTTTTTCTTTAAAAAAAAAAAAAATGAAGACTCTATTCTAAAATTCTACGTGATGCAAACCTTTTGGCCAGATATGTAATAGATAATCTAGACATGATCTTTATTCAATCGTTTCTGTTTTCAACCCTACATATACATCTAGAGAGACAGCAGCACCCACCTTGTCTACCTTGTGACAGTGAATGAGTCCATCCGATCCCAGGTAAAACGTAGAGAATGCATCGTAGGTCCTGCAAAAGGAACAGTTCACAAATGACTCCTTCCTGGGATTTAAAAGATGGGGCTTTTTGGGGGAGGTGC
Organism: Huso huso; assembly: GCA_036884735.1. NCBI lineage: Eukaryota > Metazoa > Chordata > Actinopteri > Acipenseriformes > Acipenseridae > Huso > Huso huso. The sequence continues at coordinate 4,549,040 of CM072699.1, read as the reverse complement.
CCAGCGATCATTCCTCTAAGTATCAATTTCAAAATGAAATTTTGCACTTCACTTTGCTTTCCCCATGTTTGAGTTGCAAATGGTCCATGGCGCCCCTTAACAAATGATCTCTAATGACAATGCAGTGCTTTTGTAAGATAATAACAGCACAAGGGCAGCTGTATAGTAAGCCATGAATGTTACCACTACGGTTATTCATCCACTATTTAAAACACAAACCCAGAGACAAAATTATAAGAAACTAAAGCCCATGTTTAACCAGGTAACTTTTTTTTTCTGGCAATCAGTTTAATTAAATTTAAATTAGACCTTTTTTTAAAATTGTTTTCAGTTTTTAAACAGTTGGAGATTTCAAGTTAACTATACAGGAACTTTAAATCTACAAGTTTTGAGGAGCTGAGAACAATTAAAAAGGTCTAATTAAGGACATGATTAGTTCAATGAAGGGTTTGATTAAGTAATTGAGAACTCAGTTGGAATGAAAACCAGCAGACACAGGGGGTCTCCAGGACCGAGTTTGAGAAACCCTGCCCTAGTTTAATTAACATATTAATCACATCTATCTATTTGAATGGAACGTGGGATTTTCATTAGAAATCATCATGGGTGTTCTTTAACAAGTATAGTTGAGTACCAGTAATGAAGATGACCATTTGTCTGAGTAACACACAAGTATAAAAGCTTATTACTTGTACATGTTTTCTTTTGGGGGATTTCCAGTTTTAGCAACGCCAGCTTTGGTGAAACCCCTTGGGGGTGTGGAGAAGTACTATATATTCATTACAATGAAATTAATTTCAAACGATACTGAAGAAGGCAGGAAAGTACAATGCGTTTCAATTTGCAGCTGTTTGAAAAATGTGCCCAAACTTTTAAAAGTTGCTTAGACTCTTGCTAGATTTTATGGATCAAGCCTCATATGTTGTAGAAACAAGTACATTGTCTGCAAAGAAACTGCTTCTGTTTCTGGTATGTTTTCTTGAGAAAATAAATATTTCCTTGTCTGAAACGTTTTGTCTCTCTTCTTTTTTTTTTAAAGACAATGTGATATCATTTTAAAAATACATCTGTTTATCCACATTTCTCATGTCTGCTCATTTTTACATCATTAAAACAGTTTTTTAAATCAATTCAGTGTATTACATGAAAACATTTTACAATAAACACACATGGCATGGGCCAGATGTTAAATGAGATTTTATTCTTTAAATACAGCCTTCAAGCCATTGCACACTCTTGTTTTACTTTATACTTTCTTTACTTTTTTTACTTTATTTAACAGTGGGCCTGAACTATAAAAGCCAGCAGCAATCTTATCAATGTCCAGAACTTACGATTTAGTTCTCAATTTCAGTTTGCAGCTGTTTGAAAAATGTGCCCAAACTTTTAAAAGTTGCTTAGAGTCTTGCTAGATTTTATGGATCAAGCCTCATATGTTGTAGAAGCAAGTACATTGTCTGCCAAGAAACTGCTTCTGTTTCTGGTGTGTTTTCTTGAGAAAATCAATATTTCCTTGTCTGAAATGTTTTGTCTCTTCATTTTTTTTTAAAGACAATGTGATATCATTTTAAAAATACATCTGTTTATCCACATTTCTCATGTCTGCTAATTTTTACATAATTAAAACAGTTTTTTTAATCAATTACATGAAAACATTTTCAATAAACACACGGCATCAGCCAGCTGTTAAATGAGATTTTATTGTTTAAAAACAGACTAATACAGCCTTCAACCCATTGCACACTCTGCAAGAAATACTATACAATTAGAAAGGGTACATTAAAGCAGAACAGACATATTAAAATAATAAAATAAACACATTTAAATGTGTATTTTTCCTGTATAACAAGCTCCAAATGAATTACAAACAGGGTAACTGTCAAGAGTTGGGTCACAGAACATTTTCAAAGTCCAAACTTTACTATAGAATTTCAAAACAATCCATTTTGAAACCAGATCCCTTTTAACACTGCACACCACCACAATTACAGGCCGAAAGAGGGAACACAGACCCCTATTAAAACACAATCTGTATTTAAAGACTATGGACTGGATTTAAAAGAAAGCCAGACAAGGAGAGACATTGCTAGAAAAAAGGATACAAAATATACCGATTACTTTTTATTCAGACAATATTTATTTATTTTTAATAATTTGAATGCACTATTCCCAGACACTGGTAATGTTGGATACATTTGGAAGTCTGTGTAGGCTTATACCTTTAAAATTGTGATGGGTGATGGAGGTGGGGCATACATAAATCATTGTTATAACAATGTGTTCCCCCAAAACATTGAAAACACCCACCCACCCACTGGCTATTAGTTACATTTCTGAACTGTTTCAGTTATTTTAGTTGCCAAAACCAGTGGATTTTTTTTAACATAATACTGATCTTTGAGAAAGCAACAATTTATTTTTCTAGGGAAAATATAATTTCTTAATTTCTTTCAAAGTTCTATTAGCATTTGAGACATGTTTACTGATTTAATTTAAGCAGCTTGTTTGTAACAAGATGCAATTTTGCAGCATAAAGGGCAACAACATTCATTTTTTACATGAAGCACTTTTATGAGAAGCCTGCTAAATATTCAGCCAATGGAGTTTCACAGTGAAATCCCAGAGGAAGGCTGGAACTGCAGTGAAACTGTCTGGCAGGTTTACAGTTAATGGCGCTCTTACAGCTCAAGAACTCTAGGGGGCTCCAGCTGCCCCTCTATTCTCCTGTCAGTCCTGTTAGGTGCAGCGGTCCTTCTTCAGGGAGCAGTGCGGCTGGGCGCCTCCTCTCCAGGGGAGTGAGGGAAAACCTGCCAAAGACACACGCACAATCAGGAACTGGTTGGGTTTACGCAGTGGGAGGGTTCACACAGATCTGGGGTCAGGGATTGGTTTAAGCAATGGGTGTGATTAGAGTGCCATGGGTGGTTTCTGAGAGATTCTTGAACTTCTCAAACTCCACTGCCTGGTAGTGACACCTGCTGGAAGAGGTGGGAGTGGGGCAGTTACAGGCTACCCCACAGCGTGCTGCTCCTGGGGCAGTAGGGTGTGCTGTGCTGAAGCAGGGCAGGATATCTGAGGGGCCCTCCCAATCCCTCCCCACTGTAGACTCCTTTCCCCCTTACCTTGGATGGGGTTCCCCTCACTGTTCTCCACATCATAGTAGCCAAAATACAAATAATAATGAATAGGGGCGGGACACTCCACACATGCCCCCCCCACTATAAGCACACATGGCCTTTCGCCACCTCCCCTTAGTCCCCAAAGTCCTGGCTAGCAGTCCCGCCCAGGAACAGGGGAACGGGCCAAAGGTAGCGGCAACGGTGGGATGTCCTCCTCCCACCCAAACAGCCCGTGAGGTTCGATGGCCTGCGCAAACAGGTCGGCTCCTCTGGCCAAAAAAATTTTTGGGGTGGTCTCAGACCTGCCCCCCCTTCTTCATGGCCGGCAGCTCCCTCCGTGGGGCTCGCCACCCTTTCTCCTGCAGCGAACTGGGGGGGAGCTGGTCTCCAGACCTCCCCCCCTTCTTCATGGCTGGCAGTTGCCCTTCATGGGGCTCCAGCCACAGTATTTCCCTGCCGTGAAAGTGCGGCTGGGGAGCTGGTCTTCCTGACCTCTCCCCCCCTTTCCGTGGGCAGCTCCCCTTCATGGGGCTCCAGCCACAGTATTTCCCCCGCATGGCAGGACTGGTAGCCACCCCAGGCAAAACAGGACCCTCGGGGGCGACGGCAGCAGCAGGACCCTCGGAAGGCGACGGCAGCAGCAGCGGACCCGGCGGGAGGCGGCGACAGCAGCAGCGGACCCCTCGGGAGGCGACGGCAGCAGCAGGGGGACCCTCGGGAGGCTTAACTCGGGAGGGGAGCCCTGGCCATGGAGGCGGCAGCGGAGCTCCACTTCTCCCTCGTGCCCTGTAACTGGTGGCTCTCCAGGCGATGCGGAGCAACAGGCAGCCCCAGGCGTCGCGGAGCAACAGGCAGCCCCAGGCGATGCGGGAGCAACAGGCAGCCCCAGGCGTGCGCGAGCAACAGGCAGCCCCAGGCGATGCGGAGAAACAGGCATCCTTGGGCGGTGTGAAGCAACAGGCATCCTTGGCGGTTGCTAAACAGGCATCCTTTGGCGGTGCGGCAGGCATCCTTGGGTGGTGCTACAGGCATCCTTGGGCGATGAAGCAACAGGCATCCTTGGTCTGGTGCAGCAGCATCCTGGCGGTCTGAAGCAGGCATCCTTGGGCGGTGCTAAGCAGGCATCCCCAGGCGGTGCGGGCAGGCATCCTTGGCTGGTCGCGAGGCAGGGCAGGGAGCAGTCCTTCCCATGACGGTGGGATGTGGAACCAGCAGGCATTCACCCTCTGCTGGTGGAGGTGGGAGGGGCAAGCAGTCCTCCATGGCGGTTGAGGCAGAACCAGCAGGCATTCACCCTCTGCTGGTGGAGGTGGGCGGAGGCAGAGGCAGCTCTTGCTGCTCTGCTCCTGGCGGTGGGTGGAGACAGAGGCAGCTCCTGCTGCTCTGCTCCTGGTGGTGGTGGAGACAGAGGCAGCTCCTGCTGCTCTGCTCCTGGTGGTGGTGGAGACAGAGCTGGAGAAGGCAGCGATGACTCTTCTCCTCTGGCGCTGGAGAAGGCAGCGATGACTCTTCTCCCTCTGGCGCTGGAGAAGGCAGCAATGACTCTTCTCCTCTGGCGCTGGAGAAGGCAGCGATGGCTCCTCTCCCTCTGGCGCTGGAAACAGCAGCAGGCCCTCCCATATCTGCAGCCAGGTAGTTGAGCACCATGGCTGCGATGTCTGGGAGGGATGCTGGGTGGTGATTCTGTTCCCAGGCCTCCCAGCCCCCCCATCTCTTGCCCACAGGAGGTTGATCACAGCAGGGAGGGTGTCCACGATATCCCTCTCAGGCTCCGCCAGCCTGTCCCAGATCCCCTCTGAGGAGAGTGGACCAGTCCGCCTCGGAGGATGCAGAGGCAGCTCCTGCTCCTTTCCCTCGGACGGTGGTGGTGGAGGTGAAACCAGCAGGTATTCTTCCCCTGCTAGTGGAGCCTTGGGCTGTGGACACTCGGCCTTCCCCCTCTTGGGCTGTGGACGGACCGACCCCTCATCCTCCGGTTCCTGCTCTGGGCCATCCTCCTCCCACATGGGCGCAGGATGTTCAGGCTATTCCCTCACCTGCCATGGAGGGGGTTGGTCGGGTGCTACATGCCCAACCTCACCAACGGCGAAGCACCATTCCTCACCCCTCAGACAGGTGAGGCAGACGTCCAGCACAGCAGAGACCCGGCGGGACTTGCGACCCGCCCTGCGCTGTTGCACTTGCTGCTGCTGTTTCCTCCTTCTTCCCATTATTTAATTTGAGAGAAAAAAAACGAACAAACAAAAAAAAACGCACTTTTCTGTCCTGGTCCGGCTCTTGGAGGCGTTGTTTGTCCCTCGCAGGACACCATATGTGACAGTCTGGCTCGCAGTGGTGAGGTGTGGTGACGTCACGGACCAGGAAGTACAGAAACCAAAACAATGGATGGGCGGGTGAAGCTGAATGCTACTGCATTCAGCGTATTTAATTAATCAAATAAACAAAAACAAAAGATTTAAACAATGAACAAAACACAAAACAAAAAGGCACTAGGGCCAAACGAATAAACAAAGACTGTTTAGCAGTCGTTTTTAAATGTCGTTATGTTTCTCGCCTCTCGCTCTCCCCGTACTCTCCTCTGTACACTCCACCCCGCAGCACGGGCAGCTGCAGGTTCTTATACTCTGGCCGAGGGGTTAACTAGCTGTTAATTATCTTATTACCCCTCGGCCACAGTCTGCACGCGTTTAATAAGGATGCGTGACTGTCAGCTAGTTAAATAATCAGTAGCTGATCAGTCATGCATCCTCACTGGGTTTTAAATTATAAAAACAATAACAAATACGCGGCGCTTTGAACTGCGCCGCAAACAAAAATACAAATAATAATACATAGGGGCGGGACACTCCACAGTCTGTTATGAGTTGTCCTGCTTTGTAGTGTCTTTACTATTGGAAACTATGAGATTGCTAATTTTTAATCAGCACTGCATTTTACAATAAATTACAAATTTATCTCAAATGAACGGTAAATAGGTAACAATTCACAACTGTATAGGAATAAGACATCTTTGACATGTTTGGATACCCTTCCCTACCTGTACTTAACACAGTATGTCACTGTAAAATGGTTAATTGTATGCATTACTTTTACAATTGGATATTTCTATGTGATATCAGTTAAAATGAATCTAATAATTCTCAAGGGTCAAGTCAATGAAATACTAACCCACCTGAGCAGCGCTCCTGAGTGAGGTCTTCAGAGCAGGTCTTGGGTATGCTGGAGACAGTTGGCTTCTTTTCCACTGTTAAAAACAAACAAAAAAATTGTGTTTTATTCACACTGCTAAAGCATGGGTATGTTTTGTCTCTTGGTGGTGAGTATAGTGGAGACATGTCCACAGGGAAGCTCACAGGTGCAGTATGCCAACTTGTATCTCTAAAGTTTCATCTTGTAAACTCATACTGAAGCAATGAGTTTACAAGCTGGAATATGTAGTGCATTAATCCTGAATAAATAACTAAATCAATTAACAAATAACACTGTAGCTGAGCACAGCCCTGCTCTGGCCTCTCCAGTGTGGTGGGTATTACAGTAAGTTTGGTCAGGGCTCAGTATCTGCTGCTCTAGGGTTGGAGACATCAACTAGACCCCTCTTAGAAAGAGCAGTGCCTCCAATAACACAACTTCACGTTGTATTGCTGGTGTTTCGGGAGGCATGTTCGGTTATCACTGGAACAGGATTTAAAGCTGTGGTCTTTCGGGTGGCTGTTTAGCTGCTGAGCCATTAGGTCACCAGCAGAAGAAAAACAGAGAGAGATCTTTACCTTTGCAGTCAATCTCAGCCACCTCATTGTCCCAGCAGTCGTTTTGACCCCAGGGTGAAGATGGACACTGCCACAGTGTAGAGTCATGCCCTCTGCATTCAACATTATCAAGCCACTTACAAGTGCTAGATGCTGGAAGAGGTATTGATATTTCAGAACTCTCTCCACAGTTGACCTCACGGCATATCATCTTAACTGTGTTTTTATCCATGCCGTTATAGCAGACGCTGCCCCAGGTGCCATTGTAGAAAACCTCTGCCAGTCCAGAACAGCCCCGAGACAGTCTCAGCTTCTTGAACTCTGTGTCACTGTGGCAAAGTGCCCCCCCTGTGTATGTTATATGTTACGTGTTGTGTGTAAATGTTGGTGTATAGGCATTGGTACACGGGATATAAGCGGTCTGTGTTTCACGTGTGTGTAAATTGTATATTTGTATTTAGGCACGGGGATGGCACATCACATCACGTGCAAGTAAAAAGTAATATGTGAGCACGGGGAATTGCACTTTAATTAATTCACGTGCAGTTGTACCGAGATTCCAATTGAATGATTGACTAGCAATCGAATCTCGGTACAACTGCATAAAAGCTGCATGTTTTCACTCACTGGGGGTTGGTGTTCGGTGAGTGGAGAACGGGAGAGAGAGGAGAAAAGAAAGTCAAGCAAAGTAAAGTCAAGTAATTAGTGTTTTCACTCACCGTGTTTGTCCGTTTGTCTGTTCACTGTTTAGTCTGTTCTGTTTGTCTCTTTATTTTGGCGTATAGTGCCGTGTCCTGTTTTTGTTACAACCGTTTATTTTCTGTATGTTTATTCATTAAATGCTGAGCGCAATCACGCGCCCAGCTTCACCAAAACCCAAATCTCTGTTTGTTTATTTCCTGCATCTGGTCTGACGCCACCCACTCCGGCCGTCTTTGTGACACGTGGTGTCAGAACCGGGACGACAGCGCCTCCAGGGCTCAGGCCAGAGCGGGAACCGCAGTTTTTTTTTTTTGAAAAAAAAAAAAAAAAAGGAGAAGAAATGGGGAGAAGAGGCTGGAGAAGAGCACAGGAGGGCAAAGGAGAAAGGCGGAAGCAGGGCTGTGGTGTTTCGACTGTGGCCAAACTAGCCACACCACCATACCCCTGCTCCGTCCCACAGGACCCTACAGGCAATGGCCCAAAGACTGGGATGGGGGGAGTGGTGCCCTGGCTGTGGGGCATATGGGCACACGTTGGCCCTATGCCCCATGCAGGATGAAGAAGAGGAGCCCTTGCTGCCACGTCCTATGCCTGAGCGGGGAGGGCCTGAGCGTCCACAGCCCAAGCGGGAGGAGCCTGAGCGTCCACAGCCCAAGCGGGAGGAGCCTGGCGTCCACAGCCCAAGCGGGAGGAGCCTGAGCGTCCCACAGCCCAAGCGGGAGGAGCCTGAGCGTCCACAGCCCAAGCGGGAGGAGCCTGAGCGTCCACAGCCCAAGGGGGAGGAGCCTGAGCGTCCACAGCCCAAGCGGGAGGAGCCTGAGCGTCCACAGCCCAAGCGGGAGGAGCCTGAGCGTCCACAGCCCAAGCGGGAGGAGCCTGAGCGTCCCACAGCCCAAGTGGGAGGCCTGAGCGTCCACAGCCCAAGCGGGGAGGAGCCCGAAGGCCCACAGCCCGAAGCGGGAGGAGCCCGAACGCCCCACGCCTGAGTGGGAGGAGCCCTAACGTCCCCACGCCTGAGTGGGAGGAGCCCAACGTCCCACGCCTGAGTGGGGGGAGCCCAACGTCCACAGCCCAAGAGGGGGAGTCGGTTGCGTCCACAGCCCAAAAAGGGAGGAGTTGGGTCCCACAGCTCAAAAGGGAGGAGTCAGGCCCCACAGCCCAAAAGGGAGGAGTCGGTGCGTCCACAGCCCGAGAGGGAAGTCGGGGCTTCCACAGCTCAGGACCCAAGCTGCCAGCAGAGGGAGAATGCTTGCTGGTTTCCCGTCAAAGGCGGGAGCCGCACCAGTTCCCTGCAAGAGAGGCAGAGCAGCACCAGTCCCCCGGAAAAGGGGAGACTACACGCTGCTCCCACCTCCATCGGCAGGAGACTACATGCTGCTCCCACCTTCACCAGCAGGAGCAGAGCAGCGGGCTGCCTCTGCCTCCGCCATCTCCACCGGCAGGAACAGAGCAGCAGGAGCTGCCTCTGCCTCCGCCACCTCCACCGGCGGGAACAGAGCAGCAGGAGCTGCCTCTGCCTCCGCCACCTCCACCGGACGGCAGAGCAGCAGGAGCTGCCTCTGCCTCCGCCACCTCCACCGCTTCCACCACTAGGAGCAGGCAGCAGGAGCTGCCTCTACCTCCGCCACCTTCACCGGCAGGAGCAGGCAGCAGGAGCTGCCTCTGCCTCCGCCACCTCCACCGGCAGAGCAGCAGGAGCTGCCTCTACCTCCGCCATGTCCACCAGCAGAGGGTGAATGCCTGCTGGGTCCCTGTCCACCAGCAGAGGGTGAATGCCTGCTGGGTCCCTGTCCACCAGCAGAGGGTGAATGCCTGCTGGTCTCCCCTTCCGAGGCAGAGCCGCACCAGTCCCCTGCAAGAGAGGGAGGGCCGCACCAGTCCCCTGAAACAAGGGTAGACTACACGCCGCTCCCACCTCCGCCGCCAGGAGACTACACGCCGCTCCCACCTCCACTGGCAGGAGCAGAGCAGCAGGAGCTGCCTCTGCCTCCGCCACCTTCACCGGCAGGAGACTGCACACGTCTCCGCCAACCCCACCAGCAGAGGAGGAATGCCTGCTGGTAACACTTCCCCAACCAGCAGAGGATGAATGCCTGCGGGTATCACTTCCCCCCACCGTCACGAGGAGAGGAGCAGGAGCTACCTCTCCCTTCACGAGAAAAACCAGGACTAGATGCTGGCGGTCCTCAGCAGCCCTTGCATAGGCTGCTGAGGGAAGCATGGGGAAAACCGCCCGGCCGCAGAGGGGAGACGAGCGGCCAACACCCGCACCCAGTTTGTCCTGACTCTCTCCTCGTTTGTAAGGATGCCGCCTTTACCCAAGGATGCCATGCCTAAGGATGCCGGCTTGGGTTGCATGATGCCAATAAATTACCCAAATTTATCCAGCCCAATGATGCCGGCTTAGCCCAAGGATGCCAGGGAGGATGTCTGTCTGGCATGGAATTGCCAGCCCACGCATCGCCTGGGGTTGCCAGGGCTCCCGCCCTCGCCTGGGGTTGCCAGCCTCCGCGTCCCTGGGGTTGGTCCGGCTAACCTGGGGTTGCCAGCCTCCGCGAAATGGGTGCCTGTTCCTTGTCGCCTGGGGCTGCCTTTTTTTGCTCCACACAGGGGTGCAGGGGTGCGAGGAAGTGGGCTCAGCTGCCGCCTCTGTGTGGGGCTCCCCTCCCCAGTTAAAATCCCGGGTCCTGCTGCCCGTGCGCCTCGGGCTGCTGCTGCCGTCCCTCCGATGGTCGGCTGCTGCCGTGCGCCCTCCCGGTCCGCTGTTGCCGCCGCCTCCCCAGGGGCCGCTGCTGCTGCCGCCTCCCCGAGGGGCCGCTGCTGCTGCCCCTCCCGAGGGGCCGCTGCTGCTGCCGCCTCCTCCCAGGGGCCGCTGCTGCTGCCGCCGCCTGGGGTCGCCAGGGATCCTGCTTTTGAGGTCGCCGAGGGTCCTGCTTCGCCTGGGGTCGCTGGGGCCTCTGCTTTGCCTCGGGTCGGCTTGGTGGCCGAGCTCCATGAAGGGAGCTGCCGCCATAAAGAAAGAGGGGGAGGTCAGGAGACCAGTTTCCCCAGCCGCATTTCCGTGGGTGGAAACACGGTGGCCGAGCCCCACGGAGGGGCTGACGGCCACAAAGAAGGAGGGGAGGTCAGGAGACCAGCTCCCCAGCAGTTTCGCTGCTGGAAATTGGGTGGCCGGAGCCCCACGGAGGGGAACTGCCGCCATGAAGAAGGGGGGGGGGGGGGGAGGTCAGGAGACCAGCTCCCCAGCTGCTCTTTCGCTGGGGGAGATAGTGTGGCTGAAGCCCCGGAAGAGGGAGCTGCCAGCCACGAAGAATTGGGGGTGCCAGACATTCCACCATGGCCACCCCCCCAGAAACAACTTGCTTCCCCCTCTTCCGGGACTTTGGGACTGAGGGGGAGGTATTATTGAGGCCATGTGTGGGTGCGGTTGCATTAAGGGGGGTATATGTGGCAAAGTGCCCCCCCCTGTGTATGTTATATGTTACGTGTTGTGTGTAAATGTTGGTGTATAGGCATTGGTACACGGGATATAAAAGCGGTCTGTGTTTCACGGTGTGTAAATTGTATATTTGTATTTAGGCACGGGATGGCACATCACATCACGTGCAAGTAAAAAAATATGTGAGCACGGGAATTGCACTTTATTCACGTGCAGTTGTACCGAGATTCCAATTGAATGATTGACTAGCAATCGAATCTCGCACAACTGCATAAAAGCTGTCGTTTTCACCACTGGGGGTTGGTGTTCGGTGAGTGGAGAACGGGAGAGAGAGGAGAAAAGAAAGTCAAGCAAAGTAAAGTCAAGTAATTAGTGTTTTCACTCACCGTGTTTGTCCGTTTGTCTGTTCACTGTTTAGTCTGTTCTGTTTGTCTCTTTATTTTGGCGTATAGTGCCGTGTCCTGTTTTTGTTACAACTGTTTATTTTCTGTATGTTTATTCATTAAATGCTGAGCGCAATCACGCGCCCAGCTTCACCAAAACCCAAATCTCTGTTTGTTTATTTCCTGCATCTGGTCTGACGCCACCCACTCCGGCCGTCTTTGTGACAGTCACAAACAATAAAAATACGTTAGCAAGATGCATGTAGACATTCCAGATTACAAAACTTCTGCTTCATTCAAAGATTTTCAGTAAAAATGAAATCATGAAATGGATTAACTACCCCCTGCCCGGTGGAGGCGAGCATACATACTCCTTGGTACATTTCTTAATTATTGGAAATGTTAAACAAATTGCAATCAAAATAAGCACAAATGCATTCACAATGAATAAATACAAACAGCTCAAGTAAAACATTTTAAAACCATTGTTGTGCGTTTATGTTTTCATTTATATTGCTTCCTTCATAACTTTCATATCTCACTAACACCTTACAAAATCCAGCTGTTAAACTGAAAGGTAAAGTCTTATCCAACTGGCCTTTTCCCTTTCTTTTAAAACCAGTTACCCGTCTTCATCTATTTTACATTCATCTGGAGAAGCGCTTACTCAATTGTGAAGCAACTTGAGGTTATCTAGCAGAGTCAATTTGTGTGTCAAACTTACATTATTATTACATGCATACAGTGAATGCAAATGTTTAATTTTAATGAGCATAGCCTGTAGTTTCATTTCCTGTGCATGTATGAAGACACAAAATGAGTTTTGTTTGTGTGATTACTTTGCTGCAGCTTTCTATTGGTACAGTTATTGAATTGAAGTGTAAGGGTATGATTCACAGAGTCATGTGTAACATAGAAAGAGTCACAGTAGTAAGATGGCACAGTAGTGACTGATACATCAGCATACTAAATGAGAATTTTGCATTTATTTTTTTGGGGGCTGGCGGCGGGCTGGTTAGGCATGGTGAGTTATTGCAGTCCTGTACCTGAACACACGACTCCCAAGGCGTCCTCCTTTGTGTCTGCAGTTGTGTTGCCCCCACCCTCCTGAGGCACACTCCCACAGAGTCGATTCGTTCCCCTGACAGCGCAGCTCATCCAGCCAGATGGGTCCGGTCCCCTGGCCGAAGGAGGCTGACACTGAGACGTTGAGTGCCGTCCCACACTGGAGCTGCTTACACACCACCTCAGCATCTGCCAGGTCCCAGGAGTCATCGCAGACCGCGTCCCCAGGAGCCGTTGTGATAAACCTCCACCCTCCCAGCGCAGGCACCTCCTCCCCCAACCAGCCTGAGGGCCGTGTGATCTAGGGGACAGAATCACAAGCACACATCAATAACACAATCACTGCAGCTTAGGCACAGAATCAGTTAGTAATAATATAAATAATAACCCTATGATAATGCATGCCGATTTTCAGATAAGAATCCTTGTCACAGACTGTACCCATGGCAGTAATGTCAGTATAGTCACATTGAAATGACTTATTAACACAAGAGTTTGAAATGCACTAACCTGAGCAGAGCGTGGTCCCTTCATTACTGGTGTTGCATTTACTTGGTAGAGGCCCGACTCGACCTGCTTGTGCTGGTAGCAATGGACCTGAAGATAATAAGAGTGAGCGGGGGGGAGGAATGAAACACGTCAGAGCTGAAGGAACAGCACCATTATTTACCTCATCTACAGCTTCTACATCAGTCTACAGTTTGTTATCTTGTATGTTGAATCAGTTAAAACATAAACCTGGTTTCAGAGTAATTCTGTTGTTTGGGCACTGTCTGTTCTTCCACCTGGAGCAAGCTCAAAGCTATTCAGAGATTTAGCTTTATAGAGAAATGAATAAACTCATAATGGTATTGGTGCTTTAGAACTCAGAACCAACATGGATAATTGAGAACTTAATTAAAAGTGTAAATAGCATTTCAAACTATATAAGCTTAAATGTGAGACCGTTTGCTTTATTTGTATGCATACATAATGTATAAAATATCATAAACTGTACACATCTAATACACCCCAAATATGGTAACAGCTAATCAATACTAATGGGTATAAAAAAAATACTGTAACAGTAAATTGATTTAATTTACAATCCCACCAGATGGCAGTAGACGATCTGAATACCTAGAATACCGAGATATGTTTAGCAGATAGGATGTTAAGTTACTTATTCAATCTTCCACCCATTAGAGTGATTACTACTCACCTGAACAATTCACTCCTGCATCATTGCTATGAGTGCAGGCACCTCGTCCCCATGCAGAGATGGAGCAATTTGATATGTGTGTCTCACTGCCATCACAGTCGAATATATCAGCTCGTACATCACCGCTGCCTTCACCAAACCAGGCCTGACCCGGGACTGATACAGCGTACCCACAATTCAACTGCTTGCAGAGAACTGTGGCATCCTGTAGATCCCAATAGCGATCGCAGACCGTCCCCCACTGACCATCGTACTGCAGCTCCACTCGACCAGAACAGGAGTCCGGGCCACCCACCAGCATGTACTCAGTGTACCCTGCACACAGGGCAGCAGAGTGTGAGCAGGACACAGCACAAGCAGAGAACCAGGACATGGGGTTTGCTTTACTCTAGCTATCAATCACAAAAGGGTTGCTATGTTCTTGTAATATTGGCTGCAAGGGGCATGATTGGTGGGCATGCATTTCTTTAGCTTTCTAATAGTTATGCACCAGTATTCATTTAATTACAGACTTCTGAAGAGTGACACTCATCTAGAACAACCCAATCCCTCACACCCTTGGGTATATGATCAAAAAACAGGCTTGCCAAAAATGAAGCAGCATTCAGCTAGCGGTATAAAACTGGTCAATTTCTATTGAAAGTAATGGCTCCATTGTATCCAATGCATATAAAAATGCTTTATGGTATGCTAAGCTTCTTGAGATTGTATTGATGTATACAGGATGTTTATTACAGTTTCAAATGGCATTTTATTTATAAAAATAGTCTACCATGTAATTTAGGCAGGCATTTACCTCTCACAATGCTGCAAAACCTATTCCCCTGTATGAACATTGTCCAGGGGAGAAACATTTCAAACGCTATTCAGCACCCTGAGCTTCCCTGTATTTATTACTTTCCATATGTCCTGGTGTGAGCTTCCATTAGTTGTATAGGTCTCCTTTGATGCAGTTTTAAAAGAAGCACAGTAAAAATATATATTTTCAATTTAAAACAATAGCAGCATCACCAAGACAACTCCTCACAGCAGCTCACAATTCACAAATCAGTTTATAGAGAAATCTGACTGAGGCCAGCAGAGAGTTCCAAAGGTTAGGAGGATAATAGGAAAAGGCTCTTTCTCCCTTTGCTAAGGAATTGCAAGCACCCTGTGTCAGGAGAATGCAGTGTGGCTAGGGATGTAAAGAGAGAGCAGTTCAGACAGATAAGGCAGAGCAAGGCCATTAACACACTGATAACCAATGTAATGAGGCTGTACAGGGGTAATATAAACATGCTGTCTGGTTAAAAAAAGTTTTCAGTTTGCATGTCTTACTTTCTTTTACACTTGAGCCTCCTAAAGCAAAAAAAAAATCACAGAGCCCACATTGTAAAAAATTTGATACAGAATTCTCATTGAAACATTTGTCTAAATGACTTGCTTGATATCCACCCATAATGTTTATGGCCCCGGGTTAATAAACAAAGTTATAGACTCACCGAAACAGACAAGGCCCACGTCGTTCCTGTGTGTGCAGCTCTGCTTCTTGCTGGCTGAAGTCAAACACCTACTGATGTGGGGCTCCTTTCCCTGGAACTGCATCTCCTCAGACCAGACCTTACCCTGCCCCTCTCCAAAAGGGGCTCCTCCCAGCACCTCTTTAGGAATTCCACACTTCAGCTCCCGACAGACAACCTCTGCATCCTGCCAGTCAAAGTCAGCATCACAGACCGTTCCCCAGGTCTCTACATGCAGTACTTCAACTCTCCCAGAGCAGAGATCGCTGCCACCACTTAACCGCACTGCTCTATGTCCTGAAATCACAAAACTGCAGACATTAGACTCTGGGAGCAAAGCAACAACAGTTAACAGAAAATAACAAACTGCACCTTGAAAACATCTGAATATTATTATTCAGTTAATTTTTCACTGAACCTCATAATGAACATGACATGGTAATTCAAATATATTAAATTAAAAAGTAAATAATATGCCATTGATGTAGCAAGATAGCAAGAAGACGTATTTTGAATCAGAGAGTTCAAGAGAGCAATAAAGGATCCTGTCAGTAAGGCTGCCACCTAAACATCTTTATTTCCTTCATTATAAAACTCTGGGCACCTGACAAGTCTGATTCACTTGTCTCTCTGGTTCATTTTGTGTATTGTGTTTGCAATCACATACTGACTGAAAGGCTTTTAGATGATCCATTATTAAGCAACAAAAATGAAGCCCTGCCTATTCCTGTTTTGTTTGTAGTCATGCTTGTTTTATATATATACAGAGCAGTGAACAGTTTATGCTGCCACAGTGCAGTAGTCTATAGATGTGAAATGAGCAAAACCGTCATTAGTGACAAGTAGCAGTGTGGGGCTGGTAATTTAAAAAAAACGTCAGTTTCTGTCTTTGTTTATTCAAACAACACACTTCCTGTCCTATCCAAAGGACATTGAGCTTAGTTGAAAGAGCAGCAATATAAGATTAGCTCATATTAACAACAGAGTGAATTGTATTGTGGTTTCGACAAGATCAGCAAGCTGCCCCGCCATATCAGAAAAAAGATGTGAGGGAGTTCTGATACTTTCTAATGAGGAAGCTGTTGAGTGAGGAGGTTAACAAAAGGTTTTGATCACATGCAGAGGAAGCCTAATTATTTCTCTTTTTTCACTGATCAATGCAGCAATTAATGCAGCTAAACAGGATGTATTAGTCTGACCTTTGGAATGTAAAAACTTTGAACAGTGTTTTGGTGCCACCTAGCGGACACATTGCAGCACTAACCTCTGCCAAGATCCTGTAGGCAAGCTGTTATAACGGCCTATTACAAAAAGTAGTGAGGGTTATTTGTACATCTATTTAAAGAGGTTGAAACTCGGTAAATAAATTGCCCTTGCCCTTATATGTTATCATTCATTGTCTAGTATCATATTCCAGTTCATAAGAAGAATGAAACAATGTGAGAATCCTACATTGTTTTCCTGAAACATGCATAGATACCACAACGTTGTGTGGATCTGGAGAAGACAAAAGGGTCACAATCCCTGTTTTCTGGTGAACAGGTAATACAATGAAATGTTTTATTTGTTTGTATATTTTATTGACTAATCAAACAGCCAACACACGTGGATAACAACATCCTTGTTTGTGGATCTAAGTATTGAAGGGGGTTTCTGAATATTTTCAAATACACTTGTGTATGCAGATTCCCGGATGACAGGAAAATCCGCTTCCAGTCAGCTTTTAAAACACTCAATGCGGAAGTGAATTGCCATTGATTGGTACTCAGTTGTAGAGGTGAGGGAAGGACACAATGTGAGAACTGGAATGAAGACTTGCCAGGCTAGATTGTGTGTATGTTGGTGTAATATAGATAGCGTATTCTTTCAAATTTAGGCATCTCGAATTTTAAGGCGCAGCACAATTTCCCACCCTCAATTTGAGGGAAAAAATAAAACATCAAATGAATATACAAAGACACAACCTCAATTACACATATGGAAGCAGTTTGCAACCGTCTGCTATCACACACAATTACAGTGATGTGGTGCTTCTCATTTCCACTCGTGATCACTCACACCTGTTTGTCTCCCAATTTGTGAACTGTGGTATTGCTTGGCATGTCGAAATATACAGGGGTCTGGTTAGCATTTCGGTCTGTCCAAGCTGGTACTGTTTGTTAAAACTGAGCCTAATAACGAAAACGCTGAAATTGTAAAACCTACTAATTCTTCATTAAGATAAGATAATAGGGCAGCAGTGTGGAGTAGTGGTTAAGGCTCTGGACTCTTGACCGGAGGGTTGTGGGTTCAATCCCCAGTGGGGGACACTGCTGCTGTACCCTTGAGCAAGGTACTTTACCTAGATTGCTCCAGTAAAAACCCAACTGTATAAATGGGTCATTGTATGTAAAAAAAATAAAATAATAATAATGTAATTGTATGTAAAAATAATGTGGTATATTATAAGTCGCCCTGGATAAGGGCGTCTGCTAAGAAATAAATAAATAATAATAATGACGCTTCTTAGAAAATGGCTGCTCTATGTCACGGATGATTCTAGATCGGTCAGTGCCGTCTTTGTTCGTCTTTTCTCGTCAGTCAGTCACATTGCTGCTTGTGTACTCAGGTAGTGTTGTTTTTTGTTGGTGATTTTACTGCACGCATCATTATACTGTACTCAATTTATGACGCTTGAGACTATTTTTTAATAAAAAAATGGTTTAAAAGTGTGTTTTAAATTCGAAGGAATAATGATATTCACCCCTACTGTTCAAGCAATTTTACAACAATTATCCACATTGCTGCAGTTTACACCATGGCAATTAAATGTTTTGAAAGGAAAAAATAGAAAATATGGAAGCACCTGCAAAACAATTGATAACCCCAGCCCTATCTTGCCCATTGTGATTTGGGTACAGGAGAACCCGCTTTTACATTGCACAATACAGGGATTGCATTTAAAAAAAAAAAAAAAAAAAAAGTCCGGTCATGTGATGGGCGGCCCATTTAAAACATGTGTGCTACAGGATTGAAGGTGGTTCTAATGTTTTGTCCAAACTCTTCATAGCCTAAGAGATTTATATTTAAGTGTTTCCTACCTGAACAGATCACTCAGCGTCTTCAGCGTGATCACAGTCACTCTCCCCCCACCCTCCAGATCTACAGTCCCGCAGAGCTGACTCAGAACCCCTGCAGAAACCCTCATCCAGCCAGATGGTTCCAGAACCAGCTCAAAGTGAGCCCCGCCTGGTGCTGATAGAGCCGATCCGCAGCCCAGCTGTTAACACACAACTCCCTGCATCCTCTATATCCCACTCATCATCACAAACTGTCCCCCACTGTCCCTCGTGAAGAATCTCCACTCTCCCAGCACAGGGACTGCCTCCATTCACCAGCCTCAGATCATCACCGCCTTTAAAGAGAAGAAAGTGAGTCAAGTTCACTGATGTCATCAGATATTGGTATCAGGTATCATTCATATTCTGGATCAGGTGTCACTCGATATTGGTATCAGGTATCATTCATATTCTGGATCAGGTGTCACTCGATATATCAGGTATCATTCATATTTTGGATCAGGTGTCACATTTGGTGCCAGTGGTCAAACAGGTGTTGGAGCCCTGTGTACTACTGATGATCGTGTCACTATAGTTACAGTTTCAACTTTGTTTCTGTATTAAACTACGCTTTTCCGCCATTATATCTTTGCAATAGCAGAGGCTAAACATTGTGACAATATCTCTTGAAACGGTCTTTCAATAGGATTATTATTTTAAAGATAAGAGATGGGTCAAACCGAAGACATGTCTCCTGTGTATAATGCGAATTATAATGTCGTTTTTCAGCAAAAGAAACACGTGCACAGCGTGGTGAAAAACCATGTTTAGTTGCAGTTACACTCTGCGTCTTGCATAAAAGCGCGGCGCTAACGATCTCATATAAGAACCTCACTATCCTGGCGTCTAATGCTGCTGCTGAGATCAAAGCTTTTCGTGCCTTCGACGGTTGAAACATACCAACGATCTTCCAGGACTGAGGCTTTCACAATTTCCGTGAAATGCAGATTTCACAATTTCCGTGAAATGTACCCATTTCTGTGTAATATGTAGTTCCCAGTGAAAAATCCCATTTCTGAAATAACAGTGTAAATGGGCTGCACATATTTTTATTAAAATAAATACAGCAAACGTTTGCCTTTAGTTATTGACGCTCTATCTGTTACACCAAAGCTCTTAACCCCAGCAGCTGGTTTAGTTTGCTTCAACCAAAAGACACTGCGTCACAGATCGGAACTATTTAATATCGCCCTGTCCAGGACAAAAGGGGATCTTTCACGTGTCTGTTGTTATTTTTTACATTTATTTTATGTTTTTATTTTATTTTGTTTGATAATTCACTGATGATGAAAACAGAATGTGTTTAAAAGATGGACATAAAAAAACTAGATATTCTACAATTTAGTATTTCACGTTTTCAGGTAAGCATTTAAATATGTAGGAACTTTTGTTCTGTAATAACTGTAAGACAATGCAATAAAATCTTTGCTGACCAATATTTGTGCTTGAGAATTGTGTGATTTTATCAAATTTAATTGGTTTTTTTGGGGTTTTTTTTACTGCTGTAGTTTGAACCTCTTGGTCAGGTCGTTATTGTAAATGAGAATTTGTTCTCAACTGACACACCTGGATAAATAAAGGTTAAATAAAATAAAAATGAAATCATGGGCATGGGGCTGAAGGTGTATAGATAATTAACAATACCGATTGATATGCTGCTTGTAATTTCCAGATTTGAAAATGTTTAACAACCGGGCTAGTCAAACCCTTAGAACAGTGGTTTGCACCTTGCTAATAGCATTGCTGACATCATTAAAAATAATTAAAAAATTCAGAATACATTCATATGTGTTGCACTGTTTTGTTTTTGTTTTGCATTGCCACATTTAAGTTGTAAAAGTCAGTTGAAAATCTTCAGCTAAATGTAATTTTTGTCAGCTAGTCAGATTAGCCAGTCACAATTTCTTCAAATCAGTCGTAAAACCTAAATTCAACTGTACCTGGGTAACATTCCCGCTACTTTTTTTTAATATAGATATACCAATATAAGAAATGTACCTGGGTAACATTCCGGCTTTTTTTTTTTTAATATAGATATACCAATATAAGAAATGTATCTGAAGTAAAAGCAAAAAATGTTTTCTGGTAATTACGTAATTATATCTTTCAAATCTGGCATGTGTAATGTGCAGTGTAATCTTGTGTGCTTGTATATCAGTGATCTCGGTGCTGCTGGTTTTATTCACCCAGGTGCAGATGTTGGGTTTATTTCTAGCAGAGAGCTGTGGCAGGGTTCTTAATCATCAATGTGGAAGAATAATATTGGAAATGTACAGGGAAATATTTAAATGATTTAACAAAAAGTTATTTAAACATTATACTGCCTTGGAAAAACATACTGATCTTGATACTAAATAGTCCTGGGGCTAGGATGGGTCTATGAGATCTCTATGTCATTTTCTACATGATGATTCATTGTATTAGTATAGTATAAAAGATTCCTGGAGATCGGTCAGTTTATCAAATAACCAAGTCCATGGGTGAAATGTAAGTAGCAAAATAATATATTATATGTACAAATGTTAGTTGGCTAAATACTACCACTACTACGACTACTACTACTACTACTACTACTACTACTACTAATAATAATAATAATAATAATAATAATAATAATAATAAGCACGTAAAATATAACTTGTATAAAAAATATTAATTGAAATGCAACAGATTTCATCTGTAAATGATTGAATAAGCTTGACTTCAAAAAAATATAATTCATTCTTTGAGCTCGATTAACAAAGACACCTGGCTATTGCTCGTGCGCGTTATTTTCAACTAGGTCTTTTATTTAAATTGTGTGAAATTATGTATTTGTGAAGTCAACCTTATTCAGTCATTTATAGATACAATCTGTTGTGGATCTGTAAAATTGTATTTACATTATGAGAGACAGAGATTATTATATAGGTACTGTAACGGTACAATGTGTGTTATTATTATTATTATTATTATTATTATTATTATTATTATTATTATTATTATTATTAGTTTTGATTAAACAGTAACTTATACTAAGCATATTGTTCAGGTAGAAAGGAGCTGCTGTGTTTAGAAACAAACAAAGATGCAGAAAGTTATCAGCAGTAACATTAGATTCTTACCATATTTTAAATGCTGAAAACAAAACTATGGCTGGAAAAATAAAAGTGTATTGGGAAATATTCATATTTATATTTGGGGACATTTAAAAAATACTGTAATGTGAAGTAAAGATTATTTCATCTTCCCTCGTAGTGCTGATTTGAGAGAAATCAAACCTTAATACGAGCAGAAATATCTCTTTACACAACCTCATTACCTGACGTTTTATCTTTATATATTTACACTCTATTAACCAACATTTCCTCTGTCATTTTATAAACCGATCCAGCAGTATAATGTTTATTTATTTATTTATTTATGTTTTAAATAACTTTTTGTTAAATCATTTAAATATTTTCCTGTACATTTTCAATATTATTCTTCCACATTGATGATTAAGAACCCCGACACAGCTCTCTGCTGAAATAAACCCAACATCTGCCTGGGTGAATAAAACCAGCAGCTCCGGAGATCACTGATATACAAGCACGGAAGTTACACTGCACAATAATACACATGCCAGATTTGAAAGAGAGAATTACGTACTTATCCAGCGTGTCAATTAAACTTGACATTGTCCGTCATAAATGAAACAGCTATCTATCAATCACAACACACACTGAATAACCAGGGCATGGGCAAACATGAGCAGAGGGCCCTGTGTTTTTTCCCGTCCAGTACTGTATCTGATCACACGCTTTTGATTGATTTCAAAATGTTAGCAATCAGACAAATCTCAATGGGATGCAACTCCATCAACAAAATTGAAATCAATACACAAAAGCGACAATTTGAGGAAGCAGCAGTGAAAAATTGCATCAATACAAGATATACAAATGAACACCATAGGACATAATGTAGAAGGGTCGTGCGCCAGCACCGTGAATAATAAGACTGTAAAAACACTGAAGTTTATAATAAAATGATCATTCACCATAAAATAATAATAATAATAATAATAATAATAATAATAATAATAATAATAATAATAAATACAACAATAATAGACCACTTCAAACGTACG
>CM072699.1:4472367-4526180 GCA_036884735.1 Huso huso | reverse complement strand
CCGCTGGGGATTTGCCAGGGGACATTTGGCGAGCCGTTGGGACCCCGCGCGGGGTCGCTGGTACCAGTGCGTGCGCTGGACAGGTGTTAGGGACCATTTGGCGTGCCACTTGGGCCCCGCGGGGGGTCGCTGGGCCCTCTGCGTATGTTGGGGAGGTTGCAGGGACCTTTTGCGAGCAGCTTGGACCACGCACACAGTCGCTGGTAACAGTGCGTGCGCTAGACAGGTGCCAGGGACCATTTGGCGAGCCGCTGTGCCCCGTGCGCGCACCGGGGAGGGGCCATGGAACATTTGGCGAGCAGCTGTGACTCCGTCCGGGTCGCTGGTGCCAATCGCTGGATGCCCAGGGACGGTTTGGCGAGCTGGACACCGCCTGGGATCGCTGGTGTCCATGTGCACGTGGGATGCACCAGGGACCATTTGGCGAGCCGCTGGACACCGCCTGGGATCGCTGGGGTCCATGTGCGCGCTGGGGAGATGCCAGGGACCGTTTGGCTAGCCGCTGGGACCCCGCTCAGGGTCGCTGGGTCCAGTGCGAGTTCTGGGGAAATGCCAGGGACCGTTTGGCTAGCCGCTGGGACCCGTGCAAAGTCGCTGGGTCCCGTCTGAGTTCTGGGGATGTGCCTGGGACCAGTTTGAGGCTGCTGGGACCCTGTGTGTAAAGTTGCTGGGCCCGTGCGTGCACTGGGGATGTGACCTGTACCATTTTTGAGACGCTGGGACCCTGTGTGTAGTTGCTGGGCCCTGTGCGCACACTGGGGAGGTGACAGGGACCATTTGGCGAGCTGCTGGGACCCTGCACGAGGTCGCTGGGGCCCGTGTGCATGCTGGGGAGGTACCAGTGACCAATTTGCGAGACGCTGGGACCCTGCGCTGGGTTGCTGGGTCCAGTGCGAGTGCCAGGTACAGTTTGGCAAGATGCTTGGACCACCCGCGAAATCGCTGGGGCCCGTGCGCCCGCTGGGGAGGTTCCAGGGACCATTTGGCGAGCCGTTGGGACCCCGCGCTGGGTCGCTGGCCCCGTGTGCGGGCTGGGTATGTGATCGGAACCATTTACGAGCCGCTGGGACCCTGCGCGTTGTTGCTGGACCCTGTGCAGTCGGTGAGGATGTGCCAGGGACCGTTTGGCGAGCCGCTGGGACCCCAAACGAAGTCGCTGGGGCCCGTGCACGCTGGGGAGGTGCCAGGGACCTTTTGGCGAGCCGCTGGGTTCCCACGTGGGGTCGCTGTTGCCCGTGCGCGCGCTGGGGATGTGGCAGGAAACATTTGCGAGCCACTGGGACCCCACGTGTGGTTTCTGGGCCCTGAGCGTGCGCTGGGGAGGTTCCAGGGACAGTTTAGCAAGGCGCTTGGACCACGCGCGAAGTTGCTGGTGCCCGTGTGCGCGCTGGGGAGGTGCCAGGGACCGTTTGGTGAGCCGCTGGGACTGTGCGCAGGGTCGCTGGGTCCAGTGCGAGTGCTGGGGAGGTGCCAGGGATAGTTTGGCAAGATGCTTGGACCACGCGTGAAGTCGATGGGGACCGAGCGCACGCTGGGGATGTGCCAGGGACTATTTGGCGAGCCGCTGGGACCCGACGCAAAGTCGATGAGGCCCGTGCGCATGCTAGGGATGTGCCAGGGACCATTTGCGAGCCGCTGGGAGCCTGTGTGGGGTCGCTGGGGCCCGTGCTCGCTATGGGTAGGTGCCAGGGACCATTTGGCGAGAGGCTGGGACCCCGTGAGGGGTAGCTGGGGCCCCTGCGCTCGCTGCGGAGGTGCCAGGGACGGTTTGGCGAGCTACTGGGACCCCACGCGAAGTCGCCGTGGCCTGTGCGCCCGCTGGGGAGATGCCAGGGACCATTTGGCTAGCCATTGGGACCCCGTGCGGTGTCGCTGGGCCCGTGCGCGCTAGGGATGTGACCGGGACCATTTACAAGCCGCAGGGATCCTGCGCGTGGCTCCTGGGTCCTGTGCGCGCACTGGGGAGGTGCCAGGGACCGTTTGGCGATCCGCTGGGACCCCAAGTGCAGTTGCTGGTGCCCGTGCGTGCTGGGGAGGTGCCAGGCACCATGGCGAGCCGCTGGGACCCCGCGAGGGTGGCAGCTAGCGTTTGCCGAGCCTCTGGGACCCTGCGCGGGGTCGCTGAGGTCAGTGCGCCTGCCGGGGAGATGGCAGGTAGCATTTGGCGAGTCTCTGGGACCTAGCTTGGGGTCGTTGCGGCCCGTGCGTGCCGTGGAGGTGGCAAGTAGTATTTGGTGAGCGTCTCGGACCCAGCGCGAGTTCGCTGGGGCCTGTGTGCGCGCTATGGAGGTAGCAGGTAGGGTTTGGCGAGCGATGGGACCCCCACAGGGTCGCTGGGGCTTGTCTTGGCGTGCGGGGGTTGTGGCAGGTAGCGTTTTGAAAGCCGCTGGGACCCTCTTGGCGGGTGGCAGGTAGTGTTTGGAAAGCTGCTGGGACCCTGCGCGGGGTAAACTTGGGTCCATCTTGGCCGCACCGGAGGTGGCAGGTAGCATTCGCGGATGCTGGGACCCAGCTGGGTCTCTGGGCCCCATGCGCGGTCTCTGGTGGGTGGCAGGTAATGTTTGGCGAGCAGCTGGGACCCCGCACAGGGTCGCTGGGGCTTGTGCACGTGCCGGGGTTGTGGCAGGTAGCGTTTTGAAAGCCGCTGGGACCCTGCGCGGGGTCGCTGGGGCAAGTGTGCGTGCCAGGGAGATGGCAGGTACTGTTTGGCGAGCCGCTGGGACCCCGCACGGGGTCGCTGGGGCTCGTGCGTGTGCCGGGGAGGCGGCAGGTAGCGTTTGGCAAGCCGCTGGGACCCCGTGCAGGTGGCAGGTAGCGTTTGGCGAGCCGCTGGCACCCCGCGCAGGGTCGCTGGGGCAAGTGTGCGTGCCAGGGAGGTGGCAGGTACCGTTTGGCGAGCCGCTGGGAACCCACACAGGGGTCGCTGGGGCCGATCGTGCGCCAGAGGTGGCAGGTAGCGTTTGGCAAGCCGCTGGGACCCCGCGTGGGGTCGCTTGGGCTCGGGCGCGTTGCGCAGGTGGCAGGTAGCGTTTGCCGAGCCGCTGGGATCCTGCGCGGGGTCGCTGAGGTCGGTACGCCTGCCGTGGAGGTGGCAGGTAGCGTTTGGCGAGGCGCTGGGACCCTTCGGCGCTGGGGCCCAGGCGTGGGTGGTAGGTAGCGTTTGGCCGCTAGCACCCAGCGTGGGATCAGATGGCGTTTGCCGGGCATGAGGATCCTGCGGAATTACGCTGAATTCGGTACACCTGCCGTGGAAGTGGCAGGTAGCATTTGGCGAGTCGTTGGGACCCAGCTTGGGGTCGCTGCGGCCCGTGCGCGTGCCGTGTAGGTGGCAAGTAGTATTTGGCGAGTGTCTCGGACCCCTTTATTAAGCAGGGCCCGATGGTAGCCCTTCAGGGAGGTGGCAGGTAGCATTTGGCGAGCCGCTAGGACCACGCGTGGGTGGGAGGTAGCGTTTGGAAAGCTGCTGCGACCCTGCGGGGGGTCGCTTGGGTCCGTGCGTGCACCGGGGAGGTGGCAGGTAGCATTTCGCGAGTCACTGGGACCCTGCAGGGGGTCGCTGGGGATCGTGCGCGCACCGCTGAGGTGGCAGGTAGCATTTCGCGAGATGCTGGGACCCCGCGTGGGGTCGCTGGGCCCCGTCACGCGACGGGTAGGTGGCAGGTAGCGTTTGGCGAGTGGCTGGGACCCCGCACAGGGTCGCTGGGCTCGTGTGCGTACCGGGGATGTGGCAGGTAGCGTTTTGCAAGCCGCTGGTACCCCGCATGGGTGGCAGGTAGCGTTTGCCAAGCCTCTGGGACCCTGCGCGGGGTCGCTGAGGTCGGTGCGCCTGCCAGGGAGGTGGCAGGTAGCATTTAGCGAGTCGCTGGGACCCAGCTTGGGGTCGCTGCGGCCCGTGCGCGCCATGGAGGTGGCATGTAGTATTTGGTAAGTGTCTCAAACCCAGCGTGAGTTCGCTGGGCCCAGTGGGCGCACTGGGGAGGTGGCAGGTAGCGTTTGGAAAGCTGCTGGGACCTTGTGCAGGGTCGCTTGGGTCCGTGCGTGCACCGGGGAGG
This sequence comes from Huso huso, assembly GCA_036884735.1. Lineage (NCBI taxonomy): Eukaryota > Metazoa > Chordata > Actinopteri > Acipenseriformes > Acipenseridae > Huso > Huso huso. The sequence goes on along the minus strand of CM072699.1, from coordinate 4,522,128 downwards.
TGGCAGGTAGCATTTCGTGAGATGCTGGGACCCCGCGCGGGGTCGCTGAGGCTCGTGCGTACGCCGGGAATGTGGCAGGTAGTGTTTGGCGAGCTGCTGCGACCCCACGTGGGGTCGCTGGGGCATGTGCGCGCACCGGAGAGGTGGCAGGTAGCGTTTGGCGATACGCTGGAACCCCGCATGGGGTCGCGGAGACCCGTGCGTGCGGCGGGGAGGTGGCAGGTAGCGTTTGGGGGGTCTCTGGGGATCGTGCGCGCACCAGGGAGGTGGCAGGTAGCGTTTGGCGAGCCGCTGGGCCCCCGCGCGGGGTCGCTGGGGACCGTCCGCGCGCTGGGGAGGTGGCAGGCAGTGTTTTGCGAGCCGCTGGGACCTGGCGCGGGTGGCAGCTAGCGTTTGGCGAGCCGCTGGGAACCTGCGCGGGGTTACCGGGGGCTGTGCGCACGGTGTGGAGGTGGCAGGTAGCGTTTGGCGAGTCGCTGGGGCTCGTGCGCACTCCGGGGAGGTGGCAGGTAGCGTTTGGCAAGCCTCTGGCACCCCGCGTGGGGTCGATGGGGCATGTGCGAGCGCCAGGGACGTGGCAGGTACCATTTGGTAAGCCGTTGGGAACCATCACAGGGTCGCTAGGGCCCGTGTGCGCCTGGGTAGGTGGCAGGTAGAGTTTGTCAAGCCACTGGGACCCCGCGCGGGTGGCAGGTAGCGTTTGCCGAGCCGCTGGGACCCTGCGCGGGGTCGCTGGGGTCGGTGAGCCTGCCGGAGAGGTGGCAGGTAGCGTTTGGCTAGCCGCTGGGACCCCGTACGGAGTTGCTGGAGCTCGTGCGCCGGCCGGGGAGGTGGCAGGTAGCGTTTGGCGAGCCGCTGGCACCCCGCGCTGGGTAGCTGGGGCATGTGCACGTGCCGGGTAGCTGACAGGTAGCGTTTGGCGAGCCGCTGGGACCCCGTGCGGGTGGCAGCTAGCGCTTGGCGAGCAGCTGTGAATCTGCCTGGGTGCGCCGGGGCCCGTGCACGCGCTGTGGAGTTGGCAGGTAGTGTTTCGCAAGATGTTGGGACCCCTCGCGGGGTCGCTGGGCTTCATCTGGCGCTCAGGGGTTGGCAGGTACCGTTTGGCGAGCCGCTGGGACCTCTTGCTGGTGGCAGGTAGCGTTTGGCGAGCTGCTGGCACCCGCACATAAGAACATAAGAACATAAAGAAGAACATAAGTTTACAAACGAGGGAGGCCATTCAGCCCATCTTGCTCGTTTGGTTGTTAGTAACTTATTGATCCCAGAATCTCATCAAGCAGCTTCTTGAAGGATCCCAGGGTGTCAGCTTCAACAACATTACTGGGGAGTTGGTTCCAGACCCTCACAATTCTCTGTGTAAAAAAGTGCCTCCTATTTTCTGTTCTGAATGCCCCTTTATCTAATCTCCATTTATGACCCCAGGTCCTTTTTCTGTTTTCAAGTCAAAAGAAGTCCCCGGGTTGACATTGTCTATACCTTTTAGGATTTTGAATGTTTGAATCAGATCGCCGCGTAGTCTTCTTTGTTCAAGACTGAATAGATTCAATTCTTTTAGCCTGTCTGCATCTCGACATGCCTTTTAAACCGGGATAATTCTGGTCGCTCTTCTTTGCACTCTTTCTAGAGCAGCAATATCCTTTTTTTGTAACGAGGTGACCAGAACTGAACACAATATTCTAGGTGAGGTCTTACTAATGCATTGTAGAGTTTTAACATTACTTCCCTTGATTTAAATTCAACACTTCTCACAATATATCCAAGCATCTTGTTGGCCTTTTTTTATAAGCTTCCCCATTGTCTAGATGAAGACATTTCTGAGTCAACATAAACTCTAGGTCTTTTCATAGTTCCTTCTTCAATTTCACTGTCTCCCATATGATATTTATAATGCACATTTTTTATTGCCCGCATGCAATACTTTACACTTTTCTCTATTAAATTTCATTTTTGCCATGTGTCTGCCCAATTTTGAATGCTGTCTAGATCATTTTGAATGACCTTTGCTGCTTCAACAGTGTCTGCCACTCCTCCTATTTTTATGTCGTCTGCAAATTTAACGAGTTTGCTTACTATATCAGAGTCTAAATCATTAATGTAGATTAGGAAGAGCAGAGGACCTAATACTGATCCCTGTGGTACACCACTGGTTACCTCACTCCATTTTGAGGTTTCTCCTCTAATCAGTACTTTCTGTTTTCTACCTGTTAACCACTCCCTAATCCATGTGCATGCATTTCCTTGAATCCCTACTGCGTTCAGTTTGAGAATTAATCTTTTATGCGGGACTTTGTCAAAAAGCTTTCTGGAAATCTAAATAAACCATGTCGTATGCTTTGCAGTTATCCATTTTCAATGTTGCATCCTCAAAAAAAAGTCAAGTAGGTTAGTTAGACATGATCTCCCTTTCCTAAAACCATGCTGGCTGTCTCCCAGGATATTGTTACCATATAGGTAATTTTCCATTTTGGATCTTATTATAGTTTCCATAAGTTTACATATAATAGAAGTCAGGCTTATTGGTCTGTAGTTACCTGGTTCGGTTTTGTCTCCCTTTTTGTGGATTGGTATTCGTTTGCTATTTTCCAGTCTGTCGGTTTTAACCCCTGTGTCAAAGAGACTGTTGCATGATCTTGGTTAGCGGTTTGTAAATAACTTCTTTCATTTCTTTGAGTACTATTGGGAGGATCTCATCTGGCCCAGGGGATTTGTTTATTTTAAGAGCTCCTAGTCCCTTTAACACTTCTGCCTCTGTTATGCTAAAGTTATTTAAAATTGGATAGGAACAGGTCGACATGTGGGGCATGTTGTCCGTGTCCTCCTTTGTAAAAACCTGTGAAAAGTAATCATTTAATATATTTGCTATTTTTTTTTTCTTCATCTATGATTTTGCCATTTGTGTCTCTTAGACATTTAACCTCCTCTTTGAATGTTCTCTTGCTGTTATAATATTGGAAAAACATTTTGGAATTGGTTTTAGCCCCCTTAGCAATATTGATTTCTATCTCTCTCTTGGCCTTTCTAACTTCCTTTTTGACTTGTGTTTGCAGTTCAAGTACTCTTTCTGTGTGCTTTGTTTTTTGGTCCCTTTTAAACGCTCTGTAAAGTGCCTTTTTTTCGCTGAATATTTTTTTTAATTGATCTATTAAACCATTTTGGCCATTTTGTTTTAGATTTAGATTTGTCTACTTTTGGGATGTAATTGTTTTGTGCCTCTAGTACTACATTTTTTAAAAAACAGCCACCCTTTTTCTGTGGATGTTTTCTCTATTTTACTCAATCTACTTCTATTAGTCTCTGTTTCATACCTTCGTAGTTTGCTTTTCTAAAATTGTAAACCTTAGCTTTAGTCATTTCTTTTGGGGTTTTAAAAAAATATTTCAAATGAGACCATGTTGTGGTCTGAGTTTGCCAATGGCTCTCTGACCTCTGTTTTAGTTATTCTGTCTTCATTATTTGAAAAGACTAAATCAAGGCATGCCTCCCCTCTAGTCGGTGCCTTGACAAATTGCGTTAGGAAGCAGTCATTTGTCATTTCCACCATTTCAATTTAGTCCGTCGTGCCCCCATTGGGTTTTCCCATTTTATACAGAGGAATTTGAAATCCCCCCATTAGTATATGGCTTCTCCTTTTCTACACGCATTTCGAATGTCATTGTACAACAGATTATTTTGCTCAGCGTCTGAATTTGGCGGTCTATAGCATGCTCCTATTATTATGCCCTTTGAATTTGTGTCCATTATTCTGACCCATATTGATTCTGCATTGTTTTCTTTGTCCTGATTTAACACCTGGGCTTCAAGGCTATTTCTTATGTATAAGCGCTACCCTCCGCCTCTTCTGTCCTGCCTGTCTTTCCTATACAGTGTGTACCCACTAATATTATATTCGTCTCCATCACTCTCAGACAACCAAGTTTCTGTAACACCTATCACATCGTAGTTACTTGTTAGTGCAGTAGCTTCAAGTTCTAACATTTTGTTTCTGAGACTTCTAGCATTAAGATAAATACATTTAATAGTGGTCTTACCTGAGTTGTTGCCCTTGTTTTGATGTAGTCTCCCTTCTGTTTTTTGTTTTCTCCCCTTCCTTTCTAGTTTAAATGCTTCTGTACCACCTGAAGGATCCTTTCTCCAGTAGATTTGGTTCCCTTTCTGTTTAAGTGCAGTCCGTCCCACCTGTATAGATAGTCCTTGTTGTAGAAAGTGCTCCAATGTTCAAGAAAATTGAAGCCTTCCTGTGTGCTGCCACGATTTCAACCATGCATTTTGATTTTGTATTTCCAGCTGTCCATATGGTCCTTTGCAAAGGCGCCCGGCAGTATCCCAGAAAATACCACAGTTTTGGTCTTGTCTTTTAATTTCCTTCCTAGCTCTCTGAATTTGTTTTGCAGGGATCTTGGCCTGTCTCTTCCAATGTTGTTTGTACCAATGTGGACGACTACTACCGGGTCATCTGTTCGTTCTAGGAGCCTGTCCACATTCTCAGTGATGTGCTTGACTGAGGCTCCTGGAAGGCAGCACACTGTTGTAGTAAGGGGGTCCAAACTGCGAACTGAACTTGCTGTGTTTCTCAGTACAGGGTTTCTGGGATCCGTCGCGCGACGGGTAGGTGGCAGGTAGCGTTTTGCGAGCCACTGGGACCCCGCGTGGGGTCGCTGGGGCCCGTGCATGTGCCGGGGAGGTGGCAGGTAGCGTTTGGCGAGCCGCTGGCACCCCGCACGAGGTGGCTGGGGACCGTGCGCGCACCGGGGAGGTGGCAGTTAACGTTTGGTGAACCGCTGGGACCCCTTGCGGTTGGCAGGTAGGTTTTGGCGAGCCGCTGACACCCCGCACGGGGTCGAAGGGACCCGTCGCGCGTCGGGTAGGTGGTAGGAAGCATTTGGCGAGCCACTGTGAACCTGCCCGGGGGCGCCAGGGCCCGTGCGCGCACTGTGGAGGTGGCAGGTAGCGTTTCGCGAGATGCTGGGACCCCTCACGGGGTCGCTGGGCCTCGTACGCGCCCCAGGGAGTTGGCAGGTACCGATTGGCGAGCCGCTGGGACCCCTTGCAGGTGGCAGGTAGCGTTTGGTGAGCTGCTGGCACCCCGCACAGGGTTTCTGGGATCCGTCGCGCGACGGGTAGGTGGCAGATAGCGTTTGTCGAGCCGCTTGGACCCCGCGTGGGGTCGCTGGGGCCCGTGCGCGTGCCGGGGAGGTGGCAGGTAGCGTTTGGCGAGCCGCTGGCACCCCGCACGGAGTTGCTGGGGCTTGTGCGCTCACCGAGGAAGGGGCAGGTAGCATTTGGCGAGCCGCTGGGACCCCGCGCAGGGTCGCAGAGGCCCGTGCAAGCGCTGGGGAGGTGGCAGGTAGCGTTTGACGAGCCGCTGGGAACCCGCATGGGGTTGCTGGGGCTTGTGCGCACGCCAGGGAGGGGGCAGGTAGCATTTGGCGAGCCGCTGGGACCCAGCAGGGGTCGCAGAGGCCCGATGTCTTGGCGAGGTGAGGCTTGAGTACCGTTTGGCGAGCCGCTGGGACCCCGTGCGGGTGGCAGCTAACGCTTGGCGAGCCGCTGGGAACCTGTGCGGGATCGCGGGGCCCGTGCGCGCGCTGTGGAGGTAGCAGGTAGCGTTTGGCGAGACGCTGGAAACCCGCGCGGGGTCGCTGGGGCCGTCGCTCGCCAGGAGGTGGCAGCTGTTGGGACCATGGCGAGCTGTTGGGACTTTCACAGGGTGCAGATGCCCGTCGCAGCGCATGTGGGAAGGTGGCAGGTATCATTTGGCGGGCTGCTGGGACACCGCACGGGGTCGCTGGGGACCCTGCGTGCAGTGGAAAGGTGGCAGTATCGTTTGGCGAGCGGCTGGGACCACACACCGGGTCACTGGGGCCCCTGCGCGCGGTGAGAAGGTGGCATGTATCATTTGGCGAGCTGCTGGGACTCCGCACGGGGTCGCTGAGGCCAATCTTGTGATGGGAAGGTGGCAGGTATCATTTGCGAGCTTCTGGGACCCCGCATGTGGTCGCTTGGCCCGTTCGCACTGTGGGAAGGTGGCAGGTATCATTTTGAGAGCTGCTGGGACCCCTCACGGGGACGCTGGGGCCCGTGTGCACGGTGGGAAGATGATAGGTGTCGTTTGGCGAGCTGCTGTGACCCCGCATCAGATAGTTGGGGCCCGTGCGCGCTGTGGGAAGGTGGCAGGTATCGTTTGGCGAGCTGCTAGGACCCCGCACGGGGTCACTGATGGCCCATGCGTGCCGTGGGAAGGTGGCAGGTACCATTTGGCGACCTGGTTGGACCCCGTACGGGGTGGCTGGTGCCCCTGCATACAGTTGGATGGTGGCAGGTATCCTTTGGTGAACTGCTGGGACACCGCACTGGGCTGCTGGGGCCCGTATGCGCTGTTGGAAGGTGGCAGGTATCATTTGGCGAGCTGCTGGGACACTGCACAGGGTCGCTGGGGCCCGTACGCGCTGTGGGAATGTGACAGTTATCATTTGGTGGCGGTTGGGACCTTGCATGGGGTAGCTGTGTTTCGTGATCACTGTGGGAAGGTGGCAGGTATTATTTGGCGAACTGCTGGGACCTTGCATGGGGTCGCTGTGTTTCATGATCACTGTGGGAAGGTGGCAGGTATCGTTTGGCGAGCTGCTGGGAACCCGCAAGGGGCCGCTGGTGCCACTGCACCGCAGTGGGATGGTGGCAGGTATCGTATGGTGAGCTGCTGTGTCACCGTACGTGGTCGTTGAGGCCCCTGCGCGCAGTGGGAAAGTGGCAGGTATCGTTTGGCGAGCTGCTGAGTCCCGGCATGGGGTCACTGGTGCCCGTGTGCGCAGTGGGAAAGTGGCAGGTATTATTTGGCGAGCTGCTAGGACCCGCTCTGGGTCGTTGGGGCCCCTCGCGCGCATTGGGAAGGTGGCAGGTACCATTTTGGTCGAACTGCTTGGACCCGCGTAAATTAAGCTGGTGCCGATGGCGCTGTGGGAAGTGGCAGGTATCGTTTGGCGAGCTTCTGGGACTAGCGGAATCGCTTGACCCACGTCGCACAGTGGGAAGGTTGCCAGAATCGTTTGACGAGCTGCTGGGTACCCGCACGGAGTCTTTTGGCCCGTGCGCGCAGTGGGAAGGTTTCATTTATCGTTTGGCTAGCTGCTGCATCCCCGCACGGGGTCGCTGTGGCCCGTGGGCGCATGTTGGGAAGGTTGCAGGTATTGTTTGGCGTGCTGCTTTGTCCCCGCACTGGGTCGCTGGTGCCCCTGCTCGCGGTGGGATGGTGGCAGGTAACGTATGGCAAGCTGCTGGGACACCGCACGGGGTCGTTAAGGCCCCTGCACGCCGTGGGAAAGTGGCAGGTATCGTTTGGCTAGCTGCTGGGTCCCCGCATGGGGTCTCTGGGGCCAATACACGCAGTGGGAAGGTGGCAGGTATCATTTGGCGAGGTGCTGGGACCCTGCACGAGGTCGCTGGGGCCTGTGTGTGCTGTGGGAAGGTGGCAGGTATCGTTTGACGAGCTACTGGGACACAGCACGTTGTCACTGGTGCCGGTGTGCATGGTGGGAAAGTTTCAGGCATTATTTGGCGAGCTGCTAGGACCCCGCTCTGGGTCGTTGGGGCCTCTGCGTGCGGTGGGAAGGTGGCAGGTATCGTTTGGCGAGCTGCTGGGACCCTGCACGGAGTCGTTTGGCACGTGCGCGCAGTGGGAAGGTGGCAGGTATCGTTTGGTGAGATGCTGGGACCCCTCACAGGGTTGCTGGCGCCCCTGCATGCTTTGGGAAGGTGGCAGGTATCGTTTGGCGAGCTGCTTTGGCCCCGTACGGGGTGGCTGGTGCCCCTGCACGCAGTTGGATGGTGGCAGGTATCCTTTGGCGAACTGCTGGGACCCCGCATGGAGTCGTTAGGCACGTGCGCGCAGTGGGAAGGTGGTAGGTATCGTTTGGTGAGCTGCTGCAACCCCGCACGGGGTCGCTGGGGCCCGTGCGCATGGTGGGAAGGTTGCAGGTATCGTTTGTCGAGCTGCTTTGGCCCCGTACGGGGTGGCTGGTGCCCCTGCACGCAGTTGGATGGTGGCAGGTATCCTTTGGCGAACTGCTGGGACTCCGCACAGGGTTGCTGGGGCCCGTATTCGCTGTGGGAGGGTGGCAGGTATCATTTGGCAAGCTGCTGGGACACCGCACGGGGTCGCTGGGGACCCCACGTGCAGTGGGAAGGTGGCAGGTATCGTTTGGCGAGCCGCTGGGATCCCACACCGGGTCGCTGGGGCCCGTGAGCGCGGTGGGAAGGTGGCAGGTATCGTTTGACGAACGGCTGGGACCCTGCACGGAGTTGGTTGGCCCGTGCGCGCAGTGGGAGGTGGCAGGTATCGTTTGGCGAGCTGCTGGGACACCTCACAGGGTCGCTGGGTCCCCTGCGTGCTTTGGGAAGGTGGCAGTTATAGTTTGGCGAGCTGCTGCAACCCCGCACGGGGTCGCTGGGGCCTGTAAGAATGGTGGGAAGGTTGCAGGTATCGTTTGGCGAGCGGCTTTGACCCCATACCGGGTGGCTGGTGGCCCTGTACACGATGTGATGGTGGCAGATATCGTATGGCGAGCTGCTGGGAGCCTGCACTGGGTCGTTGAGGCCACTGTGCGCAGTGGGAAGGTGGCAGGTATCATTTGGTGAGCTGTTGGGTCCCCGCATTGGAACGTTGAGGCCCCTGTGCGCGCTGTGGGATGGTGGCAGGTATCATGTGGTGAGCTGCTTGGATCACGCGTAGGGTAAGCTGGGTCATGTGTGCGCTGTGGGAAGGTGGCAGGTATTGTTTGGCGAGCTGCTGGGACCCCGCACAGGGTCACTGGTGCCCCTGCGAGCGCTGCGAAAGTGGCAGGTATCGTTTGACGAGCTGCTGGGACAACACACGGGGTTGCTGAGGCCCGTGTGCGATGTGGGAAGGTTGTATTTATTCTTTGGCAAACTGCTGGGGAGTCCGCCCAGGGGTCGCTGGGGCCCGTCTTGGCGCTATGGAAGTGGCAGGTATCGTTTGGCGAACGTCTGGGACCCCAACAGGGTCGCTTGGGCCCGTGCGCGCAGTGGGAAGGTTTCTGGTATCGTTTGGCGAGCTGCTTTGACCCCGTACGGGGTGGCTGGTGCCCCTGCACGCAGTTGGATGGTGGCAGGTATCGTTTGGCGAGCTGCTGCAACCCCGCACAGGGTTGCTGGGGCCCGTAAGCATGGTGGGAAGGTTGCAGGTATCGTTTGGCGGCGGCTTTGACCCCATCTGGGGTGGCTGGTTCCCAATGCGTGGTGGGATGGTGGCAGGTATCGTATGCCCGAGCTGCTGGGACCCCGCAATGGGTCGTTGAGGGTCCCTGTGCGCAGTGGGAAGGTTGCAGGTATCATTTGGTGAGCTGCTGGGATCCCGCATGGGGTCGCTGGGTCACGTGCTCGCTGTGGGAAGGTGGCAGGTATCGTATGGCGAGCTGCTGGGACTCCGCACAGGGTCGCTGAGGCCCGTGTGCGCTGTGGGAAGGTTGCAGGTATCGTTTGTCGAGCTGCTTTGACCCCGTACGGGGTGGCTGGTGCCCCTGCACGCAGTTGGATGGTGGCGGGTATCCTTTGGCGAGCTGCTGGGACTCCGCACATGGGGTCGCTGGGGACCCCACGTGCAGTGGGAAGGTGGCAGGTATCGTTTGGCGAGCCGCTGGGACCCCACACCGGGTCGCTGGGGCCTGTGGCCGCGGTGGGAAGGTGGCAGGTATCGTTTGACGGCGGCTGGGACCCTGCACAGAGTTGGTTGGCCCGTCTTGGCATCAGTGGGAAGGTGGCAGGTGTCGTTTGGCGAGCTGCTGGGACACCTCACAGGGTCGCTGGGTCCCCCTGCGTGCTTTGGGAAGGTGGCAGTTATAGTTTGGCGACTGCTGCAACCCGCGGGGTCGCTGGGGCCTGTAAGAATGGTGGGAAGGTTGCAGGTATCGTTTGGCGAGCGGCTTTGACCCCATACCTGGTGGCTGGTGGCCCTGTACATGGTGTGATGGTGGCAGGTATCGTATGGCGAGCTGCTGGGACCCTGCACTGGGTCGTTGAGGCCACTGTGCGCAGTGGGAAGGTGGCAGGTATCATTTGGCGAGCTGTTGGGTCCCCGCATTGGAACGTTGAGGCCCTTGTGCGCGCTGTGGGAAGGTGGCAGGTATCATGTGGTGAGCTGCTTGGATCACGCATGGGGTCGCTGGGTCATGTGTGTGCTGTGGGAAGGTGGCAGGTATTGTTTGGCGAGCTGCTGGGACCCCTCACGTGGTTGCTGGGGCCCCTGCGCGCTTTGCGAAGGTGGCAGGTATCATTTGGCGAGCTGTTGGGACCCCGGACAGGGTCACTGGTGCCCCTCGCGGCGCTTGAAAGTGGCAGGTATCGTTTGACGAGCTGCTGGGACCTTGCAGGTCGCTGGGTCCCCCTGCGGCGGAGGGGAAGGTGGCAGGTATCATTTGTCGAGCTGCTGGGACAACGCACCGGGTCGCTGAGGCCCGTGTGCGATGTGGGAAGGTTGTATTTATTCTTTGGCAAACTTCTGGGAGTCGCCTTGAGGGTCGCTGGGGCCCGTCTTGGCGCTATCAGGAAGTGGCGAGGTATCGTTTGGCGAACTTCTGGGACCCCAACAGGGTCGCTTGGGCCCGTGTTGGTGGTGGGAAGGTTTCTGGTATTGTTTGGCGAGCTGCTGGGACCCGCACAGGTCGTTTAACGCGTCTTGGCGCAGTGGGAAGGTGGCAGGTATCGTTTGGTGAGATGCTGGTACCCCACAGGATCGCTGGGGCCCTGCATGCTTTGAGAAGGTGGCAGGTATCGTTTGGTGAGCTGCTGCAACGCTGCACGGGGTCGCTGGGGCCCGTGCGGCGTGGTGGGGAAGGTTGCAGGTATCGTTTGTCGAGCTGCTTTGACCCCGTGCGGGGTGGCTGGTGCCCTGCTGCGCAGTTGGATGCTGGCAGGTATCGTATGCCGAGCTGGGATCTCACAATGGGTGGTTGGGTCCTGTGCGCAGTGGGAAGGTTACAGGTATCATTTGGTGAGCTGTTGGGTCCCCTAATTGGGGCGTTGGGGCACTTGTCTTGGCGCTGAGGGAAGGTGGCAGGTATCATGTGGTGAGCTGCTGGGATCCCGCGTGGGAGGTTAGCTGGGTCACGTGCTCGCTGTGGGAAGGTGGCAGGTATCGTGGCGAGCTGCAGGGACCCTGCACAGGGTCGATTGAGAGGCCCCTGTGCGCAGTGGGAAGGTGGCAGGTATCAATTGGCGAGCTTTTGGGTCCCCTCATTGAGGCGTTGGGGCCCTTGTGCTTGGCGCTGAGGAAGGTGGCAGGTATCATGTGGTGAGCTGCTGGGATCCCGCATGGGGTCGCTGGGTCACGTGCTCGCTGTGGGAAGGTGGCAGGTATTGTTTTTTCGAGCTCCTGGGACCCCTCACAGGGTTGCTGGGGCCCATGCGTGCTTTGCGAAAGGTGGCAGGTATCATTTGGCGAGCTGTTGGGACACCGCCGCGAGGTCGCTGGGGCCCTGCGTGTGGAGGGAAGGTGGCAGGTATCATTTGGTGAGCAGTTGGGACTCCGCCGCAGGGTCGCTGAGGCCCGTGTGCGCTGTGGAAAGGTTGCAGGTATCGTTTGTCGAGCTGCTTTGACCCGTACGTCTGGTGGCTGGTGCCCTGCACGCAGTTGGATGGTGGCAGGTATCCTTTGGCGAACTGCTGGGACTCCGCACAGGGTTGCTGGGGCCCGTATTCGCTGTGGGAAGGTGGCAGGTATCATTTGGCAAGCTGCTGGGACACCGCACGGGGTCGCTGGGGACCCCACGTGCAGTGGGAAGGTGGCAGGTATAGTTTGGCGAGCTGCTGCAACCCCGCACAGGGTTGCTGGGGCCCGTAAGCATGGTGGGAAGGTTGCAGGTATCGTTTGGCGAGCGGCTTTGACCCCCATCAGGGGTGGCTGGTTCCCCAGTGCGCGGTGGGATGGTGGCAGGTATCGTATGCCGAGCTGCTGGGACCCCGCAATGGGTCGTTGAGGTCCCTGTGCGCAGTGGGAAGGTTGCAGGTATCATTTGGTGAGCTGTTGGGTCCCCTCATTGGGACGTTGGGGCACTTGTGCGCGCTGAGGGAAGGTGGCAGGTATCATGTGGTGAGCTGCTGGGATCCCGCATGGGGTCGCTGGGTCACGTGCTCGCTGTGGGAAGGTGGCAGGTATCGTATGGCGAGCTGCTGGGACCCTGCACAGGGTCGTTGAGGCCCCTGTGCGCAGTGGGAAGGTGGCAGGTATCAATTGGCGAGCTTTTGGGTCCCCTCATTGGGACGTTGGGGCCCTTGTGCGCGCTGAGGGAAGGTGGCAGGTATCATGTGGTGAGCTGCTGGGATCCCGCATGGGGTCGCTGGGTCACGTGCTCGCTGTGGGAAGGTGGCAGGTATTGTTTTTTCGAGCTCCTGGGACCCCTCACAGGGTTGCTGGGGCCCATGCGTGCTTTGCGAAGGTGGCAGGTATCATTTGGCGAGCTGTTTGGACACCGCACGAGGTCGCTGGGGCCCCTGCGTGTGGAGGGAAGGTGGCAGGTATCATTTGGTGAGCAGTTGGGACTCCGCACAGGGTCGCTGAGGCCCGTGTGCGCTGTGGAAAGGTTGCAGGTATCGTTTGTCGAGCTGCTTTGACCCCGTACGAGGTGGCTGGTGCCCCTGCACGCAGTTGGATGGTGGCAGGTATCCTTTGGCGAACTGCTGGGACTCCGCACAGGGTTGCTGGGGCCCGTATTCGTTGTGGGAGGGTGGCAGGTATCATTTGGCAAGCTGCTGGGACACCGCACGGGGTCGCTGGGGACCCCACGTGCAGTGGGAAGGTGGCAGGTATCGTTTGGCGAGATGCTGGGACCCCTCACAGGGTTGCTGGCGCCCCTGCATGCTTTGGGAAGGTGGCAGGTATCGTTTGGCGAGCTGCTGCAACCCCTTGCCGGGTCGCTGGGGCCTGTCAGGCGGTGGTGGGAAGGTTGCAGGTATCGTTTGTCAGCTGCTTTTACCCGTCGCAGGGGTGGCTGGTGCCTACTGCGCGGTTGGATGGTGGCAGGTATCCTTTGGCGAACTGCTGGGACTCCGCTGCAGGGTTGCTGGGGCCCGTATTCGCTGTGGGAGGTGGCAGGTATCATTTGGCAAGCTGCTGGGACACCGCGACGGGTCGCTGGGGACCCCACCTGCAGTGGGAAGGTGGCAGGTATCGTTTGGCGAGCCGCTGGGACCCCCACCCGGTCGCTGGGGCCCGTGGCCTGTGGGAAGGTGGCAGGTGTCGTTTGATGACGGCTGGGTCCCTGCACGGAGTTGGTTGGCCCGTCTTGGCATCAGTGGGAAGGTGGCAGGTATCGTTTGGCGAGATGCTGGGACCCCTCACAGGGTTGCTGGCGCCCTGCATGCTGGGAAGGTGGCAGGTGTCGTTTGGCGAGCTGCAACCCCAAGACGGGTCGCTGGGGCCTGTCCCGGCGTGGTGGGAAGGTTGCAGGTATCGTTTGTCGAGCTGCTTTTACCCGTGCAGGGTGGCTGGTGCCCTGCGCGCGTTGGATGGTGGCAGGTATCCTTTGGCGAACTGCTGGGACTCCTCACGTGGTCACTGGGGACCCCACATGCAGTGGGAAGGTGGCAGGTATCGTTTGGCGAGCAGCTGGGACCCCACACCCGGGTTGCTGGGGCCCGTGGCCTTGGTGGGAAGGTGGCAGGTATCGTTTGACGAGCGGCTGGGACCCTGCACGGAGTTGGTTGGCCCGTCGTGCACCTCAGTGGGAAGGTGGCAGGTATCGTTTGGCGAGCTGCTGGGACACCTCACAGGGTCGCTGGGTCCCCCTGCGTGCTTTGGGAAGGTGGCAGTTATAGTTTGGCGAGCTGCTGCAACCCCGCCGCAGGGCCGCTCGCTGGGGCCTGTAAGAATGGTGGGAAGGTTGCAGGTATCGTTTGGCGAGCGGCTTTGACCCCATACCTGGTGGCTGGTGGCCCTGTACACGGTGTGATGGTGGCAGGTATCGTATGGCGAGCTGCTGGGACCCTGCACTGGGTCGTTGAGGCCACTGTGCGCAGTGGGAAGGTTGCAGGTATCATTTGGTGAGCTGTTGGGTCCCCTCATTGGGACGTTGGGGCACTTGTCTTGCTGAGGGAAGGTGGCAGGTATCATGTGGTGAGCTGCTGGGATCCCGCATGGGGTCGCTGGGTCACGTGCTCGCTGTGGGAAGGTGGCAGGTATCGTATGGCGAGCTGCTGGGACCCTGCACAGGGTCGTTGAGGCCCCTGTGCGCAGTGGGAAGGTGGCAGGTATCAATTGGCGAGCTTTTGGGTCCCCTCATTGGGACGTTGGGGCCCTTGTGCGCGCTGAGGGAAGGTGGCAGGTATCGTGGTGAGCTGCTGGGATCCCGCATGGGGTCGCTGGGTCACGTGCTCGCTGTGGGAAGGTGGCAGGTATTGTTTTTTCGAGCTCCTGGGACCCCTCACAGGGTTGCTGGGGCCCATGCGTGCTTTCTTGAGGTGGCAGGTATCATTTGGCGAGCTGTTGGGACACCGCACGAGGTCGCTGGGGCCCCTGCGTGTGGAGGAAGGTGGCAGGTATCATTTGGTGAGCAGTTGGGACTCCGCACAGGGTCGCTGAGGCCCGTGTGCGCTGTGGAAAGGTTGCAGGTATCGTTTGTCGAGCTGCTTTGACCCCACGTCTGAGGTGGCTGGTGCCCTGCGCAGTTGGATGGTGGCAGGTATCCTTTGGCGAACTGCTGGGACTCCGCACAGGGTTGCTGGGGCCCGTATTCGCTGTGGGAGGTGGCAGGTATCATTTGGCAAGCTGCTGGGACACCGCCGCGGGGTCGCTGGGGACCCCGTGCAGTGGGAAGGTGGCAGGTGTCGTTTGGCGAGCCGCTGGGACCCCACCACCGGGTCGCTGGGGCCCGTGGCCGGTGGGAAGGTGGCAGGTATCGTTTGACGAACGGCTGGGTCCCTGCACGGAGTTGGTTGGCCCGTGCGCGCAGTGGGAAGGTGGCAGGTATCGTTTGGCGAGATGCTGGGACCCCTCACAGGGTTGCTGGCGCCCCTGCATGCTTTGGGAAGGTGGCAGGTATCGTTTGGCGGCTGCTGCAACCCCCGCGAAGTCGCTGGGGCCTGTCTTGGCGTGGTGGGAAGGTTGCAGGTATCGTTTGTCGAGCTGCTTTTACCCCATACGGGGTGGCTGGTGCCCCTGCACGCAGTTGGATGGTGGCAGGTATCCTTTGGCGAACTGCTGGGACTCCTCACGTGGTCGCTGGGGACCCCACGTGCAGTGGGAAGGTGGCAGGTATCGTTTGGCGAGCCGCTGGGACCCCACACCGGGTCGCTGGGGCCCGTGGCCTGTGGTGGGAAGGTGGCAGGTATCGTTTGACGAACGGCTGGGACCCTGCACGGAGTTGGTTGGCCCGTGCGCGCAGTGGGAAGGTGGCAGGTATCGTTTGGCGAGCTGCTGGGACACCTCACAGGGTCGCTGGGTCCCCTGCGTGCTTTGGGAAGGTGGCAGTTATAGTTTGGCGAGCTGCTGCAACCCCCCGCACGGGTCGCTGGGGCCTGTAAGAATGGTGGGAAGGTTGCAGGTATCGTTTGGCGAGCGGCTTTGACCCCATACCTGGTGGCTGGTGGCCCTGTACACGGTGTGATGGTGGCAGGTATCGTATGGCGAGCTGCTGGGACCCTGCACTGGGTCGTTGAGGCCACTGTGCGCAGTGGGAAGGTGGCAGGTATCATTTGGCGAGCTGTTGGGTCCCCGCATTGGAACGTTGAGGCCCTTGTGCGCGCTGTGGGAAGGTGGCAGGTATCATGTGGTGAGCTGCTTGGATCACGCATGGGGTCGCTGGGTCATGTGTGTGCTGTGGGAAGGTGGCAGGTATCATGTGGTGAGCTGCTTGGATCACGCATGGGGTCGCTGGGTCATGTGTGTGCTGTGGGAAGGTGGCAGGTATCGTTTGGTGAGATGCAGGCTGCCCCTGCATGCTTTGAGGTGCCATCGTTTGGTGAGCTGCTGGGAGTCCCTTAGGGGTCGCTGGGGCCCGTGTGCTGGGAGGTGGCAGGTATCATTATGCGAGCTGCTGGGACATCGCACGGGGTCGCTGGGGACCCCGCGTGCAGTGGGAAGGTGGCAGGTATCGTTTGGCGAGCTGCTGGGACCCCGCACGGAGCCGCTGGTGCCACTGCACAGGATGGGAAGGTGGTAGGTATCGTTTGATAATCTGCTGTGGGTACCATAAGGAGTCGTTTGGCCCGTGCGCATTTTGGGAAGGTTGCAGGTATCGTTTGGCGAGCTGCTTTGACCCCGCACTGGGTCGCTGGTGCCCCTACTCGCGGTGGGATGGTGGCAGATAATGTATGGCAAGCTGCTGGGACACCGCACGGGTCGTTGAGCCCTACACGCCGTGGGAAAGTGGCAGGTATCGTTTGGCTAGCTGCTGGGTCCCGCATGGGGTCTCTGGGACCACTGGCGCAATGGGAAGGTGGCAGGTATCGTTTGACGAGCTGCTGGGACCCAGCACGGGGTCACTGGTGCCGGTGTGCGTGGTGGGAAAGTTTCAGGCATTATTTGGCGAGCTGCTAGGACCCCGCTCTGGGTCGTTGGGGCCCTTGTGTGCGGAGGGAAGGTGGCAGGTATCATTTGGCGAGCTGCTGGGACAACGCACCGGGTCGCTGAGGCCCGTGTGTGCTGTGGGAAGGTTGTATTTATTCTTTGGCAAACTGCTGAGAGTCCGTACGGGGTCGCTGGGGCCCGTGCGCGCTATGGAAAGTGGCAGGTATCGTTTGGTGAACTTCTGGGACCCCAACGGGGTCGCTTGGGCCCGTGCGTGCGGTGGGAAGGTGGCAGGTATCATTTGGTGAGCTGCTGGGACACCGCATGGGGTCGTTCACCCGTGCGCGAAGTGGGAACGTGGCAGGTATCATTTGGCGAGCTGCTGGGACCCCTCACGTGGTTGCTGGGGCCTCTGCGTGCTTTGTGAAGGTGGCAGGTATAGTTTGGCGAGCTGCTGCAACCCCGCACGGGGTCACTGGGGCCCGTAAGCATGGTGGGAAGGTTGCAGGTATCGTTTGGCGAGCTGCTTTGACCCCATACGGGGTGGCTGGTGCCCCTGTACGCGATAGGATGGTGGCAGGTATCGTATGGCGAGCTGCTGGGACCCCGCAATGGGTCGTTGAGGCCCCAGTGCGCAGTGGGAAGGTGGCAGGTATCATTTGGAGAGCTGTTGGGTCCCCGCATTGGGTCGTTGGGGCCTTTGTGCGCACTTTTGGAAGGTGGCAGGTATTGTTTGGCGAGCTGCTGGGACCACTCACGTGGTTGCTGGGGCCCATGGCTTTTTCGAAGGTTGCAGGTATCATTTGGCGAGCTGTTTGGGACCCCACAGGGTCGCTGGTGCCCCTCTTGAGGCGCTGAAAGTGGCAGGTGTCGTTTAACGAGCTGCTGGGACCCCGCGCGTCGCTGGGGCCCCTGCGTGCGGAGGGAAGGTGGCAGGTATCATTTGGCGAGCTGCTGGGACACCACACGGTGTCGCTGGGGCCCGTACGCGCTGAGGGAACGTGGCAGGTATCATTTGGCGAGCTGCTGGGACCCCTCACGTGGTTGCTGGGGCCTCTGCGTGCTTTGTGAAGGTGGCAGGTATAGTTTATGAGCTGCTGCAACCCCATGCAGGGGTCACTGGGGCCCGTAAGCATGGTGGGAAGGTTGCAGGTATCGTTTGGCGAGCTGCTTTGACCCCATACAGGGTGGCTGGTGCCCTGTGCGCGATAGGATGGTGGCAGGTATCGTATGGCGAGCTGCTGGGACCCGCAATGGGTCGTTGAGGCCCCAGTCTCTTGCAGTGGGAAGGTGGCAGGTATCATTTGGAGAGCTGTTGGGTCCCGCATTGGGTCGTTGGGGCCTTTGTGCGCACTTTTTGGAAGGTGGCAGGTATTGTTTGGCGAAGCTGCTGGGACCACTCACGTGGTTGCTGGGGCCCATGGCGCTTTGCGGTTTGCAGGTATCATTTGGCGAGCTGTTTGGACCCCACACAGGGTCGCTGGTGCCCCTCGCGGCGCTGCGCAAGTGGCAGGTGTCGTTTAACGAGCTGCTGGGACCCCGCCGCGAGGTTGCTGGGGCCCCTGCGTGCGGAGGGAAGGTGGCAGGTATCATTTGGCGAGCTGCTGGGACACCACACGGTGTCGCTGGGGCCCATCTGGCGCTGAGGGAATGTGGCAGGTATCATTTGGTGGCGGTTGGGACTCCACACAGGGTCGCTGAGGCCCGTGGCGCTGTGGGAAGGTTGCAGGTATTCTTTGGCGAACTGCTGGGAGTCCGCACAGGGTCTCTGGGACCCGTGTGTGCTGTGGGAAGGTGGCAGGTATTATTTTGCGAGCAGCTGGGACCCTGCATGGGGTCGCTGTGTCCCATAAGCGCTGTGGGAAGGTGGCAGGTATCGTTTGGCGAGCTGCTGGGACCCCGCACGGGGCCGCTGGTGCCACTGCACGGATGGGAAGGTGGTAGGTATCGTCTGACGATCTGCTGGGTACCAAGAGTCGTTTGGCCCGTCTGCGCATGTTGGGAAGGTTGCAGGTATCGTTTGGCGAGCTGCTTTGACCCAGCACTGGGTCGCTGGTGCCCCTGCACGCGGTGGGATGGTGGCAGATAATGTATGGCAAGCTGCTGGGACACCGCACGGGGTCGTTGAGGCCCCTGCATGCCGTGGGAAAGTGGCAGGTATCGTTTGGCGAGCTGCTGGGTCCCCACATGGGGTCTCTGGGGCCCATACGCGCAATGGGAAGGTGGCAGGTATTGTTTGACGAGCTGCTGGGACCCAGCACGGGGTCACTGGTGCCGGTGTGCGTGGTGGGAAAGTTTCAGGCATTATTTGGCGAGCTGCTAGGACCCCGCTCTGGGTCGTTGGGGCCCTTGCGTGCGGAGGGAAGGTGGCAGGTATCATTTGGCGAGCTGCTGGGACAACGCACCGGGTCGCCGAGGCCCGTGTGTACTGTGGGAAGAATGTATTTATTCTTTGGCAAACTGCTGAGAGTCCGTCTGCGGGTCGCTGGGGCCCGTGCACGCTATGGAAAGTGGCAGGTATAGTTTGGTGAAATTCTGGGACCCTGTGGCAAAGTGGTTAGTAAGGGGAACAGGTGTAGCGGTGATGCGGTGCAGGAGTGACAGGCAGACAACGGGTAATCCAGTGACAAATGTTTTATTTATTTAAATCCTGGTCTAGCGACCGTAATAATAAGCCCGCAATACACAACGATGTGTAGAGCGCGGGATGAAAACGACAGGTTACAGTCCTGAATAAAGAAAAACGCGTTCACCGTCCCCGTGCGTGCAGTCGTGCTGGTGGTGAGTGAATACACTTTTTATTCGGTGACAGTTGTGAGGTGGTGATCCGGCTTGTGCTGGCCCATAGGCGACAGCTCGATGCTTTAGCTGTCTGGTGGTTTTAAAACACAGACAGTTATTGTACAGCAATAAACAAACAAAAACACACACACACTCAACTCTTTACAGAGTAGTACAGCACTTCTATACCGTCCTTCTCGGTCCTTGGCTTAACCTAAAACGAAGGAAAAGAACAGCGTTACCCTGGCCCCTATATGTAATCCCGCATGATATCTGGGTAAACGGTTGCAGCTGCCTTATTACCTGCAGCTGCCCCTCGCTTACCTGTCAAATCAATACGGTCTTACAACAGAGTCTCGCTTCCTTCCAGGCTGACCCACTTTCCGGTCCCGAAACGAACTGTCAGGCCAGCCCTTCCAGATACTTCTCCTCCCGTTCTTTAGCGCCCTCACAGGTCGGGAGGAAGATTTATCACCAGAACTCACTGTATTTCTGTCACATATCCCACCGCTCAGAGTGGAGCCAAGGAACACTCGGCTAAATCTACCTTTCCCATTGCTCCCCCCGGGAAAAATAATCCGCATTTTGGTGGTCTTTCCCCCGCACGGTGTACCATTATGGTACATGAAGGGCTGCAATGCCAGATACCACCGGTTATCCGGGCATTGCTGTCCTTCATTGTGCTTAACCACTTGAGTGGGGCGTGGTTGTGACAAGATCAAATGAGTGTCCCAGCAGGTAGTATCGTAAAGAGTGAGTAGCCCATTTAATGGCCAAACACTCTTTTTTTCGACTACGGAGTAGTTACGCCCAGGTAACATTTTTTTTGCTCAGGTACAATATCGGGTGTTCTACTCCAGCTACTTTTTGGGACAAGACTGCACCCAAACCTACATCCGAGGCGCCGGTGTGGAGGATGAATCTTTGGTGAAATCTGGGGTAATAAGAGTGGGGGCCTGGCAAAGTTTACGCTTAATCGTATCAAACGCCCCCTGACACTCAGCTGACCATTTAATTAAATTTACGACTCTTTTGGTGAGGTCGACTAACGGGTTAACCACTGTATGCACTCGGGGATGAAGCGGCGGTAATAACCGGCTAAGCCCAGTAGTGACCTCACCTGAGTCTTGGTTTTGGGATCGCTGCATCAACCAAAGCCTGGATTTTGGGTGACCACAGGTCTCACCCTTCCATTTCCCATTAAAAAATCCCAAATATTGAGTCTCTGTCTTGGCAAACGACATTTCCTCAGTTAGCTGTCAGCCGGGCTGCCCTTAGAGACTGAAGAACGGCTGCAACCCTAGCCAAATGCTCTCGCCAGGTGGAGCTGTAAATCACCACGCCATCAATATACGCTGCATATTCATGATGTGGGCGTAAACCCTGGTCCATCAGTCTCTGAAAGGCAGCGGGCGCACCATGTAGCCCAAATGGCATGGTTTTAAAGTGGAACAGCCCCTCTGGTGTTGAAAATGCGGTTTTCTCTCTGGAGCTGCGGGTTAAAGGGATTTGCCAGTATCCCTTCGTCAGGTCCAGAGTGGAAATAAACCTCGCTTTTCCCAGTCTGTCTAAAAGCTCGTCGACCCGAGGCATGGGATACGCATCGAACTTAGCAATAGCGTTCACCTTTCTGAAATCTACGCAAGCGGTTGGGTGCCGTCCCCAGCCACTATTACAATAGGACTGCACCACTCGCCCCTGGAAGGTTCAATCACTCCAAGCTCGAGCATATCCCATACCTCTTTTTGCCAACGCCACTGCCGACTTTCCGGGATCCGCTACGGTCTCTCTCGCACTGTGACACCTGGAGGAGAGATAATGTCATATTCAACTAAGTTCGTCCTGCCGGGCACATCAGAAAAAACATCGCTGAACTCCTCAATAAGCTTACGCAGCTCTCTTTGCTGATCCGGAACTAATTGTTCCCCCATTGAAATCGCTCTTGTGCTCGGGGTCTCTGGACAGGGACCTAAATCATCCTCCATATTGCCTGGGGCTATAAATAAGACCTCTCTTGCCTGCCAGGGCTTCAACAAATTAATGTGGTAAATTTCACGTTCATTCCGGCGATCGGGCTGTCTAATTTCATAATTTACTTTCCTATAGCCCGAATCACCTCATCTGCCCCCTGCCATTTGAGCACACAGTTTTGACTCTGATGAGGGAAGTAGCAGCATTACCTTGTCCCCCTGGTCGAAAGGTTCGAACTCAAGTGCATTTTTTGTTATAATGCTGCTCTTGTCGGGTGCTGAGCCGATCTGAGGTTGTCTTGGGCCAAACGACCGACCAAATCCAGGCGATCCCTGGTAGGAGCACATACTTCACTACATTTTTAGACGAGCCTTTGTGCTCCTCCCACCCCTCTCTCAGCAGGTTAGGAATGCCCGGAGGGCTGCCGGCCGCACAGGAGCTCAAAGGGGAGAACCCGTTGAACTCTGCGGCACTTCTCTCACTGCAAAAAAGGAGGTAGGGGAGAAGTGATGCCCACGTTTCTGCTCTTGTGTTACAAATCGCCTCAGCATCGACTTTAAGGTCTGATTAAAACGTTCCACCAGACCGTCCGATTGTGGATGATAAGCGGACGTCCTGATGGGACGTGATTTTTAATATTTTTATTACACCTGCTGTAACGTATTGGACAAAAAGTTAGTTCCGTGATCGGTCAAAATCTCTTGGGATCCCTACTCTGGCCATAATCTGTGCCTAACTCGGTGGCTATTGCAGCGGCACTAGTGGACCTCAATGGAACTGCCTCCGGGTATCGCGTTGCATAATCCACCACTACTAAAATGTGCGTATACCCGAGTCAGAAGGTAGCAAAGGGCCGACTATGTCCATTGCAATGCGCCTTCGAAGGAGTGGAAATAATCGGCAGTGGGACCAAAGGCCGGGCGCACTTTCGACCCGGCGCTACTCGCTGGCAGTCTGGGCATGTGGCTACATATCTCGACACATCAGTATGAAGACCACCCAATAGAATCGAGCCAATATCCGTTCCTCGTCTTCGGGCTCCAGGTGCCCATAAAAGGGATATCATGCGCCAGCCTCATGACCTCGGTCCCGACAAGACGGGGAACCAACAATTGTGTTACAGGCTGTCCTGTGCCCGCAGCTAGGTTTACCCTATAGTAATTGCCCCTGATACTGAAATGTGGATATACTAGCGCCCAGCGCGTCAACATCCTTACCTTCAATGGACCGGACCTGCCCCTAAGCGTGCACCAGTGACGGGTCATTATGTTGGCCCCACACCAGGTCCGCTTGAGTACCACGGGTCCGTACATCGAGAGGGGCTGAATAACCTCTGCTCTAGTCGGTCCAGTAACCTCGCTCTCTCGGTCACACCATGCGTTCCCCCCCCTTCGACTGGCGTTTGTTACCATTGCAGCACTCTCCCACCAGACCCCAGCCTTGTCTCACAAATGCTCCCTCCCATTTCGCGGTCCGTCTCTCCTTATTTGTTTTTCTAGGACGGAAAAGAGGGGAAAACATTTCAGTGTGAAAAGGAAACACATCACCAATTCGTTCCTCTTTTTTTTTTTTTTTTCTGCCACGTTTACGTGTGTGGCTGAGACTGCCATTATTTGCATCAATTCTTTGAATTTTGGCCAGTCTCGACCCAGAATAACTGGGTGTGGCAACCTTTCCGCCACCCCGACTACAAGGTGACGTTTTATCGGTCCTACCGATAAATATACTTTTAATGTGGGGTATCCGCCGTGTCTCCATGGATACAGGAGATGGCCACC
This sequence comes from Huso huso, assembly GCA_036884735.1. NCBI lineage: Eukaryota > Metazoa > Chordata > Actinopteri > Acipenseriformes > Acipenseridae > Huso > Huso huso. The sequence goes on along the minus strand of CM072699.1, from coordinate 4,499,085 downwards.
TGACCTCGTGGCGCCACGACACACCGCCCAGGAGAGCTGTCCTAATCAAGGTTTGCTCACACCCTGTGTCCACTAATGCGTGGGTTTTCACATTCCCTAACACAACATTAATCAAACAAGGCCCTCCGACCATTTTCCCCACGCTTACCAGTTTCAGGTGCCCAATTGCACGCCACGCCACACTCCATGGCAGCGGGCATGACCTGGCCAGATGTCCCGGCTGGTGGCACCTAAAACAGATAGGAGGGACAGAGGGGGCATAGGTCAGAAATCTGTCCCGCTGCTGGTATGGCAACGGGGGCAGCAGCCCTCTCTACCCCAGCTGGGGGCCAACCTTGGTCTCCATGGGGGGGCAAAGGGCCCAATGGGGTCGGTGCTCTAGGGAGGTCTGGGTCCCTGAACGCGGGGGTGGTGGTGGTGGTGTTGGAGGAGAGGGAGGGAGAGGTCGGCTGCTCCGAAGGGGCAGGGGCCGACAGGATCCCGATCCGGGCAGAGGTCAGGAGTCCTCGTCTTGCCAGTTTGACCGCCTCCTCCAGGGTGTCGGGGTTGTGGCGCCGTGATCCACGCCTGGCCGCCACCACATGGCAGAAATTGCTCGACCACAATGGCTTCCCCATCTGCTGGCGGTCTTCTTCCGGGTCAGCCAATGCACCATGTCGTCACAACCGCTCTGCAACCACCCTGGGGCGGTCTCCGGGCTCTCCGGTACTCCTCTAAACTGCGCCCGTGGTCTCCGTGGTGATGTTCAGCCGGTGGAGGATAGCCTGCTTGACCAGGTCATAATCGGGTGGCGTGATGGTCGCCATGGCTTGGTAGGCTGCCTGAGCCTCCCCAATCAGGCAGGGTCCCAACTGGCTGGCCCAGAACTCCTGCCAAGCCGCCCCGCGGTAGCCAACCGCTCGCGCCACCAAATACGCCTCCGGGTCATCCTCCGCCGACATCTTCATTGCCCGTGCCTTTCGGGGTGACATCAGCGGTGTTGTGGTAGGGGTCGTCGCTGCAGCAACGGCCAGCCTACCCGCTTCAATGAGCCCGTGTAGCGCCCTCCTCCTTCTCTCCTCTCTGCGTCGCGCCTGCTCTCCAGCGCCTGCAGCAGCTCCGCCAGTGCGTTGCGGTCCATGATCCCGTAGTCTGACACCACGTGTGGCAAAAGTGGTTAGTAAAGGAACAGGTGTAGCGGTGATGCGGTGCAGGAGTGACAGGCAGACAACGGTAATCCAGTGACAAATGTTTTTATTATTTTAAATCCTGGTCTAGCGACCGTAAATAATAAGCCCCGGCAATACACAACGATGTGTGAGCTGCGGGGATGAAAACGACAGGTTACAGTCCTGAATAAAGAAAACAAAACACGCTCACCCGCCCCGGTGCGTGCAGTCGTGCTGGTGGTGAGGAATACACTTTTATTCGGTGACAGTTGTGAGGTGGTGATCCGGCTTGTGCTGGCCCAAGGCGACAGCTCCGGATGTGCTTTAGCTGTCTGGTGGTTTTAAAACACAGACAGTTATTGTACAGCAATAAACAAACAAAACACACACACACTCAACTCTTTACAGAGTAGTACAGCACTTCTCTATACCGTCCTTCTTCGTCCTTGGCTTAACCCAAACGGCGGAAAAGAACAGCGTTACCCTGGCCCCTATATGTAATCCCGTGATGATATCTAGGTAAACGTTGCAGCTGCCTTTATTTGCAGCTGCCCCTCGCTTTACCTGTCAAATCAATACGGTCTTACAACAGAGTCTCGCTTCTTCCAGGCTGACCCACTTTCGGTCCCGAAACGAACTGTCAGGCCAGCCCTTCCAGATACTTCTCCTCCGTTCTTTTAGCCCCTCACAGGTCGGGAGGAAGATTTATCACCAGAACTCACTGTATTTCTGTCACAGACCCCAACAGGTCGCTTGGGCCCGTCTTGTGGCAGTGGGAAGGTTGCAAAGTATCGCTTGGCGAGCTGCTGGGACCCCGCGATGGAGTCGTTTGGCACGTGTGCGCAGTGGGGAAGGTGGTAGGTATCGCTTGGTGAGATGCTGGGACCCCACACAGGGTCGCTGGTGCACCTGTATGCTTTGAGAAGGTGGCAGGTATCGCTTGCTTGCAGCTGCTGCAACCCCGCACGGGAAGCTGGCCCGTGTGCGTGGTGGGAAGGTTGCAGGTATCGTTGGCGAGCGGCTTTGACCCCGGACTGGGTCGCTGGTGCCCCTGCACGCCGGTGTGATGGTGGCAGGTAACGTATGGCAAGCTGCTGGGACACCGCATGGGTCGTTGAGGCCCCGCACAGGGGAAAGTGGCAGGTATCATTTTTGAGCTGAGCTGCTGGGACCCAGCATGGGGTCACTGGTGCCGGTGTCAGGGTGGGAAAAGTGCGCAGGCATTATTTGGCGAGCTGCTGGACCCCGCCTGGGTCGTTGGGGTCTTTGCGCGGAAGGAGGAAGGTGGTGAGTGCATCATTTTAACGAGGTTGCTGGGACAACGCACCGGGGAAGCTGAGGTCCGTTGTGCTGCTGGAAGGTTGTATTTATTCTTTGGCAAACTGGCTGAGGTTGAGTCCCCCACGGGATCGCTGGGGCCCGCTGCTTTGGAAAGTGGCAGGTATCGTTTGGTGAACTGCTGGGACCCCAACAGGTCGCTGGGGCCCGTCTTGCCGTGGAAGGTTGCAGGTATTGTTTGGCATGAAATTGCTGGGACCCTGCACCGAGTCGTTAGGCACACGCACCCTGGGTGGGAAGGTGGTACAGGGTATCGTTTGGTGAGCTGCTGGGACCCTGCACGGGTCGCTGGAGCCCCGCGCTGCGGGTGGGAAGGTTGCAGGTATCGCTTTGTCGAGCTGCTTTGACCCGCGCACTGGGTCGCTGGTGCCCCTGCACGCCGGTGGATGGTGGCAGATAATGTATGGCAAGCTGCTGGGACACCGCACGGGGTCGTTGAGGCCCCTGCACGCCGTGGGAAAGTGGCAGGTATCGTTTGGCTAGCTGCTGGGTCCCCGCATGGGGTCTCTGGGGCCAATACGCCGCAATGGGAAGGTGGCAGGTATCGCTGACGAGTTGCTGGGACCCAGCACGGGTCACTGGTGCCGGTGTGCGTGGTGGGAAAAGTTTCAGGCATTATTTGGCGAGTTGCTAGGACCCCGCTCTGGGTCGTTGGGGCCCTGTGCGGAGGGGAAGGTGGCAGGTATCATTTGGCGAGTTGTTGGGACAACGACCGGTCGCTGAGGCCCGTGGTGTGCTGTGGGAAGGTTGTATTTATTCTTTTTGCAACCTGCTGAGAGTCCGTGACGGGTCGCTGGGGCCCGTGCGCCGCTGGAAAGTGGCAGGTATCGTTTGGTGAACTTCTGGGACCCCAACGGGTCGCTTGGGTCCGCGCGCGTGGGAAGGTGGCAGGTATCATTTGGTGAGCTGCTGGGACACCGCATGGGGTCGTTGCTCACCACGGTTGCGCCAGTGGGAACGTGGCAGGTATCATTTGGCGAGCTGCTGGGACCCCTCACGTGGTTGTTGGGGCCTCTGCGTGCTTTTGTGAAGGTGGCAGGTATAGTTTGCGAGCTGCTGCAACCCCCCACGGGTCACTGGGGCCCGTAAGCATGGTGGGAAGGTTGCAGGTATCGTTTGGCGAGCTGCTTTGACCCCATACCGGGTCGCTGGTGCCCCAAATGCCGAGATAGGAATGGTGGCAGGTATCGTATGGCGAGCTGCTGGGACCCCGCAATGGGTCGTTGAGGCCCCAGCGCGCAGTGGGAAGGTGGCAGGTATCATTTGAGAGCTGTTGGGTCCCCGCTGATTGGGTCGTTGGGGCCTTTGTTGCCGACACTTTTGGAAGGTGGCAGGTATTGTTTGGTGAGTTGCTGGGACCACTCACGTGGTTGCTGGGGCCCATGAGCGCTTTGCCCCTGAAGGTTGCAGGTATCATTTGGCGAGTAGGCTGTTTGGACCCCACACAGGGTCGCTGGTGCCCTGCGAGCTTTGCCAAAGTGGATGGCAGGTATCGTTTAACCAGCTGCTGGGACCCCGCACGAGGTCGCTGGGGCCCCTGCGTGCGGAGGAAGGTGGCAGGTATCATTTGGCGAGCTGCTGGGACACCACACGGTGTCGCCAGGGCCCGCACGCCGCTGAGGGAATGTGGCAGGTATCATTTGGTGAGCTGTTGGGACTCCACACAGGGTCGCTGAGGCCCGTGGTATCTGTGGGAAGGTTGCAGGTATTCTTTGGCGAACTGTTGGGAGTCCGCACAGGGTCTCTGGGACCCGTGTGTGCTGTGGGAAGGTGGCAGGTATTATTTTTGCGAGCAGCTGGGACCCTGCATGGGGTCGCTGTGTCCCATAAGCGCTGTGGGAAGGTGGCAGGTATCGCTTGGCGAGCTGCTGGGACCCCGCGACGGGGTCGCTGGTGCCACTGCACGGGATGGGAAGGTGGTAGGTATCGCCTGACGATCTGCTGGGTACCCGCAGGAGTCGCTTTGGCCCGTGCGCATGTTGGGAAGGTTGCAGGTATCGTTTTGGCGAGCTGCTTTTGACCCAGCACTGGGTCGCTGGTGCCCCGCACGCGGTGGGATGGTGGCAGATAATGTATGGCAGTTGCTGGGACACCGCACGGGTCGTTGGAGGCCCCGCATGCCGTGGGAAAGTGGCAGGTATCGTTTGGCGAGCTGCTGGGTCCCCACATGGGGTCTCTGGGGCCCATACGCGCAATGGGAAGGTGGCAGGTATTGTTTGACGAGCTGCTGGGACCCAGCACGGGTCACTGGTGCCGGATGTGCGTGGGGGAAAGTTTCAGGCATTATTTGGCGAGCTGGCCCTAGGACCCCGCCTGGTCAGTTGGGGCCCCGGCGCGGAGGGAAGGTGGCAGGTATCATTTGGCGAGCTGCTGGGACAACGCACCGGTCGCCGAGGCCCGTGTGTACTGTGGGAAGAATGTATTTATTCTTTGGCAACCTGCTGAGAGTCCGTGGGACGGGTCGCTGGGGCCCGTCTGCACGCTATGGAAAGTGGCAGGTATAGTTTGGTGAAATTCTGGGACCCCAACAGGTCGCTTGGGCCCGTCTTGCCGTGGGAAGGTGGTAGGTATCGTTTGGTGAGATGCTTGGGACCCCACACAGGGTCGCCCCAATGGTGCACCTGTATGCTTTGAGAAGGTGGCAGGTATCGTTTGGCAAGTTGCTGCAACCCCGACGGGTCGCTGGGTCCCCGCAAAGCGTGGTGGGAAGGTTGCAGGTATCGCTTGGCGAGCTGCTTTGACCCCGCACTGGGTCGCTGGTGCCCCTGCACGCGGTGTGATGGTGGCAGGTAACGTATGGCAAGCTGCTGGGACACCGCATGGGGTCGTTGAGGCCCCGGCACGCCGTGGGAAAGTGGCAGGTATCGTTTGACGAGCTGCTGGGACCCAGCATGGGGTCACTGGTGCCGGTGTGCGGGTGGGAAAGTTGCCGGCATTATTTGGCGAGCTGCTGGGGGACCCCGCTGGGTCGGTTGGGGCCTTGGCGCGCGGAGGGAAGGTGGCAGGTATCATTTGGCGAGCTGCTGGGACAACGCACCGGGTCGCTGAGGCCCGTGTGCGCTGTGGGAAGGTTGTATTTATTCTTTGGCAAACTGCTGGGAGTCCGTACGGGGTCGCTGGGGCCCGTGCGCGCTATGGAAAGTGGCAGGTATCGTTTGGTGAACTTCTGGGACCCCAACAGGTCGCTTGGGCCCGCGCTTGTATGCTGGGAAGGTTGCAGGTATTGTTTGGCGAGTTGCTGGGACCCTGCACGAGTCGTTAGGCACGTGCGCGCAGTGGGAAGGTGGTAGGTATCGTTTGGTGAGCTGCTGGGACCCTGCACGGGGTCGCTGGAGCCCCTGCGCGTGGTGGGAAGGTTGCAGGTATCGTTTGTCGAGCTGCTTTGACCCCCGACGGGGTGGCTGGTGCCCCTGCACGCAGTTGGATGGTGGCAGGTATCCTTTGACGAACTGCTGGGACTCCGCTGTGGGTTGCTGGGGCCCGTATTCGCTGTGGGAGGGTGGCAGGTATCATTTGGCGAGCTGCTGGGACACCGCATGGGGTATCGCTGAGGGACCCCACGGGTGCAGTGGGAAGGTGGCAGGTATCGTTTGGCGAGCTGCTGGGACCCCACACCGGGTCGCTGGGGCCCGTGAGCTGTGGGAAGGTGGCAGGTATCGTTTGATCTAAACGGCTGGGACCCTGCACAGAGTTGCTTGGCCCGTGCACGCAGTGGGAAGGTGGCAGGTATCGTTTGGCAAGCTGCTGTGACACCACAGGGTCGCTGGGGCCCCCGCGTGGCTTTGGGAAAGTGGCAGGTATAGTTTGGCGTGCTGCTGCAACCCCCCAATTTGGTCCGCCAGGAGTCCTGAAAGCATGGTGGGAAGGTTGCAGGTGTCGTTTGGCGAGCGGCTTTGACCCCATACGGGGTGGCTGGTGCCCCTGTACGCAGTGTGATGGTGGCAGGTATCGTATGGCGAGCTGTTGGGTCCCCGCATTGGAACGTTGAGGCTCTTGTGCGCGCTGTGGGAAGGTGGCAGGTATCATGTGGTGAGCTGCTTGGATCACGCATGGGGTCGCTGGGTCACGTGTGCGCTGTGGGAAGGTGGCAGGTATTGTTTGGCGAGCTGCTGGGACCCCGCACAGGGTCGCTGGTGCCCCTGCGAGCACTGCGAAAGTGGCAGGTATCGTTTGACGAGCTGCTGGGACCTGCACGGAGTCGCGGTTCCGGGAAGCGTGGTTGGAAGTTGGCAGGCATCGTTTGTCGAAGCTGCTGGGACCCCTCGCGACGGGGTTTGGGCCCGTGCGCGCGGTGGGAAGGTTGCAGGTATCGTTTGGCGAGCTGCTGGGACCCCGCACGGAGTCGCTGGGGACCGTGCGCGCGGAGGGAAGGTGGCAGGTATTGTTTGGCAAGCTGCTGGTATCCCGCATGAGGGTTGCTGGGGCCCGCTGCAGAGGCAAGGCAAGGTGCCAGGTGGCATTATTCGGCGACGCGTTGGACCTCGTGACGATGTCACTGCGGCACGTGCACGAGGTGGCAAGGTGGCAGGTATGCTTGGCGAGCTTCTGGGACCCTGCACGGGCTCGCTTTGGCCCGTGCGCTCAGTCGGAAGGTGGCAGGTATTGTTTGGCGAGCTCCTGGGACCCCTCACAGGGTTGCTGGGGCCCATGCGTGCTTTGCGAAGGTGGCATGTATCATTTGGCGAGCTGTTGGGACACCGCACGGGTCGCTGGGGCCCCCCGCGTGTGGAGGGGAAGGTGGCAGGTATCATTTGGTGAGCAGTTGGGACTCCGCACAGGTCGCTGAGGCCCGTGTGCTGTGGGAAGGTTGCAGGTATCGTTTGTCAAGCTGCTGGGAGTCCGCACGGGTCGCTGGGGCCCGTGTGCGCTGTGGGAGGGTGGCAGGTATCATTATGGCGAGCTGCTGGGACATCGCACGGGTCGCTGGGGACCCCGTGCAGTGGGAAGGTGGCAGGTATCGTTTGGCGAGCTGCTGGGACCCGCGAACGGGTGGTGGAAGGTGGCAGCCCGCTGGTGCCACTGCACGGGATGGGAAGGTGGTAGGTATCGTTTGACAATCTGCTGGGTACCATAGGAGTCGTTTGGCCCGCAAGCATTTTGGGAAGGTTGCAGGTATCGTTTGGTGAGCTGCTTTGACCCCGCACTGGGTCGCTGGTGCCCCCCTGCACGCAGTGGGATGGTGGCAGATAATGTGGTGGCAAGCTGCTGGGACACCGCGGGAAGGGGCAGGTCGTTTGAGGCCCCTTTGCGCCGGTGGGGTGGCCCTGTAAAGTGGCAGGTATCGTTTGGCTAGCTGCTGGGTCCCCGCATGGGGTCTCTGGGGCCAATCTCACGCAATGGGAAGGTGGCAGGTATCGTTTGGACGAGCTGCTGGGACCCAGCACGGGGTCACTGGTGCCGGTGTGCGTGGTGGGGTAAGTTTCAGGCATTATTTGGCGAAGTTGCTGGGACCCGCTCTGGGTCGTTGGGGCCCTTCATGTGGCTGCGAGGGGAAGGTGGCAGGTATCATTTGGCGAGCTGCTGGGACAACGCACCGGGTCGCTGAGGCCCGTGTGTGCTGTGGGAAGGTTGTGGTTTATTCTTTGGCAAACTGCTGAGAGTCCGTACGGGGTCGCTGGGGCCCGTCGTTAGCGCTATGGAAAGTGGCAGGTATCGTTTGGTGAACTTCTGGGACCCCAACGGGTCGCCAGTTCCGTGGTGTGCGGTGGGAAGGTGGCAGGTATCATTTGGTGAGCTGCTGGGACACCGCGCCATGGGTCGTTTCACCCGGGAAGGGGGAAGTGGCAGGTATCATTTGGCGAGCTGCTGGGACCCCTCACGTGGTTGCTGGGGCCTCTGCGTGCTTTGTGAAGGTGGCAGGTATAGTTTGGCGAGCTGCTGCAACCCCGCACGGGGTCACTGGGGCCCGTAAGCATGGTGGGAAGGTTGCAGGTATCGTTTGGCGAGCTGCTTTGACCCCATACGGGGTGGCTGGTGCCCCTGTACGCGATAGGATGGTGGCAGGTATCGTATGGCGAGCTGCTGGGACCCCGCAATGGGTCGTTGAGGCCCCAGTGCGCAGTGGGAAGGTGGCAGGTATCATTTGGAGAGCTGTTGGGTCCCCGCATTGGGTCGTTGGGGCCTTTGTGCGCACTTTTGAAGGTGGCAGGTATTGTTTGGCGAGCTGCTGGGACCACTCACGTGGTTGCTGGGGCCCATGAGCTTTGGGCGAAGGTTGCAGGTATCATTTGGCGAGCTGTTTGGACCCCACACAGGGTCGCTGGTGCCCCCTCTTGCTAAAGTGGCAGGTATCGTTTAACGAGCTGCTGGGACCCCCAGGTCGCTGGGGCCCCGCGCATGGGGAAGGTGGCAGGTATCATTTGGCGAGCTGCTGGGACACCACACGGTGTCGCTGGGGCCGGGACGCCGCTGAGGAACGTGGCAGGTATCATTTGGCGAGCTGCTGGGACCCCTCACGTGGTTGCTGGGGCCTCTGCGTGTTTTGTGAAGGTGGCAGGTATAGTTTGGCGAGCTGCTGCAACCCCCATGCGGGGGTCACTGGGGCCCGTAAGCATGGTGGGAAGGTTGCAGGTATCGTTTGGCGAGCTGCTTTGACCCCACACGGGGTGGCTGGTGCCCTGTACGCGATAGGATGGTGGCAGGTATCGTGGCGAAGCTGCTGGGACCCCGCAATGGGTCGTTGAGGCCCCAGTGCGCAGTGGGAAGGTGGCAGGTATCATTTGGAGAGCTGTTGGGTCCCCGCATTGGGTCGTTGGGGCCTTTGTGCGCACTTTTTGGAAGGTGGCAGGTATTGTTTGGCGAGCTGCTGGGACCACTCACGTGGTTGCTGGGGCCCATGAGCGCTTTGCGAAGGTTGCAGGTATCATTTGGCGAGCTGTTTGGACCCCACACAGGGTCGCTGGTGCCCCTGCGAGCGCTGCGCAAGTGGCAGGTATCGTTTAACGAGCTGCTGGGACCCCGCACGAGGTTGCTGGGGCCCCTGCGTGCGGAGGGAAGGTGGCAGGTATCATTTGGCGAGCTGCTGGGACACCACACGGTGTCGCTGGGGCCCGTACGCGCTGAGGGAATGTGGCAGGTATCATTTGGTGAGCGGTTGGGACTCCACACAGGGTCGCTGAGGCCCGTGCGCGCTGTGGGAAGGTTGCAGGTATTCTTTGGCGAACTGCTGGGAGTCCGCACAGGGTCTCTGGGACCCGTGTGTGCTGTGGGAAGGTGGCAGGTATTATTTTGCGAGCAGCTGGGACCCTGCATGGGGTCGCTGTGTCCCATAAGCGCTGTGGGAAGGTGGCAGGTATCGTTTGGCGAGCTGCTGGGACCCCGCACGGGGCCGCTGGTGCCACTGCACGGGATGGGAAGGTGGTAGGTATCGTCTGACGATCTGCTGGGTACCCGCAAGGAGTCGTTTGGCCCGTGCGCATGTTGGGAAGGTTGCAGGTATCGTTTGGCGAGCTGCTTTGACCCAGCACTGGGTCGCTGGTGCCCCTGCACGCGGTGGGATGGTGGCAGATAATGTATGGCAAGCTGCTGGGACACCGCACGGGTCGTTGAGGCCCCTGCATGCCGTGGGGAAAGTGGCAGGTATCGTTTGGCGAGCTGCTGGGTCCCCACATGGGGTCTCTGGGGCCCACGCGCAATGGGAAGGTGGCAGGTATTGTTTGACGAGCTGCTGGGACCCAGCATGGGGTCACTGGTGCCGGTGTGCGTGGGAAAGTTTCAGGCATTATTTGGCGAGCTGCTAGGACCCCGCTCTGGGTCGTTGGGGCCCTTGCGTGCGGAGGGAAGGTGGCAGGTATCATTTGGCGAGCTGCTGGGACAACGCACCGGGTCGCTGAGGCCCGTGTGTGCTGTGGGAAGGTTGTATTTATTCTTTGGCAAACTGCTGAGAGTCCGTACGGGGTCGCTGGGGCCCGTGCACGCTATGGAAAGTGGCAGGTATAGTTTGGTGAAATTCTGGGACCCCAACAGGTCGCTTGGGCCCGTGCGCGCGGTGGGAAGGTTGCAAGTATCGTTTGGCGAGCTGCTGGGACCCCGCATGGAGTCGTTTGGCACGTGTGCGCTGTGGGAAGGTGGTAGGTATCGTTTGGTGAGATGCTGGGACCCCACACAGGGTCGCTGGTGCACCTGTATGCTTTGAGAAGGTGGCAGGTATCGTTTGGCAAGCTGCTGCAACCCCGCACGGGGTCGCTGGGGCCCATGCGCGTGGTGGGAAGGTTGCAGGTATCGTTTGGCGAGCTGCTTTGACCCCGCACTGGGTCGCTGGTGCCCCTGCACGCGGTGGGATGGTGGCAGGTAACGTATGGCAAGCTGCTGGGACACCGCATGGGGTCGTTGAGGCCCCGGCACCGTGGGGAAAGTGGCAGGTATCGTTTGATGAGCTGCTGGGACCCAGCATGGGGTCACTGGTGCCGTGCGTGGTGGGGAAAGTTTCGGCATTATTTGGCGACTGCTAGGACCCCGCTCTGGGTCGTTGGGGCCCTTGCGTGCGGAGGGAAGGTGGCAGGTATCATTTGGCGAGCTGCTGGGACAACGCACCGGGTCGCTGAGGCCCGTGTGCGCTGTGGGAAGGTTGTATTTATTCTTTGGCAAACTGCTGGGAGTCCGTACGGGGTCGCTGGGGCCCGTGCGCGCTATGGAAAGTGGCAGGTATCGTTTGGTGAACTTCTGGGACCCCAACAGGTCGCTTGGGCCCGTGCGCGCGGTGGGAAGGTTGCAGGTATTGTTTGGCGAGCTGCTGGGACCCCGCATGGAGTCGTTAGGCACGTGCGCGCAGTGGGAAGGTGGTAGGTATCGCTTGAGCTGCTGGGACCCTGCACGGGGTTCGCTGGAGCCCTGGTGGGAAGGTTGGGTATCGCTGGTCGCCCCCCGCGGGGTGGCGGTGCCCTGCACGCAGTTGGATGGTGGCAGGTATCCTTTGGCGAACTGCTGGGACTCCGCACAGGGTTGCTGGGGCCCGTATTCGCTGTGGGAGGGTGGCAGGTATCATTTGGCGAGCTGCTGGGACACCGCATGGGGTCGCTGGGGACCCCACGCAGTGGGAAGGTGGCAGGTATCGTTTGGCGAGCAGCTGGGACCCCACACCGGTCGCCAGGGCCCGTGAGCCGCCGTGGGAAGGTGGCAGGTATCGCTTGACGAACGGCTGGGACCCTGCACAGAGTTGGTTGGCCCGCGTAACGCAGTGGGAAGGTGGCAGGTATCGTTTGGCAAGCTGCTGTGACACCTCACAGGGTCGCTAGGGCCCCCTCGTGCTTTGGGAAAGTGGCAGGTATAGTTTGGCGTGCTGCTGCAACCCCCGCACGGGTCGCTGGGGCCTGTAAGAATGGTGGGAAGGTTGCAGGTGTCGTTTACGAAGGGCTTTGACCCCATACGGGGTGGCTGGTGCCCCTGTACGCAGTGTGATGGTGGCAGGTATCGTATGGCGAGCTGCTGGGACCCTGCACTGGGTCGTTGAGGCCACTGTGTGCAGTGGGAAGGTTGCAGGTATCATGTGGTGAGCTGCTTGGATCACGCATGGGGTCGCTGGGTCACGTGTGCGCTGTGGGAAGGTGGCAGGTATTGTTTGGCGAGCTGCTGGGACCCCGCACAGGGTCGCTGGTGCCCCTGCGAGCACTGCGAAAGTGGCAGGTATCGTTTGACGAGCTGCTGGGACCTCGCACGGAGTCGCGGGGTTCCGTGCACGTGGTTGGAAGTTGGCAGGCATCGTTTGCCGAGCTGCTGGGACCCCGCACGGGGTCGCTTTGGCCCGTGCGCGCGGTGGGAAGGTTGCAGGTATCGTTTGGCGAGCTGCTGGGACCCCGCACGGAGTCGCTGGGGACCGTGCACGCGGAGGGAAGGTGGCAGGTATTGTTTGGCAAGCTGCTGGTATCCCGCATGAGGGTTGCTGGGGCCCGTGCGCGCAGAGGCAAGGTGCCAGGTATTATTCGGCGACGTGCTTGGACCTCGTACGATGTCACTGCGGCACGTGCACGAGGTGGCAAGGTGGCAGGTATGCTTGGCGAGCTTCTGGGACCCTGCACGGCTCGGTCGGAAGGTGGCTATTGTTTGGCGAGCTGCTGGGACCCTCACAGGGTTGTTGGGGCCAGTCGGAAGGTGGCATGTATCATTTGGCGAGCTGTTGGGACACCGCATCGAGGTCGCTGGGGCCCCGCGTGCTGGAGGGAAGGTGGCAGGTATCATTTGGTGAGCAGTTGGGACTCCGCACAGGGTCGCTGAGGCCCGTGTGCGCTGTGGGAAGGTTGCAGGTATCGTTTGTCGAGCTGCTGGGAGTCCGCACGGGGTCGCTGGGGCCCGTGTGCGCTGTGGGAGGGTGGCAGGTATCATTATGCGAGCTGCTGGGACATCGCACGGGGTCGCTGGGGACCCCGCGTGCAGTGGGAAGGTGGCAGGTATCGTTTGGCGAGCTGCTGGGACCCCGCACGGAGCCGCTGGTGCCACTGCACGGGATGGGAAGGTGGTTGGTATCGTTTGACAATCTGCTGGGTACCCGCAAGGAGTCGTTTGGCCCGTGCGCATTTTGGGAAGGTTGCAGGTATCGTTTGGCGAGCTGCTTTGACCCCGCACTGGGTCGCTGGTGCCCCTGCACGCGGTGGGATGGTGGCAGATAATGTATGCCAAGCTGCTGGGACACCGCACGGGGTCGTTGAGGCCCCTGCACGCCGTGGGAAAGTGGCAGGTATCGTTTGGCGAGCTGCTGGGTCCCCGCATGGGGTCTCTGGGGCCAATACGCGCAATGGGAAGGTGGCAGGTATCGTTTGACGAGCTGCTGGGACCCAGCACGGGGTCACTGGTGCCGGTGTGCGTGGTGGGAAAGTTTCAGGCATTATTTGGCGAGCTGCTAGGACCCCGCTCTGGGTCGTTGGGGCCCTTGCGTGCGGAGGGAAGGTGGCAGGTATCATTTGGCGAGCTGCTGGGACAACGCACCGGGTCGCTGAGGCCCGTGTGTGCTGTGGGAAGGTTGTATTTATTCTTTGGCAAACTGCTGAGAGTCCGTACGGGGTCGCTGGGGCCCGTGCGCGCTATGGAAAGTGGCAGGTATCGTTTGGTGAACTTCTGGGACCCCAACGGGTCGCTGGGTCCGTATCATTTGGTGAGCTGTGGGAAGGTTGCAAGTATCGTTTGGTGAGCTGCTGGGACCCTGCACGAGTCGTTTGGCACGTGCGCGCAGTGGGAAGGTGGCAGGTATCGTTTGTCGAGCTGCTTTGACCCCGTACGGGGTGGCTGGTGCCCCTGCACGCAGTTGGATGGTGGCAGGTATCCTTTGGCGAACTGCTGGGAGTCCACACTGGGTTGCTGGGGCCCGTATGCGCTTTGGGAAGGTGGCAGGTATCATTTGGTGAGCTGCTGGGACACCGCCCATGGCGCTGGGGTCGTTTCACCCGTCTTGGCGGGGAACGTGGCAGGTATCATTTGGCGAGCTGCTGGGACCCCTCACGTGGTTGCTGGGGCCTCTGCGTGCTTTGTGAAGGTGGCAGGTATAGTTTGGCGAGCTGCTGCAACCCCGCACGGGGTCACTGGGGCCCGTAAGCATGGTGGGAAGGTTGCAGGTATCGTTTGGCGAGCTGCTTTGACCCCATACACGGGTGGCTGGTGCCCCTGTACGCGATAGGATGGTGGCAGGTATCGTATGGCGAGCTGCTGGGACCCCGCAATGGGTCGTTGAGGCCCCAGTGCGCAGTGGGAAGGTGGCAGGTATCATTTGGAGAGCTGTTGGGTCCCCGCATTGGGTCGTTGGGGCCTTTGTGCGCACTTTTTGAAGGTGGCAGGTATTGTTTGGCGAAGCTGCTGGGACCACTCACGTGGTTGCTGGGGCCCATGAGCGCTTTGCGGCGGTTGCAGGTATCATTTGGCGAGCTGTTTGGACCCCACACAGGGTCGCTGGTGCCCCCCGCTGAGCCGAAGTGGCAGGTATCGTTTAACGAGCTGCTGGGACCCCGCGACGCGAGGTCGCTGGGGCCCCTGCGTGCGGAGGGAAGGTGGCAGGTATCATTTGGCGAGCTGCTGGGACACCACACGGTGTCGCTGGGGCCCGTACGCGCTGAGGGAATGTGGCAGGTATCATTTGGTGAGCGGTTGGGACTCCACACAGGGTCGCTGAGGCCCGTGCGCGCTGTGGGAAGGTTGCAGGTATTCTTTGGCGAACTGCTGGGAGTCCGCACAGGGTCTCTGGGACCCATAAGGTGTGCTGGGAAGGTGGCAGGTATTATTTTGCGAGCAGCTGGGACCCTGCATGGGGTCGCTGTGTCCCATAAGCGCTGTGGGAAGGTGGCAGGTATCGTTTGGCGAGCTGCTGGGACCCCGCACGGGGCCGCTGGTGCCACTGCACGGGATGGGAAGGTGGTAGGTATCGTCTGACGATCTGCTGGGTACCCGCAAGGAGTCGTTTGGCCCGTGCGCATGTTGGGAAGGTTGCAGGTATCGTTTGGCGAGCTGCTTTGACCCAGCACTGGGTCGCTGGTGCCCCTGCACGCGGTGGGATGGTGGCAGATAATGTATGGCAAGCTGCTGGGACACCGCACGGGGTCGTTGAGGCCCCTGCATGCCGTGGGAAAGTGGCAGGTATCGTTTGGCGAGCTGCTGGGTCCCCGCATGGGGTCTCTGGGGCCCAGGTATTGTTTGCGCAATGGGAAGGTGGCAGGTATTGTTTGACGAGCTGCTGGGACCCAGCACGGGGTCACTGCTGGGACAACCGGTGTGGCCCGTGGTGGGAAAGTTTCAGGCATTATTTGGCCGTCTGAGCTGCTAGGACCCGCTCTGGGTCGTTGGGGCCCTTGTGTGCGGAGGGAAGGTGGCAGGTATCATTTGGCGAGCTGCTGGGACAACGCACCGGGTCGCTGAGGCCCGTGTGTGCTGTGGGAAGGTTGTATTTATTCTTTGGCAAACTGCTGAGGAGTCCCAGACGGGTCGCTGGGGCCCGTGCACGCTATGGGAAAGTGGCAGGTATAGTTTGGTGAAATTCTGGGACCCCAACAGGTCGCTTGGGCCCGTCTTGTACGCTTTTGGGAAGGTTGCAGGTATCGTTTGGCGAGCTGCTGGGACCCCGCGGGTCGTGGAGTCGCGCATTAATGCGCTGTGGGAAGGTGGTAGGTATCGTTTGGTGAGATGCTGGGACCCCACAGGGTCGCTGGTGCACCTGTATGCTTTGAGAAGGTGGCAGGTATCGTTTGGGAAAGGCTGCTGCAACCCCTTTGACACGGGGGTCGCTGGTGCCCCTGCGTGGTGGGAAGGTTGCAGGTATCGTTGGCGAGCTGCTTTGACCCCTGGAAAGTGGTCGCTGGTGCCCCTGCACGGATGGGGATGGTGGCAGGTAACGATGGCAAGCTGCTGGGGACACCGGTCGCTGAGCCACTGTGCGCTGTGGGAAGGTGGGGTCGTTGAGGCCCCCGCACGCCGTGGGGAAAGTGGCAGGTATCGTTTGACGAGCTGCTGGGACCCAGCACGGGGTCACTGGTGCCGGTGGACCCGCGCTGCAACCCCGCACGGTGTGGTGGGAAAGTTCCGGCATTATTTGGCGAAATGCTGCTAGGACCCCGCGAGCTGTTGGGACCCCGCACAGGGTTGGGGCCCTGCAAATGAGGAGGAAGGTGGCAGGTATCATTTGGCGAGCTGCTGGGACAAATTACACCAGGTATCATTTGGGCTGAGGCCCGTCGAATGGTGCCCGGTGCGCTGTGGGAAGGTTGTATTTATTCTTTGGCAAACTGCTGGGAGTCCCACACTGGTGGCTGGGGCCCGTGGGCCCGTGGCGCTTATGGAAAGTGGCAGGTATCGTTTGGTGAACTTCTGGGACCCCAACAGGTCGCTTGGGACCCCGCATCGGGTCGCGGCCCGTCGGCGCTGTGGGAAGGTTTCAGGTATCGTTTGGCGAGCTCCTGGGACCCCAGGTCGTGGCCCCTGCACGCACAGGGTATCGGGTTGCTGGGGCCCCGCATGAAAGTGGCAGGTATCGTTTGGCGAAGCTGGGACCCCGCGGTGGCATGTATCATTTGGCGGTATCGCTGTTGGGACCCCGCGACGGGGGTCGCTGGGAAGGTGGCCGTTTGGCGAGCGGCTGGGGAGGGAAGGTGGCAGGTATCATTTGGTGAGCAGTTGGGACTCACCGCACAGGGTCGCTGGGGCCCGTGGTGCGCTGTGGGAAGGTTGGCAGGTATCGTTTGGCGAGCTGTTGGGACCCTCACAGTTGCTGGTGCCCCCTGCTGGCGGTGGGAGTCCGGTACATTTGGTGAAAGGTGAGCAGTCTGGAGGCCCGCACAGCGCGCTGTGGGAAGGCCCAGGTGGGAAGGTGGCAGGTATCGCTTGGTGGCAAGCTGCTGGGAGCAGTCCGACTCACAGGTCGCTGGGGCCCGTGTGCGCTGTGGGAAGGTGGCAGGTATCATTGTCAAGCTGCTGGGACCCCGCGCGGGTCGCTGGGGACCCGTGCGCGGGAAGGTGGCAGGTATCGTTTGGCGAGCTGCTGGGACCCCGCACCCGGACGCTGGTGCCACTGCGGGCGGGATGGGAAGGTGGTTGGTATCGTTTGACAATCTGCTGGGTACCCGCAAGGAGTCGTTTGGCCCGTGCGCATTTTGGGAAGGTTGCAGGTATCGTTTGGCGAGCTGCTTTGACCCCGCACTGGGTCGCTGGTGCCCCTGCACGCGGTGGGATGGTGCAGATGATGTATGGCAAGCTGCTGGGACACCGCACGGGGTCGTTGAGGCCCCTGCACGCCGTGGGAAAGTGGCAGGTATCGTTTGGCGAGCTGCTGGGTCCCCGCATGGGGTCTCTGGGGCCAATACGCGCAATGGGAAGGTGGCAGGTATCGTTTGACGAGCTGCTGGGACCCAGCACGGGGTCACTGGTGCCGGTGTGCGTGGTGGGAAAGTTTCAGGCATTATTTGGCGAGCTGCTAGGACCCCGCTCTGGGTCGTTGGGGCCCTTGCGTGCGGAGGGAAGGTGGCAGGTATCATTTGGCGAGCTGCTGGGACAACGCACTGGGTCGCTGAGGCCCGTGTGTGCTGTGGAAGGTTGTATTTATTCTTTGGCAAACTGCTGAGAGTCCGTGCGGGTCGCTGGGGCCCGTCTTGGCGCTATGGAAAGTGGCAGGTATCGTTTGGTGAACTTCTGGGACCCCAACGGGGTCGCTTGGGTCCGCGTGCGGTGGGGAAGGTTGCAAGTATCGCTTTGGCGAGCTGCTGGGACCCTGCACGGAGTCGCTTGGCACGCATCTTGCCGCAGTGTGGGAAGGTGGCAGGTATCGTTTGTCGAGCTGCTTTGACCCCGTACGGGGTGGCTGGTGCCCCTGCACGCAGTTGGATGGTGGCAGGTATCCTTTGGCGAACTGCTGGGAGTCCACACTGGGTTGCTGGGGCCCGTATGCGCTTTGGGAAGGTGGCAGGTATCATTTGGTGAGCTGCTGGGACACCGCATGGGGTCGTTTCACCCGTGCGCGAAGTGGGAACGTGGCAGGTATCATTTGGCGAGCTGCTGGGACCCCTCACGTGGTTGCTGGGGCCTCTGCGTGCTTTGTGAAGGTGGCAGGTATAGTTTGGCGAGCTGCTGCAACCCCGCACGGGGTCACTGGGGCCCGTAAGCATGGTGGGAAGGTTGCAGGTATCGTTTGGCGAGCTGCTTTGACCCCATACGGGGTGGCTGGTGCCCCTGTACGCGATAGGATGGTGGCAGGTATCGTATGGCGAGCTGCTGGGACCCCGCAATGGGTCGTTGAGGCCCCAGTGCGCAGTGGGAAGGTGGCAGGTATCATTTGGAGAGCTGTTGGGTCCCCGCATTGGGTCGTTGGGGCCTTTGTGCGCACTTTTTGGAAGGTGGCAGGTATTGTTTGGCGAGCTGCTGGGACCACTCACGTGGTTGCTGGGGCCCATGAGCGCTTTGCGAAGGTTGCAGGTATCATTTGGCGAGCTGTTTGGACCCCACACAGGGTCGCTGGTGCCCCTGCGAGCGCTGCGAAAGTGGCAGGTATCGTTTAACGAGCTGCTGGGACCCCGCACGAGGTCGCTGGGGCCCCTGCGTGCGGAGGGAAGGTGGCAGGTATCATTTGGCGAGCTGCTGGGACACCACACGGTGTCGCTGGGGCCCGTACGCGCTGAGGGAATGTGGCAGGTATCATTTGGTGAGCGGTTGGGACTCCACACAGGGTCGCTGAGGCCCGTGCGCGCTGTGGGAAGGTTGCAGGTATTCTTTGGCGAACTGCTGGGAGTCCGCACAGGGGTCGCTGTGTCCCATAAGCGCTGTGGGAAGGTGGCAGGTATCGTTTGGCGAGCTGCTGGGACCCCGCACGGGGCCGCTGGTGCCACTGCACGGGATGGGAAGGTGGTATCGCCTGACGATCTGCTGGGTACCCGCAAGGAGTCGTTTGGCCCGTGCGCATGTTGGGAAGGTTGCAGGTATCGTTTGGCGAGCTGCTTTGACCCAGCACTGGGTCGCTGGTGCCCCTGCACGCGGTGGGATGGTGGCAGATAATGTATGGCAAGCTGCTGGGACACCGCACGGGGTCGTTGAGGCCCCTGCATGCCGTGGGAAAGTGGCAGGTATCGTTTGGCGAGCTGCTGGGTCCCCGCATGGGGTCTCTGGGGCCCATACGCGCAATGGGAAGGTGGCAGGTATTGTTTGACGAGCTGCTGGGACCCAGCACGGGGTCACTGGTGCCGGTGTGCATGGTGGGAAACTTTCAGGCATTATTTGGCGAGCTGCTAGGACCCCGCTCTGGGTCGTTGGGGCCCTTGCGTGCGGAGGGAAGGTGGCAGGTATCATTTGGCGAGCTGCTGGGACAACGCACCGGGTCGCTGAGGCCCGTGTGTGCTGTGGGAAGAATGTATTTATTCTTTGGCAAACTGCTGAGAGTCCGTACGGGGTCGCTGGGGCCCGTGCACGCTATGGAAAGTGGCAGGTATAGTTTGGTGAAATTCTGGGACCCCAACAGGTCGCTTGGGCCCGTGCGCGCTGGTGGGAAGGTTGCAGGTATCGCTTGAAGCTGCTGGGACCCCGCGATGGAGTCGTTTGGCACGCAGCGCGCAGTGGGAAGGTGGTAGGTATCGTTTGGTGAGATGCTGGGACCCCACACAGGGTCGCTGGTGCACCTGTATGCTTTGAGAAGGTGGCAGGTATCGCTTGGCAAGTTGCTTGCAACCCCGCACGGGTCGCTAGGGCCCCATCGGCGCGGTGGGAAGGTTGCAGGTATCGTTTTACGAGCTGCTTTGACCCAAGACTGGGTCGCTGTGCCCCTGCACGCGGTGGGATGGTGGCAGGTAACGTATGGCAAGCTGCTGGGACACCGCATGGGGTCGTTGAGGCCCCTGCACGCCGTGGGAAAGTGGCAGGTATCGTTTGACGAGCTGCTGGGACCCAGCACGGGGTCACTGGTGCCGGTGTGCGTGGTGGGAAAGTTTCCGGCATTATTTGGCGAGCTGCTAGGACCCCGCTCTGGGTCGTTGGGGCCCTTGCGTGCGGAGGGAAGGTGGCAGGTATCATTTGGCGAGCTGCTGGGACAACGCACCGGGTCGCTGAGGCCCGTGTGCGCTGTGGGAAGGTTGTATTTATTCTTTGGCAAACTGCTGGGAGTCCGTACGGGGTCGCTGGGGCCCGTGCGCGCTATGGAAAGTGGCAGGTATCGTTTGGTGAACTTCTGGGACCCCAACAGGTCGCTTGGGCCCGTGCGCGCGGTGGGAAGGTTGCAGGTATCGTTTGGTGAGCTGCTGGGACCCCGCCGTCTGGATGGAGTCGTTTTGGCACGTCTGCGCCGCAGTGGGAAGGTGGTAGGTATCGTTTGGCGAGCTGCTGCAACCCCGCACGGGGTCGCTGGTGCCCCTGCACGCAGTTGGATGGTGGCAGGTATCCTTTGGCGAACTGCTGGGACTCCGCACAGGGTTGCTGGGGCCCGTATTCGCTGTGGGAGGGTGGCAGGTATCATTTGGCGAGCTGCTGGGACACCGCATGGGGTCGCTGGGGACCCCACGTGCAGTGGGAAGGTGGCAGGTATCGTTTGGCGAGCAGCTGGGACCCCACACCGGGTCGCTGGGGCCCGTGAGCGCGGTGGGAAGGTGGCAGGTATCGTTTGACGAACGGCTGGGACCCTGCACGGAGTTGGTTGGCCCGTGCGCGCAGTGGGAAGGTGGCAGGTATCGTTTGGCAAGCTGCTGTGACACCTCACAGGGTCGCTAGGGCCCCTGCGTGCTTTGGGAAAGTGGCAGGTATAGTTTGGCGTGCTGCTGCAACCCCGCACGGGGTCGCTGGGGCCTGTAAGAATGGTGGGAAGGTTGCAGGTGTCGTTTGGCAAACCGCTTTGACCCCATCACGGGTGGCTGGTGCCCTGTGCGCAGTGTGATGGTGGCAGGCAGGTATCGTATGGCGAACTGCTGGGACCCTGCACTGGGTCGTTGAGGCCACTGTGTGCAGTGGGAAGGTTGCAGGTATCATTTGGCAAGCTGTTGGGTCCCCGCATTGGAACGTTGAGGCCCTTGTGCGCGCTGTGGGAAGGTGGCAGGTATCATGTGGTGAGCTGCTTGGATCACGCATGGGGTCGCTGGGTCACGTGTGCGCTGTGGGAAGGTGGCAGGTATTGTTTGGCGAGCTGCTGGGACCCCGCACAGGGTCGCTGGTGCCCCTATTCACTGCGGGAGTGGCAGGTATCGTTTGATCGAGCTGCTGGGACCTCGCACGGGGTCGCGGGGTTCCGTGCCGCGCGGTTGGAAGTTGGCAGGCATCGTTTGCCGAGCTGCTGGGACCCCGCACGGGGTCGCTTTGGCCCGTGCGCGCGGTGGGAAGGTTGCAGGTATCGTTTGGCGAGCTGCTGGGACCCCGCACGGAGTCGCTGGGGACCGTGCACGCGGAGGGAAGGTGGCAGGTATTGTTTGGCGAGCTGCTGGTATCCCGCATGAGGGTTGCTGGGGCCCCCGGCGCTTTGGGAAAGTGGCAGGTATTATTTGGCGACGTGCTTGGACCTCGCACGATGTCACTGCGGGCCTGTAAGAAGGTGGCAAGGTGGCAGGTATGCTTGGCGAGCTTCTGGGACCCTGCACGGGCTCGCTTTGGCCCGTGCGCTCAGTCGGAAGGTGGCAGGAATCGTCTGGCGAGCTGCTGGGACCCCTCAAGGGGTCGCTGGGGCCCCTGCGCGCAGCTGGAAGGTGGCAGGTATCGTTTGGCGAGCTGCTGGGACCACGCACAGGGTCGCTGGGGCCCGTGCGCGCGGTGGGAAGGTGGCAGGTATTGTTTGGCGAGCTGCTGGGACCCCGCACGGGTTCGCGGGGGCCCGTGCATGCGGTGGGAAGGTGGCATGCATTTATTATTATTTGTTTATTTATTATTATTTGTTTATTTAGCAGACACCTTTATCCAAGGCGACTTACAGAGACTAGGGTGTGTGAACTATGCATCAGCTGCAGAGTCACTTACAATTACGTCTCACCCGAAAGACAGAGCACAAGGAGGTTAAGTGACTTGCTCAGGGTCACACAATGAGTCAGTGGCTGAGGTGGGATTTGAACGGGGGACCTCCTGGTTACAAGCCCTTTTCTTTAACCACTGGACCACACAGCCTCCTATGAATGAATTGGCATGAATTGGCGAGCTGCTGGAAACCCACATGGGGTCCCGGGGGCCCGTGCGCGTGGTGGGATGGTTAGAGATATCGTTTGGCGAGCTGCTGGGACCCCACCCGGGGTCGCTGGGGCCCATGCCCTCGGTGGGAAGGTGGTAGGTAACGTTTGGAGAGCTGCTGGGACCCCTCACGGGGTCACTGGTGCCCCTGCGAGCGGTGGGAACGTGTCAGCTATCATTTGTAGAGCTGCTGGGACCCTGCATGGGGTCACTGAGGCCCCTGCGCGCGGTGGGAAGATGGCAGGTATCGTTTGGCGAGCTGCTGGGACATCACACGGTGTTGCTGGGGCCCATGCGCGAGGTGGCACGCTGGCAGGTATCATTTGGAGAGCTGCTGGGACCCCATACGGGGTCGCTTTGGCCCGTGCGCGCAGTAGGAAGGTGGCAGGTATCGTTTGGCGAGCTGCTGGGACCCTGCACGGGGTCGCTGGTGCCCCCGCACGGGTGGTAGGTAACGTTTTGCGAGCTGCTGGTATCCCGCACGGGTTGCTGGGAAGGTGGCAAGGTTTATTATTATTTGTTTATTTATTATTATTTGTTTATTTAGCGGACACCTTTATCCAAGGTGACTTACAGGTGGCAGGGTGTTTGAACTATGCATCAGGGATCCCTTACAATTACGTCACCCGAGCCCACAGAGCACAAGGAGGGAAGGACTTGCTCAGGGTCACACGAGTCAGTGGCTGAGGTGGGATTTGAACCCTCCTGGTTTTTGGCCCTTTCTTTAACCACTGGGACCACAGCCTCCTATGAATGAATTGGCATGGTGGTGAGCGGGAAACCACACCTGTTCCCGGGGGGCCCGTGCGTGCGATGGGATGGTTAGAGGTATCGTTTGGTGAGCTGCTGGGACCCCACCGGGGTCGCTGGGGCCCATGCCCTCGGTGGGAAGGTGGTAGGTAACGTTTGGCGAGCTGCTGGGACCCCTCACGGGGTCACTGGGCCCCCTGCGAGCGGTGGGGAATCAGCTATCATTTATTGTTTGGACCCCGTGCATGGGGTCACCGGACCCCCCGCGCCTGTTGGCGGGGCCGCGGCGCGCTGCGGGACATCACACGGTGTTGCTGGGGCCCATGCGCGAGGTGGCACGCTGGCAGGTATCATTTGGTACCCCATACGGGTCGCCGGGCCCACCTCGGTGGGAAGGTGGCAGGTATCGTTTGGCGAGCTGCTGGGACCCTGCACGGGGTCGCTGGTGCCCCTGCGTGCGGTGGCAAGGTGGTAGGTAACGTTTTGCGAGCTGCTGGTATCCCGCACGGGGTTGCTGGGGCCCGTGCGCGCAGTGGCAAGGTGCCAGGTATCATTCGGCGTCGTGCTTGGACCTCGAATGAGGTCACTGCGGCACGTGCGCGAGGTGGCAAGGTGGCAGGTATGTTTGGCGAACTTCTGGGATCCCGCACGGGGTCACTTTGGCCCATGCGGTCAGTGGGAAGGTGGCAGGTAACGTCTGGCTAGCTGCTGGGACCCCGCGCGTGGTAGCTTTGGCCCATGCGCGCGGTGGGAATGCAGCAGGTATCGTTTGGCGAGGTGCTCGGACCCCACACCTGTTCGCGGGGGCCCGTGCGTGCGATGGGAAGGTTGCAGGTATCGTTTGGTGAGCTGCTGGGACCCCTCATGGGGTCGTTGGGGCCCATGCGACAGGTGGCAAGGTGGCAGGTATCGTTTGGCGAGCTGCTGGGACCCCGCACGTGGTAGCTTTGGCCCATGCGCGCGGTGGGAATGCAGCAGGTATTGTTTGGCGAGGTGCTCGGACCCTACACCTGTTCGCGGGGGACCGTGCGTGCGATGGGACGGTTGCACGTATCGTTTGCCGAGCTGCTGGTACCTCGCACGGAGTCGCTCGGGCCCTTGCATGCGGTGGGAAGGTGGCAGGTATTGTTTGGCGAGCTGCTGGGACCCCGCACGGGGTCGCTGGTGCCCCTGCGTGCGGTGGCAAGGTGGTAGGTAACGTTTGGCGAGCTGCTGGTATCCCGCACCGGGTTGCTGGGGCCCGTGCGCGCAGTGGCAAGGTGCCAGGTATCGTTTGGCGAGCTACTGGGTCCCCGTACGGGATCGCTGGTGCCCTTGCCCTCGGTGGGAAGGTGTCAGTCATCGTTTGGCGAGCTGCTGGGACCCCACACTGGGTTTTTTTGGCCCGTGTGCGCGGTGGAAATGTGGCCGGTATCGTTTGGCGAGCTGCTGGGACTCTGCATGAGGGTTGCTGGGGCCCATGCGAGACCTGGCAAGGTGGCAGGTATCGTTTGGCGAGCTGCTGGGACCCCGCACGGGTCGCTTTTTGCCCCCACGTCGCAGTGGGAAATGTGGCAGGTATCGTTTGGCGAGCTGCTGGGACCCTGCACGGGGTCGCTGGGGCCCATGCGAGACATGGGAAGGTGGCAGGTATTGTTTGGTGAGCTGCTGGGACCCCGCCCAGGGTTGTTTTGGCCCGTGCGCACGGTGAGAAGATGGTAGGTAACGTTTGGTGAGCTGCTGGGACCCCGCATGGGGCCGCTAGGGCCCGTGCGTGTGGTGGGAAGTTGGCAGGTATCGTTTGGCGAGCTGCTAGGACTCTGCATGAGGGTCGCTGGTGCCTGTGCGCGCAGTGGCAGGGTGCCAGGTATCATTTGGCGAGCTGCTGGGACCTCGCATGGGGTCATTTTGGGTGGTGCCTGTGGGAAAATGTGGCAGGTATCGTTTGGCGAGCTGCTGGGACCCCGCACGGGTTCGCGGGGGCCAGTGTGTATGGTGGGAAGGTGGCAGGTAACGTTTGGTGAGCTGCTGGGACCCCGCACGGGGTCGCTGGGGCCCGTGCACTCAGTGGGAAGGTGGCAGTAATAGTTTTGCGAGCTGCTGGGACCCCGCACGGGTCGCACGGGCCAGTGTGTGTGATGGGAAGGTGGCAGGTATCGTTTGGCGAGCTGCTGGGACCCCGCACGGGGTCGCTGGGGCCCGTGCACTCAGTGGGAAGGTGGCAGTAATAGTTTTGCGAGCTGCTGGGACCCCGCACAGGGTCGCTGGGGCCCGTGCGCGCGATGGGAAGGTGGCAGGTATCGTTTGGCGAACTGCTGGGTCCCCGCACGGGGTCACTGGGGCTCCTTCGTGTTGTGGGAAGGTGGAAGGTATCGTACGGTGAGCTGCTAGGACCCCGCACGGGGTCGCTGGGGCCCATGCGCGCGGTAGGAAGGTGGCAGGTATTGTTTGGAGAGCTGCTGTGACCCCACACGGAGTTGCTGGGGCCCGTGGCGCGGTGGGAAGGTGGCAGATATCGTTTGGCGAGGTGCTGGGACCTCACAAGGGGTCGCTGGGGCACGTGCGCGAGGTGGCAAGGTGGCAGGTATCGTTTGGCGAGCTGCTGGGACCCTACACCGGGTCATTTTGGTCCATGTGCGCGGTAGAAATGTGGCAGGTATCGTTTGGCAAGCTGCAAGGTTTTTAAAGCTTTCCCAGATGGATGCTCCAACTCAATATTTTTTGCATTTGAAAAGAAAGTGGTTCAGAGTAAAGCAATACACTGTCTTAGAACAGTGAATGGTCAGTTGCTGTGTGAGCCTGAGGCTATCAGGGAGCACACTGTGGGTTTCTTTTCACAACTGTACACGGCAGAGGCTGTGGATGGATCTGAGGGAGCCAAGCAGTTCCTCCAGGGGCTAACGCAGGTTCCAGAAGGCGAGAAGGAGAAGCTGGAGAGTGCACTGACGTTGCAGGAACTTTCTAAAGCTCTGGAAGGGCTCAACACGGGTAAAACACCTGGAATCGATGGAATACCTGTTGAGATTTATAAAACTTTCTGGTCTGAGTTGGGAGGTGACCTTTTGGAAGTGATGGAGGAATGCATTGTGGAAAATGAACTGCCACTGAGCTGCCGGCGCGCAGTACTGACTCTGCTGCCTAAGAAAGGGGACATGTGTCTTATTAAGAACTGGAGGCCCGTAAGTATTCTTTGCATTGACTATAAAATCTTGTTGAAGGCATTGGCAAATAGACTAAGCGGAGTAATGAGCACTATTGTGCATTCAGACCAGACGTACTGTGTACCAGGCCGAACAATATTTGATAATATATTTTTGGTGGGGGATTTAATAGTTGCCTCCAAGCTCTTTGGTTTTAAAGCTGGATTACTCTCTCTGGATCAAGAGAAGGCTTTTGACCAGGTAGACCACCGGTATCTTTTTGATGTTATTAGGTCATTTGGCTTTGGTCCCAATTTTTTGGGAAAAATTAAGTTGCTCTATAGTAGCATTTTTAGTGTACTTAAAATAAATGGTGTATTATATGCTCCTTTTAAAGTTCAAAGGGGAATTCGCCAGGGTTGTTCTCTATCAGGAATGTTATATTCTCTGTCATTTGAACCCCTGATGGTAAAATTGAGAAAGATATTGAATGGGTTGTCTATCCCTACTGTGACAATGGAGCCTGTTAAGGTGGTGGCTTACGCTGATGATCTTGCTATTTTAGTAACAAATAAGAGAGACACTCAGATAATAGAGGAGAGCTTGAGGGTATTTGAAAGAGTGTCCTCAGCTCGGGTAAATTGGGACAAGAGTAATGCCTTTTTAATTGGAGAGTGGGAGGGCAGCAGACCACCGGATTTACCATCAGGGCTTAAATGGAACAGGGAGGTTTTCAGATATTTGGGAGTTCACTTGGGAGAGCAGGGACTGGCTAAAGAGAA